>CAKNXH010000221.1:443790-496122 GCA_932178445.1 Andricus quercusramuli
GCGCTACACTATTCCCTAGTCCCTGCACGGCTTGAACTTATCTCTTTCAGAAATCTTTTCAGAAAATTCCCTGCAATCATCTGATTGGTCGAAAAACCAACTCCGCAAATCTGCTACTCTGCTAATATGTATCCATGGGACTGCGCCCTGAAGCAATGATATGCTGCGTTATGATATAATTCGAATAGCAGACGTTACCACCGTTGGAAACGTCATCTTGTGTATCTCCACGCGCAATAGCGACCCTAGTGGCCGCAAGTGTCAGTCGCGGTCCCCATACAATTCAGAATAAATCAAACGAATTTGTTGTGATTGTTCAATTTGGAATGGCACACATTTTTACGATTCCATTAAAAAAATTGATATTCGAACCAATAAAATTTAAAATTGGTCTGTTCTAAACATTTCGTAGTTAAAAATATAATTTTTTAACGCTTCTAATGCAAAACAGTTAATTTTACATTTTCAAAATGAAAATTTCCAAATTTTTGTGATTTTGTCAATTGCTTAAGTTGGAACACTCCTAATAATGAGGTATTTTATTTTTGAAACTATAATTTCGAACGCTTTATTTGAAAATGTTTATTCTTGATATCAATCCATTTTAATGCTTCAATCTAAAATTGTTCAATAGCATGGTTGCTAATACTCCCACGCAGAAAAGGCATGGCTTTTTTGAAAATGCTTTTGAAATTCTGTAAATTTTCTAAACTTATAGTGGCACGTTATTACGTTAGAATTTTAATTTGAAAACGTTAATAGTTCAACAATTTAAAAATTAAACAATCTCAAATTTAAATAATTAAACATTCTCGAATTGAAAGTGTATGTAATAAAAAAATTTCAATTGAAATAGTTCAAAATTGAATGATTGAAAAATTGAATGCCATTGTTATATTTTCCAGATGGCAGTTGCTCTTAGTGGTACCCTGCGGTGGTTGTTTAACTTTTTTTAAATTATATATATACATGTATTATTATTTATTACACGTGAATTCTAGATCAATATAAAAAATCTAAACCCCCTACCTCACATTACTCCTTTCCCTACCGAGCGATTCACGCCTACCCCGAAAGGGAAATGGATTAATGGTATAATAATAATATAATAATGTTTATTGCTTTTCGGGGGAAAAAATCCTGTAAAAGGCTTGAAATTTGTTAATCGAAATTTTATAGCAAGTCTATGATCTGAAATCAAAAGATTTTGATTTAAAATAAAATAAATATTTTCAAAAACAGTTCTAAACAATAATTAAAAAATTAAATTTTTACAAATTGCCTCATTTTAATAATTGACGTATGTGCTCGTCGCACAGGGCCGGCGCAACCAATATTTTGCATGTCTGGAGTTTGAAACGAGAAAAGGGGTTTCTTTAGTTTTTGTTTTTTAACTATAACATTCCTCTTCGTACATTATTTCTGCAGATAAATGCGTCTATAATTTTATTGAAATGAATGAATTTTCAACTAAAAATATAGCTCTTCAAACAAAACAAAAAAATTATTTCTTAACAAAGTGATTCAACCATATCTTTCAAATAAAATAGTTGAACACTGAAGCAAGGAAGAATAATTTTTCACCAAAAAGATGCATTTTCATTTTAAAAAAAAGACATTTATACCAAAGCGGATGAATTTGAAAATTTTGAATTTTTCTGTTAAAAAGATTTAGTTGACTTTTCACAATCAAAATATGAATTTTCAACCAAGAAATAAGTTTCTACGAAAAAAATTGAATTTTTAATCCAAAAATACGAATTTTTGCCGAGAAAGGATGACTTTTTAACAAAATTGTTCAATTCTCTACCCAATGGTTGCATTTTTATTCAAAAAAGGTGAAATTTCTCTTGTAACAGATGAATTTTCATTTAAAAAAAAAAAAAAAGTTTAAAAATAGGTCAATTTTCATACAGGAAAGATTCCACTTGACTTTTCAAGATCAAAATATGAATTTTTTAACAAAAAATAAGTTTCTACGAACAAAATTGAACTTTTCATCCAAAAAGACGAATTGTTTCAACCAAAAGGGATGCATTTTTAACGAAATAGTTCAATTCTCTACCAAATAGTTCAATTTTTATCCAAGAAACATGAAATTTGTACTAAAAAAGATGAATTTTTAATTTTAAAAAAAAATTGAAAAAAATAGTTGAATTTTCACCCAGAAAAGATTTGTGCTCCCTTTTCAACACCAAAATATTAAATTTAACCAAATTGTAAATTTTCTACAAAACAGTTAACTTTTCAACAAAACAGCAGAATTTTCACGAGAAAAGTATGAATTTTCAACAACATGGTTGAATTTTAAACCAAACAGTTGCATTTTTATCCGAGAAATATGTAATTTCTGCTAATGCAGGTGAATTTCGAATTCAGAAAGACAAATTTTCAAAAAAGAGTCGAATTTTCAACCGAACAGTTGCATTTGTTATTCAAGAAATATGAAATACCTATTTCTTTTAAAACAGATGAATAAAAAAAACTTCAAAAAAAAAGTTATATTTTCATCCAAAGAAGATTCCAGTTCACTTTCCAACACCAAAATAAGAATTGTAAACTATAAGTTAATTTTCTGCTAAATGGTCAAATTTTTAACCAAAAAGTATTACTTTTTAACAAGATTATGAAATTTTCAACCAAACAGTTGCATTTTTGTCCAAGAAAAATAAAATTTCTACTAAAACAGGTGAATTTCTAAATCAAAAAAACAAATTTTCAAAAAAAGAGCTGAATTTTCATCCAAAAGGAAACATAAACTTTTCTACAGAAAAATACAAATTTTGAACAAAAAGTAAATTTTCTAGGAAATAGTTGAATTTTCAACAAAACAGTTGCATTTTTGTCCAAAAAAGATGCAATATTTCTACTGAAAAAAGATGAACTTTCAAATTAAAGAGACAAATTTTCAGAAAAAATATTTTTTATCCAAAAAATATTTCAGTTGACTTATCAGCAACAAAAAATGAATTTTTTACAAAAGGTTAATATTATATAAAAAAAGTTGAATTTTTTACCCAAAAAGACGAATTTTTAACAAAACATTTGAATTTGCAAAAAAGTGATCTCTTTTTATGAAAATCGTCAAATTTTCAACCAAATTGAGCGACAACTTGAGAACAATAAATTCAAGACTCTAAACATCAATATTTTACAAGTCCATGGTAACGACCCATGCAAACTTGGAAATTCAAATTCTTCATCAAAGTTCAGGTACTTAGTAAACCCAGACAAGAGATATATTTTTGAAGCAAGAGTAAATTGTTTTTTTTTATCATTCCGTACAGTTTTCCATGTATGGAATTTCCATGGTTGAAAATTTACATGTCTGGAGTTCTCCATGGCATGCATGCTGGCTGCGCCGCCCCTGTCGTCACATGAAAAATGGAAAGAATAGCTTTAGAATTAACTGTACGTACGGATATAGTTTTTTAAGTGGACAATGTAAGTTGCAAAAAAAACTTTTAAAATTGTTTCGAAGCTTCATTTTTCATAAATGAATGCCAAATGCGTGTTGTGATTGTACCCAACATGCCATCTGCAAAAAATCTCGTTACCGATATCAAAGTAAGCTCCATACATTTTCACTGCACACAATACTCATCAACCACGAAGTGCAATCTCGATTCAAGTGACACAGTCAAGCCACGAAGCGACTTTGGAGGGGAGAAATGAAGATGAGCCAGCTCGTGATTTTAAACAAAACTTGTTGCCAACAAAAGAACTTAAATACAAAACATAATCTCACTTCGGTGATAATCGGGCAGTGCTTTTCCTAGGGAAAGGGTGCTCGACGCTTCACGCTCGTATACTTTTAAATGTGTACAAAGGCGAAAATAATATACAAAGTATGAGACAAGTAACGTAACGGTAAACACATAAATATAACTTCACAGGAAATAAAAATACAATAATAATATTAATAATAATTAATAATTAATAATTAGAATAAGCTCTGACAAACGCGCACGCCGCGTGTACGAAAAATAACCGGAGTGCAAATCAAGCGAATGGAAATAAATGATAACTTAAGGCCGGGTTAACACAGAGGCTACGCTCAGCGGTGCCGCTGCGTTGCCTTGCCGTTGGTTCAATTTCAATAAATTATTATTATGAGGCGATCATTGGTTTCACTGGACAAAGATTTCAGGGGAATTACACCAAGACGCCTGTACCGACCTCGGCCGTAAAGGTGACAGAATGATGCTGACTACTCGGGGCCTGAATGGTCACCGAACTGGGTCTATTTAATGCAGGTCGAACACCACCCTTCCGGTAGACTTCTAGGATTAATTGATGTGTTGCTGCCTGGATCAGGTTCAGGATTTCTTCCCGGGATCGTGTCACCACGTTGGTCGCCTCTACGAAGACCACGTGGTCTCCTGGCCTGAGACCTGCCCGTTCGGCCGGACCTGCTGTGTCCACTCGCTCTACTCGAGGCGGTCTGCCCCAGGATAAGGAGAATCCCCATGGCGCCTGGAAAAAGGGGCTCAAGTTAGACAAGAATTCCAGTCAGTTTTGGGGAGAGTTCGGGTTTGATGAAGCAGAGATAAGGTGATTATTCCAGGTAGATCATTTCAAAAACCAGTTTTCTGCAACTTGAAATGCCCCGGTCTACATTTCCTAACGTTTTTAACATCAGGCAGAGGAAGTAGAAATTTTCGTTCTTACAGACCGAGTCAAATGCCCAGAATTTCTTTATTTTCTCCAAAATAGTCGATCAAACTTTATTTTATACTGGTAAAAACTTCAATAGAAATGAATATTGTAGATTTTTATTTTTATCGGTCTACTAGTCAGGCATTATTAGCATTTTTATCAAATATGTACTAACAACGTGAATATTTATGTAAAAAAGATCCTCTTTACCTCCACTGGAAACGGAAATGAAAATTGGTTTGCCATGGCCATTGCGTTTGGGCAGGGCATTGGTAAAAAAGTAAAATAATTCAGTTATTTACTAGATATGTAATTCAAGTTTTTATTATTAAAGTTTTTTTTTTTAATTTTTTATTTATTTCAAAATTAGTCGAAAGCAGGTCCCTGAGTTAAATCAGTAATTCATTTAGTTTTTTTGATTAGTTAGGAAAGAATGACTGAATAATTAGTTAAATTCACTGATCAAAATTTGCGTTAAAATTGAGTTTTTCTCCCCTTTTATCAATTACTTCAAGTACACCGAACTTACAGTACAATTTATTAAGTCATTTTTCGTAATTTTTGTAATTTCTGTAGGCAGTGCGCGACATAAAAATATATATCTATTATTTTATTATTTCAAAGTTGCAAATAATCTTAAACCTTATGATAATCTTAAGCCTAAAGTAGGATTAATTTGAATTTTTATGAAGAAAATACAAATATTTCAGTTACGTTTATTTATATATTAATCAAGCAAACTTAAAGTATTTGGTTAATCATATAAAAATCTTAAGAAGAACATATTTAATGTAATAAAATTGTACAGAAATTCAATATAAATAATTTCCAACTGAATTTTTAGTTTAAAAAATCACCTTACTACTTAGATTATAATGGAGCATGTTATAGTCTCCGACGTCTCATAGGAGTTACATAAGGTAGTCTCCTAATCAGAATATGGGTTCTGATGCCCTTAATAGAAAATTAATAGGTATCATCTTGGTTCCATTTTTTCAATAATTTTTTGTTCCTTGTGTTGCTTCAGTCGTTTAATATAATCATCCCTTAATCATTTCCATAAAGTGCATACAATTTTATTTTGAAACATTTTGAATGATTAAATTTCAAGCATTGTCTGAAGGAAAATCCTATACAATTATTTTGATAAAATGGGTACAAGATAAAATGATTTTCAAATAGCATATTGGTAAAAATTAGTGTGTAAAATAAGCCCAAGATAAAGTTGTTTTTTCATTTCCATAAGAATTAAGATCACGATAAAATAGTAAAAATCTATATGTAGTAATATTGTATACAGTAATTTGCTATATAACAAAATTGTGCAAGTGTGCGAAACGCGCCTATGATTAGTCACAGAAATAATAGAGGTCACATCACTAACCCTTTTCCAACGTCTCGTGGAATTATTATTTTTTTATTTGATAATATATATTTAACATTATTTTTGTTATTATTTTTATTATTATATTGTTATTAGTATTATTTAAATTCCTATATAAGTTTCCTAAATATTATGGAAATTTAACTACAAGATGGCAAATAATGCACCTTATTTCCATTCCAGTCATTATTTACACGAAAATATTTAAATTATTAGACTTTTTCATTTTATTTTAAAGGAAGCAAAAGCATGTTGTGGCTTGTCAAAAATAATACTCGCACGAAAAAAGGGGATTTTAAAGTTTCTTGGCTTGCTTACAAGTCCTGATATGTAGGAAGTATGTTTCAATGTTAATTTTTAATTTTTAAATGCGTGCACCGACGAGTTGGTAATTTTTGTGTTTAATTATCTAATACGTTTATTTAAAAAGTTAAAAAAGACCAAATTAAGTAAGATGAAAGAAACAAAACAAAAAAGAGGAGGAAGTCTCACCCTTTTCTTCCCATTTTCTTCATTGTTTTTGTATAATTGAACAATAATTGAATTCAACAATTTGAATTTCAAATTTGAACTTTATTTGAATTGAATTGCACATAGAAGTTCAATAAGAAATTCCTATCGCTGATTTTAATTTACATAAACTGTTAGCCGAACTTACCGGATTTCCGACACTCGACCTTGTTAATCTCCTGGTAATAGTGCATGGCGTTCTACCACCTCTAGCAGTGAAACCAGGGTGAAGTGGAAGTCCTGTGCCGGGATCGACAGGCTCAAGTTCCAAGTGTCTAAGGTATGTGAGATCGTCTCCGCTTGAATTATTGTTATCTGACTCTCCGTCCTTTGATAGAGGTGGTGACACTCCACACTCTTGCGTTACCCCTGCATATGGGGTGCTGGTATTTCTGCCCGAACCTGCTTCCAGAGGGTGCCATGTAGCTTCCTGAATTCAAACAAAATACAATATTTATCATGCAATCCCTTAAAGATGCAAAGGTTTACTTTCTCTGTGTGCAGTCGTCGACCCAGAATTAGTGTTATAAAGAGGCAGAAGTTGAGAATCAAGCGTGTTGTAAACTAATATGAATTGCATTTATAATATGTAAAAAACTACACATTTGAATAAGAAACAGGAGAATATAAGAACTTAGAAATATATAGTACGAGTAGATAATTTATCAAAGATTTAGACAAACATGAATGGTAAAAAATGATTTTATTTCAATCCTACGTTAAAAATAATTGAGGGCCCGGATGCAATAAGGGCACATAATATATTTCGTCTGAGAGTGGGGAGAGCCTCTGGTGGCTTGGGTTTGACCTCAGGTTTGATCAACGTTGATGGACCTCCCCACTCTCGGGTGAAAAATATTATATAGCCTTATTGCATCCGGGTCCTCAATTGGTGAGTTGTCACTTGCTCTGACTTCTGTTGCGTCGGCCGCAAAATCGCAATTCAACAGAGAGCCATAATTGAATTATGTGTCACAATCTGTCATCAAGAACGGTAAGTTATACGAAAAAATATCAATTTCACTTTACAATTTCTATTAAATTATAAATATCCACATGAAACACGACTTACATAAAAATAAAGAATAAAACGTTTTGATTTACCCGAGATTCGATAAAATTTCGCTCTCTCCTCAATGCTTTCTTTACAAATTATACTTTCCCAGCAGACAAGAATAAAGTAGAACTACATTAAAAATTTGGTTTTATCGATTGCTGCTATTAGTGGAGAGCAAGATTAAAGGCGAACTGATGTATTAAAGCGACAATATAAGGATGCAAAAAATAATTGTTAGAAGAAGAATCTATTGTGTTGTTAAATTAGAAATCGGAAATTCTCTGTAAGCGGTATCAAGTCTCAGCTAGAAGTATTTTGGATAAAATCTGAACATGCAAGAAATTGTAAAGAATTCATACTTTTTTTGCTTTAAATGAAACTGAATTTCAAAAGAGACATTCTGAAACAAAATATTCTAATTTTCACTTTTAGACACTTGCTTCTTTTGATGTTTTCCTGGAAGAAAAACTGTCATAGGACTCGAGTCTCATTAACAAGAGGCAAGAGTTTTTGTCCAGTCACTTCAGCAGAATGTAAAAATCTTCAGCATCACTACCGCTACGAAAAAGGCGGCACAGTAGATCGCAACCACAATCATTTCGGAGGGAGAGACCAAGTAACCCTTTTCAGTAGACAAGAGAATAACTATTCACTTTTATTTTCCTCTACTTTATACTTCTGCCTCTTGAGTTTCGCGATGAAGGGCCGTTAACTGCTGAGACTTCTTCCTAACAGTGGTAAATAAAACACTTCACAATTTTGTGCACGAAATGAGGGTTGATTTTTTTTTAAATTTAATTTTGTGTGTTTGGAGAGTTTCTGGTTGGGAAAGGGTGAACGCTTTGTAGGGATGTAGTGCACGAGATTTCGAAAACGCTCTTCACGATTGGACAAATAGTATTAAGTGGTAGAGTTTAATCGAATGAAGAAGATACCGCACCCGGATTTAAAATAACAATCGGCTTAACTGTGACCTTGAGCGAGAAGACTTACAATTACCTTAGAACTTACTAAATAATGGATATTAATCGGATATCGACTGCTTTTCTATATAAAAACAGAACACGTATAAAATGTTCTGTGTAGGATAAATGTATTTTATTTTTGCTTTTAAACAGTTTGAATTGTTTTAATATAATCATATTCGTTTTTTTTTCAGGACATTAGTTCAATCAATGAATATCACTTTTCAAAATGTCGAGTACATTTTCTTGTATTATTACTAAAAGATTAAGTTAAAAATGTATTGATATAGATTTCAGTCTTATCTGAGAATTGAACAATTTTTTTTACTTATACCCCAAGTATGTTGGAGGTGGGGGAAAATCCAATTTTGAGTCTTTTCAGAAGACACATTTATTTATAAGAGCAGAATCGCCTTTATGCCAAAAATGATTCTAAATTATGTGAATATATTTCATTGTCATTTTATGGAAGCACAAATTTTGAAACGCGAGAAAAATCACATAATGTGTATTTCTAATTGCAAGGTATAAAACGATTTTATCCAGATCTTTCTCCTAAATTAAATTATCCTCTTTTACAAAAAGTTTCACCGAATGAATCCACATTTCACAATTGCATAATGAACCTCGGAACTGAAAACACTCTAGCCTCTAGCGGCTCGAATAATTTTGTAAACTTTTTAATTTGAACCGCGAATAAATTCACCTCCAAGGGTGAAAAAAAATGTAAAATTGTAATTTACTAGGGACTTTTCGTTTCTCTCCCATAATCTTGATTTACCTCAGAGCTCAGAACTTAGTTGAGGAGTGGATTTCGAGTTTCGGAATTTGAAATGCTCTCCCTCTACAACCCGCACCCGGTATGCAAATAAATCACTGCGGAGGCACATCAGTCCCCTTGGAATTTTGACGCCACTGCACAAAGAGGAAGTGTACACTTGCAATATCGCGATGCACGTGAATAACTAATGTCTTACCTTGTCCTGGGACAGGGGCAGGGGTAGAGTCATGCAGCCCAGCAGCTCGCTGCGTCTGAAACACAGAGAAAGGAAATATATATAAATTTCATGTGCACCCTCTGTACATATATATGCATATTTCGGTGTGTGCATCTCCGTGACGCACACGCGGTATAAAGTGCAAGCAAATGTGCACGTGGTGTGTCAGACGTGCGCATGTCTCGTAAGAATCGATTCCCCTCCTACCGCAGGGCCAGTTCCCAGAAATTATTCGCTTTCTGCGACAGTAACCATGCCACCTTATCAGAGATAAACTGTCAAGAAATTTTTACCACATAGGGACAAATCTATTTTTCGTATCTTTTGAGATTTTTCGAAACCTTATTTATTATTTATTTTCGTGAGTAAAAGAATCTCTTTTAATATCCTATTGAAAATTTCGAAGTCGTATCTATACGTTAGAAGCGACGTATAGGATCCGGCGTCGTAAATTACGTGAGAAATTAGGATTGTAAACGTGGAAATATACGCGAGGTTTCGACGTAGTTTTCTACTTCATGCCTCAGTACAAAATTTGTTGTGAACAATTTGTTTATTATTAAAAAAGGTCCATAATTTCATAAATAAAGGATCTTAGAAACCTGTAAACATAAAAGTCAAATTCATAAACATGCATAATCAATTATTTTCCTGCATAATTGGCTCATCACTTTATTGCAATATAATTAAATTTCAAATACAAGATTTATATTTATTTCTTTATTATAATTATATATTATATATATTCATATATTTTTATTATACATATAATATTTATGTTTATGAAATTCATGATTATTTTTACAGGTTTCTAGGTAATTTTTTATGAAATTAAAGATCGCTTTCAATAAAAAAAAAAAAACTATTCACACGTCTGGTTGGAAGCAGCGTCGTAATCTACTTCGGAAACTACGTCGATACTACATCATTTACTATCCAAATTTCCAGCATAGTTTAAAACATCGGAGCTTATGTCGTTTATTACGTAATGTCTACGTAGTTTACGGCGTTTATGATTCAAACATTTGTTAAGAGTGTTTATTTTTTAATTTTAAGTACTATAGCTTATTTCAAATTGGTTAAAAATGCCAGTTCGGAATATTAGATTTGAAAAAATCGCCATTATGGTAATGTTCGTTATACGTATAAATTCGAATCTGCCTACAAAAGAAGTCAAGCAAGCGTAGAAAATTGATTATATTTTAGAATGAGCTTGCGACAGAATAAATATGACATATGGTATTTTCACTATAGGTTATTGTTTACGTAAATGAGAATATGAATGTACAATATAAAGACAATATAAAGGCCTTTCTATCGTACGGCAAATAGGATGTGTAGAACACAACCGAAAATGAAAGCATTTGTAAATTTTATTCTAAATTCCGAAAATTGACATGTGACACGTCCGAATTAGAGATACGCTTTTTTGATTTGCACGACAGAACGTTTCTTGCAAAAGTTGAATTATTACGTCGAATCTAAAATTTCTTCAGAATGAATTATATAAAACCGTTTCAGTATTTTGGTTTAAAAAGAGAAAGAATTCCATATGTCCGCTTGGGCACATCAAATTGTTTAAGGCTCCTCGTTCGATCATCAAAGTTAAGCAGCGCTTGGTTCGATTATATTCGAATGGGGACCGGCGTTCCAGATGGGGAGTGTATTTATCAGCTATGAAGCTGCCTTCACTCTCAAACTAATAATCATCATCAAACATCTAGAGGAGTCAGTAGGGTACTGGCAGCAGCTCAAGAAGCGGTTTTAATAAACACCTGTCGCATTGTAAGAAACGACCCTAGGAAGAGTCCTAATAAAAGAGTCCTAGGCTATTAGGAAATAGACGACTGAAATTTTATGGATAGAGAACTTAAATTCATCTTTAGCTCATTAGGAACTTGACGTAGTCTGTGGCTGATGATGAAAAACCAGGTTCACCCAAGAAAAAAGTTGAAAAAAATATATCATAGCTTCAATTTCAAATTGATTTATTGACACTGTACTGACTCTTGAAGCCATTGCCACACTGCCAAATATCTGTAGCGTTTGAAGATCGCTTAAAACAAGAAACAATTGATGCGAGATCAACAAAATAAAAAAAAAATGTATTTTTTCTGTACATTAATAAAAATGCTAACTTGAATGAGAAATATCTTTTCAAATGTCTAATTTCATATTATTATTAGTTACCAACAACAATTTTATGGGTTCAACATTCAATTTTCATTTGTTTTGTATATTGTTGGCATGAAATAAATAAAAATTAAACATTATTTTTTCCACTATGTATAAACTGCTTATAATTTTCGACCTGGGCAACAATAACTCGCAAGTTCAAATTACAGTATATGCAAACATTTTTTTAGTAGAAGCAATCCTATACATATATTTAATATATGTGGGCGTACTTCGAAAAATCGTTTTTCGAGAAAAACGCATCTAAGCTTGGTGAGCGCGATAAGCACACAATATGTTATATTTTTTCTTCGAACATTGAATATAACTTCTTCCGGTTACTTTCTGGATATAAGTATAGTCCCAATAAATTCACTGTAGGTCTCAGTATCATTCCCCACTCAAACCCAAACATAATAATTTTGACCTCAGCTTAGAAAAACGCGAATATCTCCTAAATTCTAAACTAGAAGCGGCCGTAAGGGCCCTGTTCTTGCATGCGCCCATATATCTTTCCATGGAGAATAGACATAAGGAGACCAAAGTAGTGTAACCGAAAATGAGCAAATTTTTGTTGTATGTTAATGTTTACACTACTTCCCGTTCCGGTGCCAGGCGCTAGTGTCGCACGCGTATTGGGCGGCGGCTGTTTTTGTTTTGTTGACATTGACAGATTATGAATTATTCACGATTGTAATATGTGATTTACAGAGGTAAATTGTCATTGACATGAAACAAGAGTTAAATAATTAAAATAATTGTATCCACCGCGAAACATCTTTTTTTGAAGTGTTCGTGTGTAACTGTAGAGATCCTGCAATGGACGAGATATGTACTTTTGAATTATTGCGCTAACGAATTAATATAACCTTTGCGTTATAAACATTTAAATAGAGAATAATTAAGATTTTGATTGGGACGTGAAAGTCAGGATTATTTTATTTGATGAATATTGAATTTTCCATCAGTTTAAAATGCACCAAAGGTTTCCTTTTGAATACATGACTCAAAAAATTGTTTAAATGATTTAGGAATTATGTATTTATGCTTGAGTCTTGAGGTTATATTTACACGGACCATGACAGCGGCCATCTTTACGCGTACCACACTAGCGCCGCGCTCGAGAAGATCTAGCATTTCGATGCGTTATTGTACATCCGACAGAAAAATGCTCGTTTTTGGTGATGTCAATGTACAGGACTTTGGTCTCCTTATGTCTATTCTCCATGTATCTTTCATTAAAAAGCAATTGAAAGTCGTATACTTCAACACTTTTTAATCATTTCAATTTTTGTTAATTTTCTGTGCACAACTTTTCAAGTGGAAAGCAGCAATCTAGTACTTGACAACCTGATACCTGATACATAATATATTGCACTGATTAACGGAATAGATGAGATAAAAATAAGAATAAGGGGTTCCTGAATATTTTTTTTTTATAATGAATATACAAACAATTAATTTTTAAATAAATACTTTTTTAAATACTAAGTAATTGAGTCATTATATATTTTGGCAACTTATACTATTTAGTATTTATTACACACATAGTATTTACTGAAAATGTGCTCTTTTCTTCTAGAATTCAATTTCAATTATATATTATTATACCATTAAACCCATTTTCATCAATCTCCTGTCAAGTGCAAGGTCTCCAGTAGTAAAAAAAGTGGAGAATAGTTTCCAAATATCCTTGGAAAAGCACATAACTTCACATGCGATTTAACATCTGCGCCAAATATCCTACTTACGGATTGTTAATTAATTAAATACTTTCCCTATGAAAGGCTATTATTTGACGAAAATAGTCGTTCTAATAATTACCTTCAAGATCAAACATTATATATAAAAGTGTCGGATTAGCCAGGTTAATTTAAAATTTGCATTGTTCATCCATTCAATTCAATGGCTCTAAAATTAACAAAATTTTACTGAAAAAATCCTATAAATAAACTTGTGATACATTTTTTATGAAAATCGATTTATTGTGAATTTTTGATCAATTAAATACTATGCAATAGTTCAGACGCTAGAACGATTTTCGTGAGCCTTACCATTACATTTTTTTGTAAATAAGGGTATGCTTAATTAGCCTCCGTTCCAACTTACCCCTTCTCCCATTTAGGTGCTAGGGCTAGTATTACAGTATTTTCCGTAATTCTAGCTTTGGATTAGTTGGAAATGGGTCTCTCATTAATTCTAAATTCACAAAAAAATGTAAACGGTCTAATATTAACAGAATGGCCACCGTTTTTCTGGAACCCAATTTTTTTCTAAATATGCGAGATATAGAAAAAGCCCAGAAGCAAAATTTTTTCTTTTGAAGAGTTCTACAAAAAATAGAAAAGGAACTTTTTGTAGAACTTTTCAAGAGGAACGCTTTTGCTATGGGACTTTTTACCGTATCCTGAAAATATAAACAAATTATATTCAGAAAAATATTAATGTTTTCGTAAAAAAGGTATTTGACCCATCCCTTTAATTGATTAGATATACAAACCATGAACTCAATTATTGTTCTTATTATGTATACAAAAAGGGCTTCTGTAAGATTAT
Organism: Andricus quercusramuli; assembly: GCA_932178445.1. NCBI lineage: Eukaryota > Metazoa > Arthropoda > Insecta > Hymenoptera > Cynipidae > Andricus > Andricus quercusramuli. Next base: position 458,095 of record CAKNXH010000221.1, read on the forward strand.
CCTTATTGAAATAAAACAATTGTTATTAAAGAATATTCACCTTGCTCGCCGATCCCTGTGCCAGACGGCGATATCCAAAGAGGTAGTCTTGCTCGAACAATTGTTATTGCTAACTGGACAGGGCAAAACCAAAGTTTCGTTAAAAACTGGATTCGGTGTCGCCCTGTGAACTGCAGTTCTTTTGTGCACTAAACCCACGCCACTTGAATTTTTTAGGGTCGCTTTCACGTAAGCATATATGGGACCCTCGTAAGTCCTCCTGAGATCCTTACACCGTATCACTGCACAAATTAAATTTTTTTGTTTATAAATTAAAATTATAATTAAAAAAGCAAAATTGAAATCAAAATAGCTTCAGGATCACTTTTATTATCGCATTGGAAGTATTGCAGCTAAAGGCGAAAATGTAAGAACTGTAGCATATTTATGGATTTGGAATCTGGGGCAGAAGTAGGGCGAGAAACAGTTATCAGCAGAAGTATTTACTTCCAAAGCATTTATGTTGTTTTCAATAACGTTTGAATCTCCATGAGTTTAGGCTTGAAAAGATTTCTTAAACTTGTTCTTTCATACCATTAAAAATAAAAAGATGTACTTCTCAAATGCTTGTGAACAGTTTCTAAACAAGTTTCAGAAAAGTGGAAAAAGAGATACAATAAAAAATTTAGTGATGAAAATGAAAATATAAGTTCAATCTCAATTTTCCTCTTTATTGAATAAATATGTTTTACAGTTGGAAGCGTTCAATAAAATCGCCTCTTCAAGAAGTTAATAACTTTTCAATTAAACTTTGAAAGGAGTCGAGGTTAATATGTGAGCTGCTCTCGAATTTTATTATGTAATAAAGACTGAGATTCGGTAATAAATCTTAGGACTTGAAGAAAAATTCAAGTTATATCCTTTTCACAATCGCATTCGTGAATGAATCGTTAAAATTCTGAAAATATATAGAATATAATATTGCAATTTTAATAAGAGCACTAATTTAGTTAATTTATTTGAATAAAGTTTTTGCAATACGATACATCTCTTACTGAAACTATTTAAAAATACAATTTTTCATAAAGATATACATTTTAAAAGACAGTTAAGTTAAATATCGATTTAGGTATTAGATAAGTTAAGTTTTTTTCATCAAGGAAAATGTTACTGTTTTACGTTATTTACGTTAATGAAGATTTTATAGAGCCTGTTCGAAATTCTTCATATTTGAAAAAATAATGAATATTTTTAAAAAACTGAACTGATAAAACTTATAAGTGATCACGATGACAAAATTATTATTGTACTCTAAACCTATCCATGTTTCGCGGTCTGACTAAAACGCTTCACGCACCACTTGAGCCGAGTCTGGCTGACCAATGCGGCATTTGCCTCCTTGTAAACTAAACGACCTCACTTCACTTCACTTGAAACCACTCATCAAACTCGAACGAACGTCCTTCGCTATCGATCGTATTTTCAAACTGTCTTCACAAATTCACTGCCATGAGTGATATTTTTTATCTAATGTTTATCCCGGACCATCACTAACTCAGCTTGTACTACTATTTTTATTAAAGAAAAAAAATGAAGGAGTTTTCGTAGAAAAGGTTGTAAATAAATAAAATCAGAAATATTTGAAGGGGTAGGGTGAATTTAGGTTGTTTATGTTATCGACAATTGTATGGTAGCCTAAATCAATGAAGTTAGGTCTACTAACCGAAATCGCAATATTAGAAGGATCTGTGGGTTACTGGCACACGGTTTCACGGGGTGCTAAGTAAAACCCCCTGAAGAAGGGAATTGGCGCATGTCTGGTGCCAGGTTCAGGGGCGTAGAAAGTAGTTCTGAAACCCACATATTTTCAGAACTACTAATTTAATAAGAAAAGTCATAAAACTCAATTCCCGCAGCAATATTACGACAGAGAATCATTTCCAGAGAAAAACGTTCGTGGGAAATTTTAATTTCATAATTATTGTATTTTTTACTGCTTATATTAAAAGATATAACACTTTTTTGTGCTTAGTCGGGGAACATCCATTAATTGCGTAAGGACGATTTCTGAAATTGTAGACCCCCTCCCCCCTATTGCAAGGATACGTAAGATTTTTGTTACCCCCCCCCTCCTTACTTATTTTCAGGCATTTCAAAGGACCACACAGTATTTTAAAGAATTACACAATTTTTACCAAATTTAACAAGATTTCCAACGATTTTTAGGAATTTCAAGGGATTTCAAAAGATTCCAGATTATTAAAAAAGTTATAAGTTATTTCAAATGATTTCAAAGCATAACGAGTGGTATTAGAATTTTGAAATGATTTTAAAACATTTCAAGACTTTGTAGATGTTAGTACAATTTCAGCGCATCTCAATTTTTCAAGGGATTTTACAGGATTTTAAGGGACTTCAAGGAGTTTAATCAGATTTAAAGGAATTGTAAGAGATACTGAAAGATTTTGTCGGCTTCTTAACGAGTTTAAAAAAATCTGAAATATTCCAAAAGAAGTTACGGGATTTCAATTGAAGAGATACAGAAATATTTTCATGAATTTTGTAGAATTTCAGGGGCTATTAATGGATTTCGAAGATTTGAAGGGATTTCATGAGAATCTAAATGATTTCAAAGGATTTCAAGGGATTTTAACGAATTTAGGAAGATTTAAAGTTCTTCCGACGATTTCAGGGGCATTCAACCGATTAAAATGAAATTTGAAGGATTTTTTTAATAATATAAAGGATTTTAATTAGATTTGGAAAATTGAAAATAATTCCATAAGATTTAAAAAAGTTTCACATGATTTGAAAGGATTTTTAGGGGATTTCAAAGGATTTTAATGGGATTTTGAAAATTTTTAATAATAACATAAGATTTAGAAAGGTTTCACGTGATTTTAAAGTATTTTAAGAGATTCGAAAGGATTTTAAGATATCGCGAATGATTCCAATGAATTTCTGAATATTATAAAGGATTTTAAGGTATTTCGAGGTATTTTAATGACTTTTACCAGATTTGAATGAATTTAAAAATATTGAAGAGATTCCAAAGATTCGAAAATATTCCCACGGATTTGTAACACTTCAATGATTTTCAAAGGGATTTCATACATTTGAAGGGATCTTCGAATATTTCAAAATATTTCACAAAACTTCAAGGATTTTAATAAATTTTAAGGGATTCTGGCGGATTTTAGAGGTTAATCGTTTTAAAGGAATTTCAAGAGACTATGTACGATATTTACGAAATTCGAACGGTTTCAAGGAATAAATGTTTTAAAAAATCAAACAAATAATGATCTAATGTGTATAATAGCATAAAAAGTAATTTCAACAGCCAAAACAAGTTTTAATGAGCATATTTAGAAGTAATAATTAGAACAAGGAAACTTATGTAAGAAATTGTTTGACCCCACCCCCCTTAAGTGAGGAGTGGTAAGATTTTCCGGACCCCCTCCCCCCCCTCAATAGCCTTGCGTAATTAATGGACGTTCCCTTATATAAAATTCGAAACAATTGTATTTAGGTTGTATTTTAATTATTGCTTATTAGTTAACGTTCAACTATTATTGAATCTAGCTTTTATATTTTTAAAGTAAAAAAACTCTCAATAATTTCAACAAATGCTGGATTATGAAAGTGTTTCAACATGGTTTCATTTAATCCATTCATTGCAAGAATAAAATAGCCTTAGTCTGTACGTATTTTAAGAATGATATAAATTACTTCTGAATAATGTTCTTATGTTAATTAAAAAATTGGAAGTATATTTAATTTGAAATAGTAGATGCTCGTTGAGTTTTAGACACAGTTTCCTATTACTGACATTTGCCGGTACTTCAGGATTTGCATCTATGCTAAATCTAGAAGCTTATAATTTTGTCATGGACACAACCCCTTGAATACCAGCGTGTATAATATATATCGATAACAGGCATTTGTATCCCTAACGCAGCCTGCCATTGTAATTAAGAGCAAAATAAATAATAATGTAATCTCACCTCGAACGTGAATTTGATCACCCTGGATGGAGTATTCAATCTCAATCGACGTCCTGCAGTTAGACTTCGGAGCTTCGTTTTCTGGGCTGTACTTCAAGCATCTCCTGACTGTCGCCACAAGAGGAGTATCAGAAGTATTATTATAAAATGACTTAGAACTATGAATGTCTTCGATTAAAGATGACTTGGGACTCTCTAGGTCCCAAAAACTGGCCTTCCTCCTCGAGTCTTCCAAAATCTGACTTTGAACATCAACACAGAAAGTCGTAGTCGATCCTCCTGCGAGTTTATCGTCCAAAGTAGAATCCAGATCCGTCTCGAGAGGACATCTCTTTACGTCCCGGTTCACAGCCTCCACTAAGGGTTCTTGAACCTCAACCTCGACCTCGCTCACTTGCATCATGCTCGAAGGACTGAGGCTCAAGGATCTTTTCTTGGCGCGTTTGCTTGCAGAATTTTTTTCAGGGTCTACTTCCTTTTGCGTTCGTTTCCTGCGAATTCCTCGCTGCCTTCTCAGAGTGAATTCGCCCTCAAAGTCCTTCGAAGGCGATTGAAAAGCCCAGGACATTGGCGAAGGATTTTCTAATAACTGACTTGCCGAAGAAACCGAACTGTCATTGTGAGACTCAGGAATTTCTACATCTTCGATTGGGATTGTTTCCTCTTTTTTAGGAATCGTTTCGTAAATGTGCTCTGGTGATGCTTGATTTTCGGTTGTATCAGATTTTGTTGTTGCTTTGAGAATTTTTCTTCTCTCGTCGGAATCCTTCAGAAGAATTTCAGCCACCGTTTTGCCTCCGTAGTGCGTCTTTTGCTCTCTGCAAATTAGGTACAATTAATTTTAGATTTGTAATGGCTTTGTGATTACGATAAAAGTGAAGCTCGATTGAATAAACACGTAGTGTGAAAGAATGTTAACGTTGCGGGGGGTCCTATATTAAAATAGTGCCCGCATTTATAAATAGAAATTTTTTTCAATTAATAATTCATTTAGTTTAATAAATAATAATTTTTTTATTATTATTATGATTGTTGTGCCGTTACACCTATGTCTATTATTCAAAAGATAATAATAGGAACGCCAAATTAAATAAAAATGTCTTTCTTTAAAATATCAATTTATTTTATTGTTGTAACAAACAACAAAAATCACATATTAAACTTATTTATTAAACTAATTCTTTTTATTAAAACACACTTCTAATTATAAAATTTCTACTATTCGTACTTGGCTTTATTTTTTGATTTAACAACTTTGATTACCTTGAACATGAATAAATACACGCACTGTCTATGGTTACGGAATTTTCCCTATCTCTAACCCCTTTTCCATTTCGTTCAGGGCTAACGTTATGGAAAATTCCGTAACCATAGACAGTGCCATGATTAAAATAATAATATGCATGCACTTGGCGAAATTTTTGCACACGTAGTGTTTTTGGTGGGATTTCTATTTTTTCCGTGAGCACTGGCCTCGTAGAATATCTACTAAAATCACCAAAACCAATCATCAATTTTAATAGGCAGCAAAGGGATGACGTCGAAAAAAGGAATATGTCTGCGGTGCCCACTATTTTATAGAGAAATTCTAACCGGAAGCTTTTATCTACTGCTGTTTTTAGTTTCATCGAAATTCGGTGAGCATAGGAGAAATATTTTCGGTAAGCGTAGACCAAATATGTTCAGTATCCCTACACATTTCGTTTTTTAATATAAAAAAAGTTGTGCTAAAATACGCGAAAGTTGTGATAATTATTGCTGCATAAAAGATTTATGAAATGAAAACATTTTGACAAGAAATTTCATAAAAGCTTTTTCTGTAAGAAACGCAACTTATTGTCATTGGGAATCGAAATCTTGTGCTGTTTGGCTTAAAATGTACATGAACTTCTGACGAAAAAAAATAGAAACTTCAGAATACAAATAATAAATTTTGCCACTTTAAACAAAATATAGGTTTACTCAGTTATGCTTGGTGAAATGATCACATTTTCCGCTTGTAAAATTATATCATACCAGCCCTGCAAAAAATGTCAAAAGACAAAAATTAAAGACTAGTTCGTCAACTTTAGGAAATTTCTAAAACCCCAGAGTTGTACTATTCCACCGTACTCACCGAAATAAATACCTTGCCCTGTTGTAAAGTATACTTTTTTCGAGAAATGAAATTAAAAAAGACAATACACAAAACCAGAAATTCTCGAATTTTTGTATTTTTAAAAACCAAGAGTTCTTTTATAAAAATGTATTTGCAACACTGACCAAGTTTAGGAATATTCTTTTTTGAGTCTGCTGAAATTCAACAACAGGAAAAAAGTATTTAATTTGATTAGCACGATACAGCACAATTCTGGACAGTTGAAAATTTAAAAAAATTACATTTTAATTTTCTATCCAGTACAAACTTTCGATTTTCAAGAAAAATAAGTTACAATTTCGGCACAAATAAAACTTTTTTGAAATTTTCTGCCGAAATGCTTAAATGTTTGAAAAAGAAAATTGCAACACAAATCAGCACAAGTTTTTCTTTCGGAAAAATATGAAAATGCGTTTCTAACGTTCGAATCATAATTTTATTCTAAAAATCAAGAATAAAGTTCTCAAGTTATACAAAAATATTAAAATTAGAGAGTCGTGAGTTGTGAGAATAATATAAGAAACTAATTTGATTGCTTCTGTAATTTCATAATTTCTCAATTTTTGAAATAATGTAAAATGAAATCTTCTGGAATCACACGAAATTAATTGCAAGTTGTTTAATAATTACATCGTTGAAAATTTTTAGACTATTGAACGTCTCATGAAATTTAGGTTTGTCAACATTGTAACAAGTGTTTCACCAAATTAGGGATTCTTTATTCATTCCTTAACTGTCGGATTAAACAAACAAAAAAAATTAACCCTCCGTCACACAGGTAAGTCGTTTATATGACCAACTCAAATTTCCCCGCTTAAGTAGTTTATTAATTGATTGATTAATTGCTTGATGATTATTTGATTAGTTTAATAATAAATTAATCAATTGATTAGTTAATTCGTTGATTATTCAGTTGATTTTCCCGCTCAAGTAAAGAAACCTGTGTGACGGAGATTTAAGAATGATTAATTATCCCGAACAAATTATAAAATAAATATACCTTATTCGAGTAATAAGGGAGATTACAAATCGTGAAGTATAGCGTTTTAATTTAGTAATAATTGCCCTTGCTTTCATTGAAGCTTGGCTCTTAGGAATATACGGCCTCAATAAATTAATGTTCACATTAATTTTTTCAAGAGTGAAACTATGTAGGTATTAAGACATTGCAGCAACAGAGAAGACTTTCAAAATCAAATTGTTACGTCTGAAGAAATTCACATAAAAGTGTCCTTGGATACCCGGTGGAGGGTGAATGTGCGATATAGACACTTGCATAAGCACGTGGTATGTCCTTCTAAATCGAGGATTGAAAGAGATAGGGGGACAGGACTGTCTAGCATAGGGTCTACATTCTACATTCTTTTTGAAAGAGCGAAGGGTGATTTCCCGGGGCCGGGGGACGAATCGAGGAAAGAGCTGAACTTTAAATTGGAGCAGGTTGAAAAAAGACGGAGATAAGGAACACCCGTCTTTTTTAGGTCTTCGAATCAAAAGAATAGAATACAATGTACATTCACATTCTAGTTTCTTCATTCTGCAAGGGAGCAAAATCCGATAATACAACTATCGCAAATCGTTCATGCCTCTCGTGAGAAAAAGTTTCTTGCACCTTTAACTGCAATTTTTTAACCGTTTATTCTCAATTGCTTATATTATTATTATTTATTATTATTATTTTGTGTTTCAATAGTATAGAGCAACGTGTTTCAAAGCCAAGTTTGCAGAATTCAACCGTTTTTGAGTTCTTAAAATTTTATTTTTTTCAGGTAGGTCAAAGTAAAGCCGGATCAAGTCGTACTCTTCATTGCTTTCAAATCTGTTTTTCCAAATTAAATTTTGAAACAAATAATTTCAATATTTTATAGATAATTTGAATTTCTAATTCAAAGCGACAACGGGGAACAAATGGGCAGTTGCAAATCATACTTCTGATATTTACTTGTTAAAATGAGTAAATATATAGAAAAACTCAACAGGAAGATGAATAATTCAAATAGCTTAAAGAAGAAATAATTTAATTACCAAATAACTTCTAAAGTTGTTTCACATATAGATGATTATAATCTCTTTGTCTTTTATAGCATAGTTTAAGAACGTTAAAACTTTTACGTTATCAAACATGCAGTTTTAAATATTAACTAATTTAATTGAAAAATCTAAATCTCAGTTCAAGACTGATCCATTTTCTTGAAAGTGGTTTAATCTTTTGAGTTTAAACTTTTTCAAATTTAAAACATTCAATAACTGAATTTATTTTATACAACATCAAACTAATAATTAATAGTACGTCAATTTTGAACGCTTAAATTTTTAACATTGCAATTATTACATCTAGATTAGGATCCTTTATTTGTAAATAATTCAAATTTTGGTTAGGTAATGATAATTTCTTTAAAACTCTATTTACTATAATTTATTAATCTTGAAAGCTTGAAGAATTTAAATTTGTTGAACTTTAAGTTAGGGTCGATGGGGGTAAGTACGATAACAGGGTGAGTGTGATAAGGATCAATTTTGTATAGAAAACCAAGTAGTTATTAACTTATTATGTTGCAGCATAAAGATTGCATCTCTTATTATTTATAGATAAAGGTGGATTTCATTAGTTATTTCTTCAACCAATTACTTTTAACAACTGAGATACTTTTAGAAAACTCCAATTCGTAATTGTGTCATCTGATCTTTTGATTTTAATTTTTACTATATAAAGCACCTTTTCTTGCATTTTTTAGGAATGAAGAAATATATTATATTTTCCTAAAATATCCGTTTTTTTAAATTGTACATTTTTATTATTTTTAATAATAAATTATGACAGTGTTATTAAAAATCAGTTTCCAGGGTAAGCGTGATATATGTTTTTTGTTTGTTTTTCTTTTTCATTGTCAAATATGAAGTTGATGAACCTTATTTTTGAAGTAAAAATGTAAGTACATAATGGATGTATGTATGTATACCATTAAGCCATTTCCCTTTCGGGGTAGGCGTGACACTACTCAATTCGGGTAGTGTTTCTGGGTGGATAGTTTCTTGTAGTAAGTAACTACAAGTGTGGGCTCACCACACCCACGACACGCCAACAGCACGCAGTTAGTAGTATTCCCGAACGGTCACCCATCCAAGTACTAAACGCGCCCAACACTGCTTAACTTCAGTGATCTAATGAGAACTGGTTTTTTCAGCGTGGTATGGCCGTTGGCCATAATTCAAGTTTTTTATTTTTATTTTCATTAATATTCTTATAAATGACAAAAAATTAAAATCAATCCTGAAATAATCGAAATCAGTGGATGTTTTATTAACATTTACGAAAGTACAATCTTGTAAACTTTGGATTTTTAATTTTTTTTATACGTATCACACTTACATACAATAACGGGAAACCTGAAATCGTTTACACTCTACCAAAGAAAATTTAGAAAATATCTTCACAGCATTTTTGATGAATAAAGAAGGGGTCAACTAAAAGTAGAAAGACCAAAGAAAATTTTTATTAATTCTTAAAACCGTACTATTCCATTCTGATAGTTTGTGAAAGCATTTTGAAGCTACTTGAAAGCCTTAATTCCAAATAGTTTAATTTTTAATATTTAAAATGTTTGCCATTTGAGATTTTGCAAGTCTGAATGTTTGTTATTTTTATCGTTTAACATTTAAAAAATTCAGTTTCGAAAGAGCTTCTTACGAAAATGGTCCAATTGTCCAAAGATTTCAACAGTTAAATATTATTTATCGTCTTAAAAAAACGTATGCAATACTTCGTTGTTGTTTTTTCTTATCGATTAAAAAAATTCATTAATTTTATTTCTTCAAATAAAAGTTCAACAGTACATTTAATTATTTTTCTTAATTCTTATTTTTCATTTAAGGGTATGTGACACAGCCAAATACCTACATTGCCGACCTCACTTTTTCAATTTTCCGAATTTTTTTTTGAATCTAAGAACTTTTTTTGTAAATAAAATTTCGGGCTGAAACTTTGGAAAATGTATGAGAAGACAATAAACTACGTTTATGTACCTTATTCGAGGAAGAACTTCGCAAAAAATTATTTTCGAAGAAATTAAAACTGGGTGCATTTTTTGAACCTAAGAACTTTTTTTATAAGTAAAATATCGGCTTCAAACTTTCAGAAATGCAAGAGCTGACAGTAAAGTACGTTTATGTACATTATTTGAGTATAATAGATGTAAAAAGAAAAATTCCAACTAAGTGTCAACTCCGGTTCCGCTTGCCAGTTCGGTCGGTATTTTTGCGATGGGCACGACAATGCGAAGTCTGGCGGCCACTAATCGAGGCTCTATCAGCTGACTCGTCTACATCTGAAATATGGGGTCCACGCTGTCAAAAATTGATGATCCGGTGTTCTTACAATAATATTTTTTGAAAGTTGTGTCCAGCATAAAAGTTGAGTGAAATATGTTGTTTCAATGTTGAATTATGTAAGTATTGAAATCGCTATAGGCCTCGTTCAGTGGCCGCCAGACTTCGCATTTTCGTGCTCATCGCGAATACCGACCGAACTGGCAAGCGTTGTTGACATTTAGTTGGAATTTTTCTTTTTGCATCTTTTATACTCAAATGATGTACATAAACGTACTTCACTGTCGGCTCTTGCATTTCTCAAAGTTTGAAGCCGATATTTCACTTATAAAAAAAGTTCTTAGGTTCAAAAAATGCACCCAGTTTTAATTTTTTCGAGAATAATTTTTTGCGAAATTCCTCATCGAATAAAGTACGTAAACGTAGTTTATTGTCTTCTCATACATTTTCCAAAGTTTCAGCCCGAAATTTTATTTACAAAAAAAGTTCTTAGATTCAACAAAAAATTTGAAAAATTGAAAAAGTGAGGTCGGTAATGTAGGTATTTGGCTGTGTTACATGCCCTTAAACGATTCTTTTTAAAATGGAATTTATTTTTAATCTGATTTTGTTACTCCTACTTAAAATACCTCAAACTAATTCAACAAACGCTTCAGTAATAATTGAAATTAATTAAAATAATTTCTCGCATAAATCCCACATCGATAATCTGAATAAAAAATCCCATCTTAATAATGAAAAGTTGGATACTCACTTATTAATAACTTCTGTAATTGTATTATCCACGTTCTCAAATTTTAGCTGGTCTTGATCAAGTTTTAGATCCGACAACTTCCCAGCAAGTGGAGTTTGCTGGCTCCCTTTGATTTTAAAAGGACTCTTCCGTTGGGAAGTCTTCGTATGGTAAGGAGTTCTACATCTAGAATGAAGTTTCGTGATCCTGGCCAGCTTTGGAATGCAGGAGACTTTCGCAAATTCTGATGAAATAGATTTGGTATTTTCATAGTTCTGGGAAAAGATTCTTCTCTTAGACAAAGGAACTGAATCTGATTCCATGATGTCTTCAGGACTAGCTGCCATAGCGATCTTATGGAAGAAGTCTGACACATGGGACTGCCGATTGGCACGTGCTGCGTTAACGATGTTCTGAGGCAGTTCATTGTTACTCGAGAAGTTTCCTGTGCTTGTCCTTACCGGTGATGGTGGATCCTTAGGCAAAGTTAAAGCTGTCTGACTCTTGAGAGATTCACTAGGGAATAGGTTGAGCGGAATATCTGCATCGACTCGAGGTGTTCCCTGGTAAAAACTTTCAGTCGCCTCTGAAGACTTCTGCAAATCCTGAAAAAGATATTGGCGTTTTGTAAATCTAATACTCGGCTTTATCGCCGAGAACATATCAGAAAGGAGCTAATAGATATAATTAACTGACTCATTTATTATTTACAAACAATTTAACATGTATGCAAAATTTATGGACTTTTTTCTCTCTGCATTGTTTTCGGCTACGAATGAGAATATTAAATTAAAAAAGTAATTACAATTTCTTTTTGCAGAGTTTAAAATTCTGAGCGAATCCTCACTTATTATTGAATATTGAGGAGAGTCGGCTAGTACTTGACACTCAATCTTTTTTATCAATAAACTATCCGGTATCGATGGAAATAGTAATATAAATCGTTAGTTATAATGTTATTGCTTCTAATAACAACTCCAAAGCAGTTATTTAAAGAATAATTATATTAGAGAGGGGAAAAAAGTGATTTACGTGAGAACTAAAAAAGGTTATTTAAAAAGAATGTCCGGAAGGGGGAGACTACCGAGAAAATCGTGATATTTGTGACCGCCTGCGAAGAAAGGGACCCAACGCCCGGGAGCTATACTTTACAAGTTTACAGGAGGAGCGACTACAGAGGCAGTCCTCCATAAGGGGGCCTCCCTTTGCAGTTTAATAACAATTCGAATTTTGCATATCAAAGGTGAACTTTTTTATTATGAAAGAGCAACTGAAAAACTATCTACTAGTGTAAAAAACTAAAAATCGAGTTTTGGGAAGTTTTCTTCGTCGTCGTTCATATTTGGACATTTTGTCGTAAGTGAATAGCGGGAAATGTATATTGTTCAAATGAAAACTTCCAGATTTTATCATTTAAAACAAAAATACTTAACGAAAATCCAAAATTCGCAAAAAGCAGGGAGATTGCATTGTTTACAAAAAACAGGTTATTTATTAGTTCTTGACAGAAACAAATAAAATAGAACATGAAACAATCTTGCCGGGGTTACCTACACTAAATGACCAGAGCTACCCGACTATGAGATATTGAAATAAAACTGCTATAAATAAGAATTCTCTTAAACTGAACCAGTGCAATTGTCACTGGTTGAATCATTAATTTGAATTAACACTGGTGAAACAGTGGTTTTCCCAATTTGATTGGATGAACCAGTAAGTGACTCAACTGAAATAGAGTTACTGAATATACCAGTGACGCCAAGTGATATAGATGCAACCAGTGATGTAGTGCTCCACGCGGGCAAGACATGAACCTCCAGTCATCTGGTAGGCGCAGGTCAGGTCAGGTCTTAAGCATATCTCGAGTGAAAACGAACATTATTGTGTACTAGCGTTTGTGTTATAAATATTTGGCGCCTGACTGCAATAAGCAGGGGATATAATATCTTTCGCTTGAAAGTGGGAAGGCCCTTGGCCACTTGGGATTGGCTTTGAGTGACGCGACACGTTGACATAACGACGGGCCTTCCCACAATTAGGCGCAACATATTATATTCCATTATATTTCAGCCCGGCCTTAATTCATCGTTGTGAGGGTAAAGTGCGGGTTTTTAAGATAATTTTGCAACTGCTACCGCAATAGTGATGAATGATAAGTGTCATACCTAACCAGATGACAGACGACAAGGCGTACGACAATCAGATGACTACTGGTACTGAGAAACCAGTGAACCTCACTGATTAAAACAGTGCCGGCATTCCACTGAGTGAATCAGTGAATTTTCACTGATTGTCGGTGACATATTCGTGGTTATTATACAGTAAAAATATACAAATAATAATTGTAGTGAAAACTGGTGTACCAAAACTAAGGTTAAAAAATTTCTCTAGACTTATTAGGTAAACGTCCCAGTAATTGTGACCTTTAGTCTCAGAAATCTTTACACCAATTTTCTTGCTTTTAATCTAATTTGAGTTAATTAAAATTTAATTTTATACTATAAAATGCTAAAAATAAATTATGTGTTATAATTAAATGTTACTTCTAACATATGTTTAACCAATACACTCAAACTATTAGTAAGTTTCACGATTAATGGGACCGCCATGCCCTATGAAAAAAGGCTCATTTCACGCAGAAAATGCTACCTGAAATTTGACATCGGATTATTGTAGTGTTAGCATCTAGAATAAAAGCCTATATGTTTGAATCAAATTGATGTATTAAAGATGCTCCTTTTTTTAATTTGGACTAGCTTTCCGTGCTGGTTACAAATCTGTTAGCTGCTTCTCGAAAAAAAATATATCTTGTACCTTAAGTTTATAACTATTTCATTTATCTCCTTTAATTTTGCCATTAATATATTATTTATTAGTTTAACAATAATATATATCTAATCATGCCGTTTTTCAATTGATAAAGCTGCATAAAATTTGAAAAATGTAAACCAATATTTGAATTTTGTTTTGATGTTTTATTCTTTCTAAATAATTTTTGGCATTAACCCACAGTCTTAACTTTAAATAATTTTCATTTGTTTGGACAAACCTTGATGAGATAAAAAATCATTTGACTCATAAGAACAAATTTCTTTACTTCTTAACAAATACTGAAAGTGGAAATGAAGCAAATGTGCAAAAGAGTGTTCAACAATTTAAGGGAAATTAATCTTTACTTTCCTCAATGAATGATACATTTTTTTCGAATTTCCAATTGATTTCCAGTCCTTAAAAATGAGAATTTTTGTCAAATAATCCAAATCTGTAATTTTTCTCGATAATTCAGACATAACTTATTGAGAACTAAAAATGATAAAATGTACAAATTTTGGAATATCTATTTTTCAAAAAGGTCGCAAACAAATGGTTTCCGGAGCTAATCCGTTGTTTGCAGAATTAATCAAAATTTTTCAAGCTTACCTGGAAGTATCCCCTCAAGTCACTGCCATGACTTCTACATCTTCTCCGACGGCCAGGTGTAGGTTTCAGCCCTACAGATGAATTTTGAGCGTTTGGAAGGTGCGTTTTGGATTTCGAGCCAGACGCGGGCGGGGTATTCGAAAGGTCACGAAAGGGTCTGCGGCCCGTCTTGTTGAGCGTAGGTGGTCCATGGGGGGTAGAACTGGCAGTAGACAAGGATCTCGACACCGTCCACTTCAGCATTTCTGCAAGCAAAGAAAAAAACTACCTTTAGTAATCACTCTCACAATGGACTTCAGCACTCAATGAATAAGTGCAACTACCAATGGATAAATTGCCACATTTGTACAAAAAAGAGATGAGAATAAAAAGAATTTGAAGACATAAAGAATATAGAACTACAGTGAAACTAAAATATTCATCTCTAAAAATCATCGATTAAATTTTGTAAATGATTTCCGCAAATTAATTTTTAAACTGATTCTATATAAATGAAAAATATAATATTGCCGACCGACACATTTATTTATTTTCCGCCTTGCCTTATTTTGCAGGAAATCTATCAGAACACTGCTCTCAGGCTCATTTTAATTGGTATATTATAATTATTTCTAATGTATAATGAGTGTGGGGACAAGGCTTTAGTGTCCTATCGAGTGGTGATTATAAGTTACGAATTGATAAAATGGCATTATTTGAACAAAATACTCTGAAACTGATCAAAGATTTTCTGTCGTTTCCCAAAATTTCTGCGAGATATCTTCTGTCGTTTAATAATAAGAGGATGGAAAAAACATGAAAAAAATCATAGCGTGTGAACCCAAAAAGTGTCCTTTCTCAGAACGAGTTTCGCCCTTAGAACGTAAAATTGGGTCAAATGTAAGAGGCAGCCCAGATTAGTACGTTTATAATGATCGAGGCAATTACGAATTGTCAACGACATTTCCCAGGAAAAGAGGGTTGCTAAGATTGTCGAGAAGAAAACGAGAAACAACGATAAAGAGCAACAATGGCCCTACAAGCAATGTTTTGTGCCAAGAAAGGATAATTACAACGTGAAACGAAGAAACAGGAAGACTGAACTGCTATAGCGTCGACAACGGTATACACCTGTCGTGGCATACGGGAAACACAAAAACAGGTGAAACTCGAACACCTGAGTTGGTTTTTACAAGTTAACACTTAGTCTTGCCCCTACTAAGGATTGCTCAAATTGACCTTAAATGGCACTGACCGCAAAGTATTGTGCTTGTGATAAAAAATGCGTATGCACCTATAAACATAAAATAATTACATGTGTCGTCACTACAGTAACTAGTGAAGGGGAAAGCTATTGTCAGTGCAAAACGCAAGGTGTTTTTCTATAGAAGAATAATAGCCTTGGAATATCGCAGGTGAATGAATATATTGACAAAGTAGATTGTACATGTTATCATTACGCCTCGAAAATCTATGGATGATTGGATATTATTTCACATTCAAATATTGAGAAAGTTATAAGTGTTTTTCATTTTTTGTTTGTTACTATATGTGGTTTTCTTTGTGACCTTTTTTTGTAAGTGGGTCATAGATCGCGCAGAAGCCATTGAGAATTCCGAAGAGAATTCCTTATTTTAATGTGAACCCAAGTATTTAAGTGGTATAAATGTTTCGACTCATAAAACATATCTTTATCAAATATTGCAATACTAATTTTTCATCCAAAACTTGAATAAAACAGTATTTTGTATCAATGATTTTTTCCCGATGCGCACATGCAGGAATTCGAACATTATTTGACAAAAACTTAATTTACTAAATACAATTAGTCACTGCTTGATACGAGCTTGATAGCAAATGATAGGATTTCACAGTAACAGTTAGCAAACCAAAGATTTGTGTTAAACATATTTTCAATATATTTAGACTTCCTGATAAGAATTGCTTTCATATTGGTTTTGTTCAATAAATTTTTGTTGGCAATTTATCTTTCTCGCAGACTTTGCTTTCACCGAGAAGTATGAATATCACATCTGAAATCTTAATTATACAGATCACTCTTCCACAGATTTTCAAGAATTTCACAATTCTTCAACTACATGCCGATACGAGAATTACGATGACAAACTTTTATTCTGAACTTGTAGCAGGAATAAATTGCTACTATGCTACTGAATTTAACCGTACACCGGATTTTAAATATTTTCAAGATTTAACAATATTTCAAGAGATTAAAAAGGAATTCGAAGAATTTCGTGCGATTTCATGGTATTGCAAAAATAATAATTTATTTAAACAATATTAAGGCATTTCAAAAGAATTCAGAATATTTCAAGAAATTTTGAAGGATTTCAAGGTATTTCATCAAAATTCAAGGGATTTCATGGGATTTCAAATTAAAATAATTTAGTGGATTTCACGTCCAGATTGCAGAGATTATGAGGAATTTTAAAAGATCTCCTGGGTTCTTAAAATATTCCGAAGAATTTTCAAATATTTTGAAATACGTTAAAAAATGTCAAGAGATTGATGGAAATTTAGTGCCTTTCAAAATATTTCTTGGGGTTTTACAGGAATTAAAAATATTTCGAGGAATTTCAATATATTTCAAAAGATTTCCAATATTTAATGGGTTTTTGAAGGGCATCACAATAATTAAAAGTATTTCATGAGATTTGTTAACGAATTTTAAAAGAATTCAAAGATTTCAAGATATTTTATAGGATTTCACGGAAATTAAACATATTTCATATAACTTACAAAGTGTCAAGGGAGTTCAAAAGTTTTAAAAAGAATTCAAAAGATTATACAGCATTTAAACAATTTTGAACAGCAATTTTAACTTTCTGCATATCATAAATGATTATCAATACGGTATTTTGTACTTAAGTTTTATCCGTAATCTTGTCAAAAACAATAAATTAATTATCTGAGAAAAGTAAATATGTTTTGATTTTTAATTAAAAATGCTGCTATATATATGATACTTTGAAATAATAAATTGGTGTTTTTTTCTATGAATTATAAAAAATGAATCAATTATAGGACCCTTCGTGCAATTGCATGTAGGCATGTGCACATTCTTATTTATCATGCACTTTTTTCATCACAAACGATGGAAATTGCAGACTCATTGACATAGACCCACATCAGAGGGCTGGACAGTAATTAATTTCACGAGCATTGGAATTACAAATTATACAAATTACTTTTTTACAAACGTAATTTATACCCGCAATTAGAATACATGGACACATCATACATTTCTTCATGCATAGCACATACATTCGTACAAAAAATAAAATCGAAATATTCAATCTACAATATGGTATCCCAGGGAAAAATATACAATCGGCCCAATAATTGGCCAATATGAGCTAGGCTAATAATAGAAGTATCCTCAGTCAATAGTAGACACCCCAAGCTTGATCCAACATTGGAATAATAGTGAGTCCTGTAATTTCCCACTGGGATATATTCACAATGGGAAATTGCCAAGACTGACAAATGGCTCAGTACTGGACCAATGCTGGACCAATATTGGGACGTCAATACCAGTTTTGGCCCGTTGGCTGAATTCCCATTGGATTACTATATAGTAACCTAATTTAAAATTAACTATTGGGCTACTAAGGTTAGTGCCACGGGTCTGAGGAAGGTAGATCTTAGAAGACGTTGGACTAGGTCGCTCATGACATTGTAGATCATATCTCGATAAGTCTCGTGGTCGTTTTTTAGTTAGAGGCTACTTTGGAACTACCTCGCAAGTTCTTTTGACCAGATGTGCCTTCCTCACACTCGAACGTTCAGTGGCTCTGGCTCAACCATATGGGCAGGTGCCCTGACAGGACTGAGAAGCATGGGTGTGCGTGCGTATAATAAATACATGGGTGGTAGGTATACACGTGGAAAAAGTAGGCGCTTTACGGGACAAGAGCGCGTGCGCGGTCTGAAAACAGCCTGTATGCAAATGAATGCATTTTTATACCTACTTCACAATGCAATGTGCCCCCCCCCCCCCCTCCAGAGGAACCGTTAAAAGTTAAAACCTGCTGCTACTATACTGTTTTGCCCGCGACGCGACAACTCCCTGAATGCAATTTTCAGGTTGCCCGACATTTCGCTCCTACCCCACCGACCGCGACCGTTCGTGGTTCCTCTGACCCCGACTGTGCCAGATCCACTTTTTTAAATTTCGCGCCCTGAGAACGACACGTCGGACGTCGTGCTTCGTCGCCCGCACATTAAACCGGGGATTCCACCTCGTTGGAACCCACTGATTGCATAAAACGATTATGCGGATTATGTGATATTGCACTTTCATATTTGGGGAGTTTTATCAAGGTGGTCACTGGACTGAGAAACTGGAATATATATGACTGGAAAATTTAAAATGCTATGATAAAAGATATAAAGGGGCACATCTATGTAGAATATTTTAAAATTGAATTTTTTTTGTGATTGAACAATTTAAAGTTAGCCGCGTGTAGAATTGATTAATCTGGATATAAATTCCAATTAAAAAAAAAAACAAATTTTATTCCAAAGTAAAGGAAACAATTTTAAATAGAAAAATTTCAATTTGGAATAATTTTTAGAAAGGAAGATTCAAACTTTTTCGGATCAAATCAAAATCGTTTAAAATTGTGCAATCTAAAAATTAAATTCTTTCCATAATTAAAAGATTATAAATTTACGGTATTAAAAATAGAATATTTTATTCCTCTGCATTTTTAAAGGTCCCGGACCGGACCATTTCTGGGCCCTTTAAATATGTGGGATTCCGATCCCTGGCACATAAAATGATACAATTTTGTTGTCTTCTACTCCCATTTCTACTTTGGAAGTGTACAATTTTTAATCTTTTTCATTAACTGATTGCCTGTTTTCGAAGCAACTTTGAAATTTGTATTGTACTTCAATTTAGAATGTTTAATTTTCAATAATAAATACTTCAAATTTAGAATTTTTCCGCAGTAGATTCTTATTAGATTTATTAACTCCACATTCTTTTTTACTGCTTCAAATTATAAGTTGCACAGTTGTTAAGTTATGTATTTTTAAAACTCAAATTAATGAATATTTGTTTAGAGTCTTAAGTCGCCAAACTGTTCAATTTTTTAAGTTAGGATTTTTTTGTGGAGAGCACAAGCTCTCTAATTTAGTGTAGGAAATTCAAGGGTGCAAAGTATTAAGAAACATTCCAAGTTTTCAAAAAGGGACCGTTCAAAGAATGCTGACCGCCACCCCTAAAGGCGTTACGTATTTTTTGAACAGCCCCAATCAACACAAAAGTAAATTTTAAAAAACTTATCATGCAATTTTTTGAATACAAAAAAATTAATGAATAATTTATGAATTTGAATACTTTTAAATTATACCCATTCATGTTTGAATACTTTTTAAGTTACTAACGGTTGCTAAGAATAATACCAAAGCGAAAAATAAATTTTAACATGATGAATTTAAATTATATAAATTTAAAATTAAAATTAGAGGATACAACAACACTTTTCGTTATAATTAATTGCAAATATTAGAGGTTTCCTGTAATAATGTCACTCACACTAAAAATACTAGATTGTGAAGAAAATGCATGTTAAATTAATCGAAGTGTCTCGTCGTCCCGAAATTCGGGATGACTAGCCCATTTTCAACATTTGGCTAGTCGTCCCGAAAATTATGATATTCTTTTTTATTTCTCTCCTTTTGAGTAAGCCGAAGATTAACAAAACTGCTATTCATCCCTAATTGAAAATAAATGTTAAAAAACGGACAGAACTAAGAGTTAGGTTATATTTTATAAAGTGTAGCCTTTTAAGCTTTAACGTATCCAAATTATGTTATGTATTTGCACTGTGTCACCGCAGTCTCAAGGTCGTTCGAAACTTTCCCATGATTTCCGTGCTCTGATTGGACCTTCCTTTGATGTGATCTATTGACTCTTGACTAGATACACTTGTTGCCTTTGTATCTAGAATCAATCATTCATTTATAAAGAGTAAAATTCAATAATTATTCGCTCTCGCACTCTAAAACACTTTTTTGTGATCCAAAAATTAATTTAATTAATTCTACAATGATGATTTATCATAAAAAATTTATTTAAACATTTATTAATTCCCAAAAAGCAAGTTCTTTACTGCCAATGAGACTGCCGATGCGACGCATGCGCAGTACAGTTGGGGAGCCGAATTGAGAGCACTGCATCTTTATTCGGTTTTTCGTTCGATTTTGCGTGTTATTGCGCGTTGGTTAACGATCACGTGACATATAGATCAGCTGTTCTGTGTGCCGGCCTATACTGGCCGTAACACCCCTACCCCTTTTCCAACGCCTCGTGGGGGCGGGAAGGCACCCCTGTGACTAGTCACAGAAATAATGTGAGGTAACACCCCTACCCCTTTTCCAACGCCTCGTAATTTTGGTCTAGTTGAAAGCAGTAAAATTAATTAAGTGCATTATTTTCAGGCCGACTAGACGAATGTTGAAAATAGACTAGTCGTCCCGAATTGCGGGGTCATTAACATTTTTTGTGATTTTTGTCTAGTTAAAACGAGAAATTTCCTAAAATGCATTATTTTTGGGACGACTAGCCGAATGGAGAAAATAGGATTGTCAATTTTGGTAATTTTGGTCTAGTTAAAAACAGTAGAATTGATAAAGTGCATTATTTTCGGGATGACGAGCCAAATTCTAGAAATAGGCTAGTCGTCCCGAATTTCGGGATGACTAGCCAAATGGTAGAAATAGGCTAGTCGTCCCGAATTTCGGGACGACTAGACGCAGCCTAAATTAATATAATGAAGGATTCCTTATAAGTAGACCAACACTATTGCTGAATAAATAATGCTAATCAGCACTTGAAAAATAATTTACTTTCTGCGTAAGAGAAGTAATTAAAGTTAATGAAGTGCGACTTTAGACTTACAAACGTTTAAAATTAATCTTCTCCCTAGCACCCTCTCACGTGTGCACAACCTTGAATACTAACGACGCGACGGCATGAATCGGTTGATGTTTGATGCTCGATGATTACCCTTAATTCGTTATGTGACCAAGAAGGGGCCGGACTCTCAGGAGAAAACGAGTCAAAAAATGAAGAATTCGTTCTCGCTGAACATGATTCCCATGCCCAATTAACTTTCTAATAACAGGTGGAATTCGAGCTTTGCTGTTATAATGCACTATTCATAAACATAGTGAGAGACCTATTGAATATTCATTATTTAATAACTGATAAGTTACCTATCCTACAAATTTGACTATTTTTGTATTGTTTTTTTTTCTTTTGCAGATAGAGAGAGGGGGAAGGGGGAGAGACTAGGCAAACCGAAAATGTCTGCTCTTATGCTCACCAAATGTCAGTGAAACTTGCCATCCTTTTCATTTTTGTCCCTGGACTCACTTAATAGTAATTTACGATACAAGTGCGTAAAACAGGCGATTATTACGAGTGTAAAGTTTGCAGCATGAGTCGTAGACTGGAAGCACGAGTCGAAAGCTTGTGCACGAGCGAAGCGAGTGCAAAAGCGTAGACGAGTGCTTCCAGCCGGAGGCAAATGCTACAATCACATTGGTAATAATCACCTGCGTACGCAAATGTGTCGAACACTATTTTTTGCAACACCCAACCGAGAAAGTTGCTAACTGAGAATGATTAATAATGTAATTTACCTCAAGTTAATTGCTGACTTAACTCTGGTTCTGATTTAACTCACCAATTCGTGAAGAATGTGTAAAACTGTCACCCGTGCATAATGGGCCTACTTTACGCACACCTGTGACGTCAGTGTGCATAATGACCATACATTATGTACGGTGACGTCACTGTGCTTTAAATACCCACTTTACACATAACGTTGGGGCACATGAAGTGCAACTTTAGAGGCGGGTGTTGCAACAAATATATTTATTTTACTTACTGAATTCCGGTGAAATTAGATATGGCCAATTATGTAGCGTTGTATAAATTAATTAAGGAAGTTTCGAAGGCAACTGAGTTTATAATTATTTATTATAAGCTTGTAGCTAAAACTCGTCTTCAATACAAATCCTGAAAAATTGACCATATTCTAATTTGAAACATTAACAATTAAACCGAAATAATGATTTTATTATTGAATAAGATTGAATATATTCATATACCTATTTCAAAGTAATTTGTATGAGCCATGATTGTTGAAAAGGGTTTTGACACCCTATGTAATATCTCATAATCCTTATATAATACTACATCCATAAAGTGTTGGATAATAATAATAATAGGACATATGGATGATAAAACGAGGACCTGTGAATTGAACGATGAAAAGCATGAGCATGTGGTTAATTCCAAATAACATTCACGCATTGAGATTCCTTGCTGTAATTTGGGAAGCGACAACCAACCCCTTTTGCGATCAAATTTCAATTACGTACTTGATCCAAGGACCCAGTTGGTACCATATTCAGAGTACAATAAACCGCGGCTGATCGGGCTGCATGGCGAAATGTTCGGGGTATCGTTTTCTGCAATCACGATCGAGATAAGATTGACGAAGCGGCACCCCTTCGTAGATCGTGTATATACGAATATGTACAGTAGTTTAGTATAGAAGAATTCCGCCAAACATTAAAGCCGGTATACTATTGCCTGTGGTACACCATTACCCATTACGTCTTCATTCCAACTTAATCTTTCATCTTTTGCATTTCATCTTTCACGTCAGGTGCAGCTGTACTTTTTTCATTCTATAGTTCTATACCTGTACTTGACCTATCAAAGGGAATTAGAAGTCACAAATAGAAGGAAATAAATTCTATAAGGGCATAGCAAGGGCGAAAGTAAATGCAGAATAGATGAAAGTAAAAAAGAATACATTGGTTTTTACAGTGAATATTAAAGAAATATGGTCGATCGGAACAACAAAACGATTTTGTTGCTATAAAAGTAACATCATATTTTTTTCTGTCAAGCTTTTTTGCTTTAACTAAATTTTATTTTATTCAACAAAAGGTTTTTTGAAGTATCTTAAATATTTTATTGTTGTTATATCAGCCGAGATATCAACCAATTGCTTAGTAACCAGCCGAACATTTTTTGCAGGATAAGATCTTTTTATCACATTGAATTTACTTCTGTGGAATCTATATATTTATACCATTGTTGAAAATATAAACGTAACTGAGTTTGAGAACTTCTTAATTAATTTATTGAAACATACAGAATTCAAATTATTAATCTCAATGCTGGCTAATTTTAAACACAGATAATGAAAATCTAAAGACGGAAAATGTTATTTTACTTTCTCATTAGGAAAATGAAATCAGGAGCTGCCAAACTGACAATGCTAATTGCTTTTGTATTGAGGAAACTGTTTTATTTAATCAAGAAAAATGTTTTATTAGCATTTTTGCAACCAAATTCTTGTTCTTCCAACATTAGTTGAGTTGATCCAGCAGTCAATACCTCGCAATACCCCACATCTAATTATGTGCATTATAATTAATTTCTACACTATTGTTCATTACTTCTTTTTTAACTTCAATCCTCAAATCGATCGCTGTCATATAATATTATCTGTAATATGAATTTTCTATGAATAAATACAAATAACTAAAATTTTGTTAAAAAATAAATTTGTAAATTTTTTGCTTGTATTTAAATTTGCTCAATTTCACCAGGGTTGATTCTGAAAGTTTTATCAGTTTACAATTATGCCATTTTGAAAGTTTCAATCTGTGCCTCGATTTGTGCACTTCGTACTTCCAAACATTAAAAATGGTTAAATTCGAATTTCTTTAATCTTCAATATCTCAACCTTGAGATCTACATTTGAAATTTTAGAAGCTATAAATTGAATAGTTACAATTTATACTTTTTGATTCTGTAATTAAAATTAAAATACATAAGAGTGTATCAGCATAAGTTACAAATGCAAACTGAAAATTTTGTATTTGGAAGGATTTAA
Source organism: Andricus quercusramuli (assembly GCA_932178445.1). Lineage (NCBI taxonomy): Eukaryota > Metazoa > Arthropoda > Insecta > Hymenoptera > Cynipidae > Andricus > Andricus quercusramuli. Next base: position 482,626 of record CAKNXH010000221.1, read on the forward strand.
ACAATTTCCTTCTAAAACCCTTCAAGTTTGTTTAATCTCGATGTAAAAAAATATTTTATTCATTTTTGAAAATTTTAATGTGGCATGATTCAATTATGAAGGCTTCTCATTCATAAATTTTGAATTTTGGACACTGCCATTTGAACTATTCATATAGAATCGAGATGGATAAGTGTAATAACGGAGTTAGCGAGATAAAGAGAAAGTTCGGAATGCAGAAAAATTAGTTATTAACTTTTTTTGTTATGGCATGAAGATTATATTTCTTATTATTTGTAGAAAAGGGTGGCTGTAATTAGTTATTGCTTTAATCAATTATTTTTAAAGAAACTGAGATGCTTTTAAGAATTCCAATTCGTAAGTGTCTTTAATAATCTGGTCTTTAGATTTTAATTTTTCTTTCATAAAAAACCTTCAGATGATTTTTATTGAGGAATGAAGAAAGATATTATATTTTCTTTGAATGTCCGTTGTTTTTCGAAAATTGGAATTTTTGTAAAGCGTTATCACGATCAAAACAAAAACTATACGTCTTATCAAAACATGGCCCGAAGTAAATTTGTAGATATTTTTGAGGTGAATGATTTTGAATTTTAATATTTTTTTCGTTTCAGGCATAGTTTTTCTACAAAATGGATTTTTTTATTTTATTTTTAAAGCGTTATCGGGATTAGGGCAAAAATATTCGTCTTACCAAAAAATGGTCTGAAGTAAATTTGTAGATCCTTTTAGGATGAGCAATTTTGCTACTTTACATTTTTTGTATTACGTATAGTTTTGCTGGAAAATGCAATTTTTTATTTAAAAAAAAAAGTATTTTTAATGGATAAAACCAGAACTGTTGATTAAAAATGGCTGGCTGACGAAATAACCCTTTCTTCATGGTCTTTAAAAAATTGTGTCAAGGCTCAATCCAGTCTAATCAGTCTTTGGAAAGTTATCATGCCTACAGGCTACAGACAGACTGCAGACAGGCACCTTCATGAAAAATCATTTGTTCTGACTCAGGGGGCCTCAAAACCTGGAGATTTCATTAAAACTGTCGAAATCAAATTTTACATAAAACTAATACCTTCTCATCAGGATGAGAATGCTAAAATTTCTTCGCAGATATTTTTGATGATTAAAGAAGGAGTCTACTAATAGTAGAAAGTCCACAAATAATTTTGGCAAAATTGAAAACAAGAATCTTCTCAAATATTTGAAATATCATTGATCAAAGTATAATTTTATAATTTCAATTTTATCGAATTTCATTAAATTGAACGAAAGGTATTAGTGCTAGCGAATTTAATCCTCCAGTGAAGTCGCTACACACTAAATCCCTACTACAATTATACGACGGCAGATAATTTTTATCATGAGGCGGATAAAAATTATCCGTCGTCGGATAACCGTAGTTGTCAATTGTTTGCAACGTTTTTATTCAACTTCAGGTAAATAATATCCCTGGTATTTACTGTGTAGATATTGTTTTTTCTGAACCTAGAGCAGAGGACATGCCGCTGGGGTTTTTGGCGAGACAGGGGCGGAAGGCGCTGTTATGAACGCAGAGAAAGCGCAGGTGTTTGTAGGGACAGCGAGTCGCGACTCCTAATGGGATTAATTTGCATAAAACATTAGAAGAAAATAGCAAATTCGTGTCACCAAATGCAAGAGAAGTTCATCTAAAGAGAGAGAAAAAATGGTTTATTTATTTAATATTCTGATGCAGTCTGATATCAATTTATCACCGATAAACATTTTTTAACTGCAGAAGGTTGTGTTTAATAGTTGCAATTAATACATGAATAAATGATAAGTTTATTGAAGGTCCTGGGCCCATAACCTACTGTAAATTATGGGATCGTATATTCCTCAAATAAGAAACAAAAATAGTTTAATCTAAATTTCTAACTGGCTGCATATAAACCAGAGATTATTTGAGAGTGAAATCATAACGCCTGGATGATTTGATTTATAGCCGATTGACCATCCTTTGTACTTGGTTTTGGACATGACATTGGAACATTCGCTTGAATGGACATCAAAGGAAAAACAAATTCAAGTTATCGCGAGAATAGACTCCCCGGGTCCATTCATTTTGAGAAAAGGCCGCACTTCTTTTTCATGTTATCACCCACGTCTATTTTATTTCTTCGGAATTTTTTTTTTGATGTCCCATTTATTAGGGTCAGAGCATGTCCAAGAAATAAAACAGGGGAAAGAATATGAATCTCCCTCAGGCTCGGTCAAGGCTTCTTTCCAGACTTCATATTATTATTCACGATTTCGGAAGTTCTTCAATCCCGAAATTTTTTTAACCAACATGACTGGGCTTGTGAACCAAGCATTTTTTCTCACGACACTTTCAATGATTCTAACTGGTTTTTTTTACCGACATCCCCTTTCATAATTCTGTCATAAACCTAGAGGTAACTGGTGAGCACTGGTTTTAAAAAAGGGTAATTTTAGGAGGGACTGGTTTCAAAGGTCTTTCAGGTTTAGAATTTAGTTTCAAGACTTCTTGTTGGTAATTTTGATATTGTTACGTTTTGGAGGTAGTTGTGTATTCTTATGGGAAATTAGTACTTGAGAGGTAAATAGAAATAAAATGGAATAATCAATCACAAATTAATTATATTATATATATATATTCAAAGTGAAAAAATGTAAATTTAAAGATTTATAAATTAAAACATTCAAAATTGAAGCATTTCAAATACAACTAATTTCAAATTGGAAGCATTCTAAGTTTAATCTTAGGCTCTCCCTAGTATTATGGAATTTTCAGCAAGGTAATTAGTAAAGTGAAGCGGGAAATTTTCCATAACTTCTATTACGGGATTTTTTGTAATACTAGCCCTGGACGAGCTGGAAATGTTAATGTCTTACGGAATGTTCTGTATTAGTAAGTCTTAAAAAGTTAGACTATATTTCAAAGTAAAATATTAAGCATTTTGTGTTTTCAAAATAAAATGGTTGGGAATTATATAATAATTTTAGGTAAAAAGACTCAATTATTCAACAATTTTATATTGAAGAAATTACGTATTTTTTGTGCATGAATTTTTCCAGACTGTGTAATTATAAAATTTTTTCACCCAATCAATCTAATAAATGCCAATTAATGAAATTATAGTCCTTGACATTGATTAGTTTTCAGTCTTTTCACAATTAAACCAAATTTCATTTGAAAGCCATAAAAATTGAAGAATTTTTATTTTTAAGCCTGCATACTACAAACTTAAGTAACTGTATTACTATAGCAATAAGAATATAACATTGAAGGTCAGTAAAATTTACTTAAAAAATTGAACACTTTTTAACTCATTGTGCTATAAAAATAAAATCTTTTCTCATTTCAAATGCATAGACTAGTTTGAAATACAAGGCTTTCAAAACCTAAGAATAACAGATTTTTAAATTGTACTTTTCAAAACTGAAGGATTTTGAATTTGTGGCAATCAAAATGATATATAGATTCAAAATGAAACACAAAAAATTGTACACCTTCAAAATAGAAACACTTGAGAGTAAAAATCGAAAATTTTAATTCAAGCCTTTAAAACTAAACAGTTATAAATTTAAAGCATCCAGGATTTCAAAATATCTGAATGAAATATTGAAAATTTGAAATAGAATACTGAAACATTTGAAATTGAAGTATTTCAGTATTTGATAAACCAGTTCAACATTAAAAAAAAATTTCACATAAAAATCATTCTAATTGACATTATTTCATGTGATACCAAGAGGCATTTAAATTGATTGGATATAGGTTTTGATTAAAAAATTAAACCGAATTAACCCAAACTTTTTGTTGGTATTTGTGCAACCAAGTTCTTTGTTGTAACAAAAAAAAACAAATTGGTTGGCTCTTCAAAAAATGTGTGGACCAAACAAAAATCGAGCGTTGTTAAACCAACTGAGACTTTTATGAGGCGATAAAAATTTGGATGTACGAATACTAACAACACATTTTTCTCAACGCACCTTTATATTCCATAGTATTTTATAGCGTTTTTCTGTAATTGAAAGATTATTAATTGTTAAACCAAAAAAAAAAAAGGTTTGTTAAATCAATCAAAATGTTTTCTTTGTAATTGTGCAACAAAATTTTTGCTTTTAATTAATAAAATAGTTTTTATCCAGCAAACAAATTTGTCGACATAGCAAAAGTTTTTGTTGGGTCCAACAAATTTGTTGGCACAAATAATAACAAGACTTTTTGTTGATTCAACAAAAGAATTTTCTCTGTGTAATGTAATGTTTCAATACGGCTAGCATACATTAAAAAATCATTGATCCTAACTTAACACGATTGATTGGCTTTCTCAGAAGTCTAATTAGTCAATGTATAGGTGCAACCTACTTGATTTCGGGTTTGATACACGACCATTGGTTGCGATAGACTTTTTAACGGCGATAAATTCGGGGGATATCATGTACACAAGTACAGTATACTCCTGAGTAACACTATAAAAGTGTCGTAAGTAATCATTGCTCTCCCATTGTGAAGACTTCAGGTAGAATCGAGCGTGGAGTAAGCGAATAAAACGGGATCGACCGTTGAGTCTTTTGATACTTACAGGTATGACCCACAAGGTCACGAATCCTGACTCAAGATGTACACCCCGTACACCCTTACAAACTGTTTTTATGCCTAGTAACATGGCGCAGCATTGACTAACGATAAAGAGAGAAAACTGAGTGAAATAGATCGACGGTTGGGATCCTGTGGCCTATGCGCCTATGCGCCTATGGCCTATGTCTATGCATATGCTCTTACACTTATATACCTATGGTTACGCAACCACTATTGCTCTATGTAAAGTGCATCCCCTCGCGATACACATGCTGACCTGGCCCATTGTTGAACCTATGTGCAAATAAAATAGGGTCTTAACACTATACATTTAAGCGTGTACCAAGGATGGGTAAACAATTGTCTAAGCAGAAAATCTTCCTGTATCCTTCCTGGACTTTATTCTTTGTTCGGGGTTCACTCTAAGTCGATGTGAAAGTTAAATTTATGTAACATGCAGCTTGGGAGAATAATACATGAATGGTCAGCATAATTAATGGGAACATTTTTCGCAATGGGTGAGGTGGGTTTATACATTTTTGGGCTCGAACTCGATAAATTTTGCAATAGTTCGAAGTGTCCCTTTGACAAGGTTCTATCTCGATAGATGCAAGCAGAAATATTATGTACTTCTGAGGGAGCTAATACAATATATATATATGAGATTTTTAAATATCTTCTTACGAAACCTTCAAACAATCCACGGCAAAATGAAAGCTTTTTATAATCTGAAGTTTTTTTTTTAGAAAATAATAGAACAGGTTGGTCTCCCTTATTTCTGAGCATTTGATTTTTATCGCCTCCATACATAGTTTCCTGAAAATACCTCAAATGAAGGTACATATGTCAAATTTGATCTCACAGGGATAATTTTGACAGGTGATATCATGCCCCAAAATTCTGCTGTCCAACGGAAAAACCTAGAAAATTAAATTTGCTGTCTAAGATATAGGCTGCTTATGATTTAGACTTTCAAGTCTACATTTTTTTAAATTCATAAATGTTCAAGATTGAAAATTTCAAATTTAAAGAGGTTTCAAACTTGTAGAATTTGAAATCTTAATACTATACAAATTCAAATTTCAATTCTTAAGAATTTAAAATCAAACTGGTTGAAACGAATAATTGTCAAGTGACATGTAAAATGATTGCATAGGTGACGGTCATTTTCCGGTTCAGTCATCATGTTATATTTTTTGAAGAAAATCTGTATACAAAATCTGCCCGCTACGCGACAACATTCTCATCGCGCGATGGGCGTGCGGCTCCCAAGTTTGAGAGCGCCTAGGGCGCGCGACTGTTGGCTCTCGCGCTTAGCGCTCGATGAAACATTAACCTCGTGCTACGTGCTCGGCATTTGTACTTTCCCCACATTTGGACCCAGACTTTTAAACCCTCCGCCGTCCTTGTGGGTCATTCGTGTCCACCCCTGCTCCATAAATACAGTTTGCGATAAAAAAAATAATTCAAAGATTCTAAGGTATTATTCCGATCCTTAATTTTATCATTCAATTGTTTTTGAACATGCAATTTTTTTTCGTAATGTGCTATGCCGCTTTCTTCCCAATAAAATTCACACTTGAAAAATCGACTGGGTCACAACCAACCCACGAAGACGGCGGGCGGAGGGTTAAAACTAAAGGTTAAAGCATCGACGGCTGTAATTTGGTGATTATGAGTTCTCTTTTGTTGAATCTCCTTCGGCTTTAACGAACACATTCTCACCACGTATCTCGTGCTTTGCAATCGATTTTGCCAAAAATGCGAACTTTTCTACATTATGTTCAACACTATTATATCAAAGGTATACAATATTTATTTCTGTATCTCAAGCTGATGTTGCTTATTCATATATTGCATTTCAATAAATTTATGTTATCACAATTCATAATATGTATTGGTATTGAAACATACGTATTTTCATTGTCTTGTTTTTATAATTAAAAAAAGTGCACATCCTACACAAAAAAGGTTGTTATCATACATTTTGTTGCAACTCGTGTAGTTTGTCCAAAAAATTTTATTTTTTTATTTTTAATCTTATTTTTTACGAATAAAAGAAAACCTAAGCGTCCTATTAAAAAGTGATTAATGACAAATTTGTAGATCTTTTTTGGGTGCATAATTTTTGTCTTGTTATCTCTTCTTGTATCTTGCATAATTTGACCGCAAAATGAAATTTTTCATTATTTTTTGTGCGATAAAATTTGGAATTTTTTATTTTTCGAAAAATTCAAAAAGTTGTTATGATAATCTTGTAGGACTTTTAAAAAACAACGTTTTTCTTTTCTTCACTTGTTTTCACATCGTGCGTTGTACCGCTTAAAATTTTCACTTTCGTTTGTTTTTTTGGATTTTGAAAATGCTATAACTCTGATAATTTCATTTTTATCGAAAAATGTCATGTAGATAAATTTTCATCCAAAATAGATGCTTAACGAACTTTTTCTTTCTTTTGAGGCCTTCAAAAAGTATGCCAAAGCACAATCCAATCTGATTATTTTTTCAAAAGTTATCGTGCCTACAGGCTACAGACTACAGACAGACACTTTCGTGAAAATCGTTTTTTCTGACTCGGGGGGTCTCAAAACGTGGAGATTTTATGAAAACTGACTAAGTCCAATTTTGCATAAAACCAATACCTTTTCATTATGATGAGAATGCAAAAATATAATCATCCTGGTTTTAGGGCAGGGATCAATAGTTCACCCGCTGATTTATACAAAGGGTCTAGTCTTATCGAAACTTGAAATATATTTTCTGCTTCAAATAATTTTATCCTCTATATTTAAACTAATAATGAACGATGTCACATTATTTGCAAATCTCAACGTGAAACCGCAATTAGTAATTCCTTCTATTATGCTGCATAATATAATACTTCATATCCGAATGAAAGAACTTTTCAAAAAATGTCAAGACACCCTAAATCACTCCTATTATGAATCCTCCCCCTTTCTCAATCCAAATACGCCCTCTACATACGCCATTGCTCCTTCAGCAGGCTTGAACCACAAGCCCCCCCCCCCCCACTCATTCATAAGGGCCCTCTCCCCCACCCATTCTTTCTTACGTCACAATTCCTGTCATGCGGGTCTATTTCGGGAAAAGGCACCGCGAAAGGTGCTCGGGGTCAATCCGATATAAATCAGAACTCTAGGCCACACAAGACAAGTCGAGAGGAGCGCTGCGCACCGCGCCGGTAGTGGGGAAGTCCTGAGGCCCTAAGGAGTGGCATAAGAATCGATCCTCGTCGTTGTCCTACCATGCTTACTGAATAGAGTATTTTCGGGGGTTCTTTGCAATTCTTCAACTCTGCTTGTATAGGCAAGTGTGCGAATCCATTCCGTGTATATGTGTTTGCACAATTTCGCGCACTCGCGTGTGTAGTTGTGCCAGACCTTGAAAAGGGATCTGGTACGGGCCTTGCACACCTGCCCTCCCCCTCGCCAACTTCTCGAACCCCTCTAAGTCTAAGGCTAAGCATCCAATTCGAATTTTGGAGACCCTACTTTCCAAAGTCCCTCCTCCTCGACCCATCCTCCTTCGTTCACCGTATCTATATCCTTTAAAAGTCTATTATCTGCTGGGTCTTAAGTCCGGAATCGAAAGATGAATTCGATTTGTGAAATATGAATTTAGATTGAGGGATCGATTTCGAAACTGGATAAAGCGGGAAGAAAATTGAGAAACTTGGAGAGGATTCTTAACTTTTTTTGAAATATTTCTACACGGAAAAAAATAGTTGTTGAAATTTTGAATGACTGAGTCAACCACTCTAGGATAGGGTTAAACGTATGTCATAAATTGGAAGAATCGTCTTACAAACCTTGATTGATAAATGTTTAAAAAGTAGAAAGAGTTGTCGAAAGTACAAAATAATTTCAATGAAAATGTGAAGACCAGGGGAATAGAGTTCTTGAAACACTGATACACTAATGCTTCGAAGCCAGTCAATGAAACTTTCGATGACTCCTAACGAGTTTTTAGAAAACAGTATAGCCGAGTTAAAAAATATATATATTTCGCGGTTATATTTACTATATTGTTATTCACATAGACTCACGCTTAAGTTATATTTATTTTTACAGATACACATGAACCGGCGGGATTCGACCTACCTAACACTTATCGAACGCAACTTATCCCTAACCACTAGACCCCACGGCTAACTTAACACATTGAATATTTTGCAAAAATGTCAGTGAAAAGTCAAATTTAAATCCGCGCTCATTTGTTCATTGCCGGTGACCGCGACTCCATTCAGACTGATACATATTCCACTTCACCTGAGCATCCAATGTGACTGTACATTGTGAATATATAGATATGTAGAAGACAGTCAACGAATTCTTCGACAACTTATAAATCAGTTATTCGTTTCTGTGCTAGAGTTATTGTATTCCAAATCGTTTGGAATCTCGAGGACTTTTTATGAACAATTGAATGTTTGCCTTGAACTTTGTCAAAATCTGCTGAATAAAAATTCGAAAACTGATGTTCCTAGATTGTCTTCCAATAATTCGATGACTTTCTTCACTTTTTCGATGAAGTCTGCGGTTCTTTAATCAAAATTATACGAGATTCTAAAAAAAAAAGTGGCCTATCCTAGAATGGTTGACTAGTCGAGTGAAGTTTCGCCAACTTATTTTTTCCGTGTAAGGTTGTGTTTGATATAGTGCAATCATGTCTGATAATCCTTTTATGGCCCCAATTTCCTGGAGTGTATTAAAATATTGTCTTATTAATTAACCCGCCGGATGCAAGAACCAGCCCGACGCTCGAAAACGCGTAAAAGTATTGTCCGATTGTCTAAAAAAATGAAAATTTTCAAAATCGAAAAATCAATTTTTTGAGAATGTATAATTGTAGAGATTAAAGAAATTAAACTTTTTTCTATTGGAATTTTTGTCGCCAAACGTTTATTTTTAATAATAAAAACGAAATATTGAAAAAAATTTTCTTCCTGATTTAATTAAGTTTTAAAACTGAAATCGTTCTAACTCAGCCAAATATTATTGAAATGAATTCATATTTGAAGGACATATTCAAAATACTCTAGAAATGCCTAGGAAATTATGAGAAAGTTAACAATAGCTTATTGTTTAATAATTTTTAATTGCAAAATGAGGTCAATCGATAATTGTGTTTTCTTGGTTTCTTCGGCACAAACTATGTAGGTAACTTCGACTTTTAATCAACTTCCAGTGAGACATTTGTTCTACAATATTAATTAGGTTTTTTGGAAATTCTTATGTCTATTTATTAAAAATTCACTGAGACACTCACATTTTGAAAAAGTACTCGACGTCTTCCCGCGCAGACTGAACTTTGAGAACGCTGCCTGACCTTATTTTGTAATTAAAAATTATTAAACAATAAGTGATTGTTAAATTTTTCATGATTTCCTAGGCATCGCTAGAGTATTGTTAATATTTCCTGCAAATATGAACTCATTTCAATAATATTTGGCCAAGTTAGAACGATTTAAGTTTTAAAACTTAATTGATTCAGGGAGAAACTTTTTTTCAATATTTCGTCTTGATTATTTAAAAATACACGTTTGGCGACAAAAATTCCAATGGAAAAAGTTTCATTTCCTTAATCTCTACAATTCTACATTCTCAAAAATTTGATTTTTCGATTTTGAAAATTTTCATTTTCAATCTCGGCCAAATCCGACAGTAAAGTGCGCTTCACTTTAAAAATAAAACCCCCCCCCCCCCCCCTCCCCGATTTTCTTAGAAATATATACATTTTTTCAAATTTTTTTTTGTCTATATAGGAACCAAAATCACGTATGAGGCTAAAACTGTCACCTCTACTTTCTCAATACTGAATGGCTTTTTTAAAACAAATTTTGAAGCCTGAATTTAGCACTGAAATATTTCAAGACAACTTTCTTTTTGCGAAATTTGAAAATTATAAGACTGTCTTTTGTTTTTGGAAAACTCATCAAAACATCAATCTATCGTACTTATTCCCTGCGATCCTTAACTTATTATTTCATTGTTTTATTTTACTAGAATGTGGTAACTTTGTTTGATAGAAAAATATGTATGTATAATTATACTTCCTTTTCAATTAAAATATTTTTCAACATTTTATATTTATATTCAAATCTACATCACGGTTCCAGTTAAAAGTTGAAATGTATCAATTTACATAATTCATTATTCATAATATAATTTGCATTCATATAATATGAAAAGATTAAGGCACGAATTATTTTAGAATATTTTTTATGGCAGTTTATGAAAGGGAATGTAACGGTTCTTACCTTCCTATTATTCTCTTTTTGAATTTCTCAAGATGAACTATATTTATTGAGATATCTTGTGAATCAATATGATGAAGTTTCATAAAAAATATTGGCTTCTGTTTACTGATTTGAACACGATCACCTGAAAATGTGGACTCTAGATACTAATTTTACCAAAGTATAAACAATTTTTTAATTTCTGGATATCAAAAGAATTTAAGTAAACTAACAAAAATGAAGGGAATTCCCAGCGGAGAGAAAGAGGATCTTTTTTATAGAAAAAGTCAAGAGACTTAAATGGAATTCGAGAGAATTGAATTAAATTTTAACAAAATTAAAGGAATTTGAGTGAAGACAATAAAATGTGAGAATTTTCGATAAAATTTCAGAGATTTTTAGTAAATACATGGAATTTTAAGAGAATTCAAGAGAATTAAAGAAAATGTGTGAATTGAGCGAAACTCAAGAGAATTTGATGGAATCCAAGGGATTTCGGTAAAATTAAAGAGAATCAAAGTAGATTAAACTATATTTCGTGGAATTCAAGACAATTGAAGCAAGTTGAAGATAATTTAGAAGGTTCAAGGAATATCAATGGATCGAAAGGAAATTTCAGTAAACAAATTGAGTTAAATTTCCATACATTTTAGAGAATTCGATGAAAGTCTAGTTAACTGAACAGAAGTCGAGTACGACAATTCGTTTTTAATACGCATAAACTGTCAAATTGTCAACTTTTCGAATTTTTAAAAAAATTTTTGCAGTTATCTCAAAGGCCGTTTAATTTATCGCAATATGGAGGTGATCTTTGCATTCAACATTAAAAGATACTGCCAAATTATAATATGGGATTCAAATTAATTATTTTTCACCTCGATTCTTAGTGCAATTGAAATAATAATACATTTTCCTAATATTACTGTAAACCCATCCTTCGTCTACACAATTCGTATAACAAAAGGATTTAGTTAAAGGATCACCTGAGCTGACAATAAGAGTAGAAAAAAATTTTTAAAAATCGATGCTTTTCAATCTAAATCTTATTAATGTAAGAAATGAATCAATTAAACTGAACCTAATACGAAAATAAAGCCTCTCCCCACTTAAATAAATGAGGTATATCGATTTCCGCTTGACTGAGAAAAGAGGAAAGAAAGAGAAGGGTGGACAGGAAGGAGATTGTGTGAATAAGAAGCATACGCGCACGCGACTCCAGAGTGCATCTGTCGTAAAAGAATTAAGAGTACTACATACATGTATGCATCTATGCATACATGCATACATACATATGGAAAGAAAAAAAAAGTGAAAAAGAGAAGCCGGCGCAGAGAAAGAGAACAGCTTCAGGTCGAGCGAATGGGAATCCCCGGTGCCCCGTAGTGTCTCGGGGTCCAGCGAACTCGAAAATTTTGGGGTCCCTTTAAATGCCCAGACGTTGCCCGGCAGGACCCGTTTCTACATTGTTTGTCCCTTATTTTCGGGTTCGTCTTGCGAACGCGCATACACACAGGTAACCGCGAATTCGGACCAATCTGGGCCCGGCGGTTGATATGAGAGAAAATATATGTATACACAACACATACTCATGGTTCTACTTAGAATTCCTTGGTTAGGCATGGGAACACGAATACTAATGCAATGTCGGGACAGGTGTGATCCAAATAACGCGTTAAGCTGTCTCTGGTTCTAAGTTCTTCTTTCCATCGGCTTATTCTCCCCTTGCAAAAATTGTGAGCCCTTACAGTGGCGTAATCAGGAAGGCCCTTCTTATAAAATATGAGAGAATCAGAAGTCCCTTGAGATACTATATACAGTTATTGGCTGACAACTTTCTTTTTATGGCAATCCGAAAACTATATTTTTCGTACCCCCCCCCCCCCCACCCTCAAAAATTCTTACTTTATACTTTAATCATTCCCTACATTCACATATTTTTTATTTCTAATATCTTAGGTGTTTGTATTAATAATTTATTATTACATTATTAAATTGAATCTTTGCAGAGTTCCAAATTTTAGCAAATAAAAAGAGTGCATATTTAACACGACATACTGGTATTTTAACCCAAATTTTGTTTAGTGCAGCACTAAAAAAATGGTTAAGATGCTAAGAATTTGGAAGACTTCCAAATAAGACTTTCAAAATGTATCATTTTTAAATCTGAATAGATCCAAATTCATTAATCTTGATCACGAATATTTGGATAATTTTTCATTGTGATATTTTGTCTTTTACAATTAAAGAATTGATTTCAATTGAACAAATCATAAACATTTATAATTGATTAAATTCAACCTTAAAGCATTCAAAAGTGAGCAAGTAAGAATTCGAAATCTTCTAAATATCCAAATAAAACTATTTGAAGTTGAAGCAATAAAAATTTTACAATCTGAAATTGAAATCAATCGAAAATATAGTACATATTAATTGAACATTTTCCAATTGTAAGCCTGAAAAAAAACCATTTGTAATTTGAAGCAACATTGTATTTCGTATTGATTCCACAAAAATGAAACTTATTGCAAATAGGAATTCGGAAAATGAGAGTTAGATGAAATGACAATTAAAAAAATAAAAATATACAACACTTTATTCCAATGTATATATATATATATATATATATATATTCGGTTTCGATTCCCTTGGAATAGAACCGAGGGCTTATGAC
>CAKNXH010000221.1:531787-576203 GCA_932178445.1 Andricus quercusramuli
CAGCCGAAGAAAGTTTGAGATTCAATTCTCATTGGTATTGTTTGCATAAAATTAGGAAATCGAATGTTTAGGTTAGAACTTGAATCCAGTACAATACAACTAAATATATCACAGAATGTAATAATACAATAAAAAATGTAATACCATAAAAGACTTGCCTTCGTTGCTTTCGTTTTCATCGCGTAAATACGGAATTTTGCTGATGGCACGATGTTTGCGAAAACGCGGTGTGCTCCTTAATTTTGGCATTTATTATTAATGTGCTAAGAATATATTATACGGTCGAACACTCCCAGAACATTTGCAACACAACGCCACGAAGGGAAAGAAAAATTAAGGTTATGTTCGTGATTATATTAGGTATTTTCAGTTCAACCATCAGCTAACTTCACTTCGTTGAGTGCTGAGGGGAAAACAATAGAGCAAATGCATGGGACAAAACTTTATTTTGGTAATATCTTCATAATGAATAATAATTATTACTACTTTATTATGTCATTGAATAGTTCTTAAAAAATAAACACTATTTTTCAAATACATTTATATAGAAAAAATTAGTTTTTACGAAGATATTAACAAAATAGGGCAAAAATTGACCAAATCCCATGCGTTTGATCCATTGTTTTCCCCTCAGCAGCTAACGAAGTGAAGTTAGCTGATTATGAAGTGAAAATACCTAATTACATCTAGCGCATATGGCTTAAGATGGCGCTGCGAAGAGGCTATATGACGTCACAGTACATAGCCCGGTCTGGTACGAGTCAGGGCCATAGAATTCTTCCTATCAGGACCAGATAGCACACATCGGATCAGGCCCTAGTCGGTAATCGGTAATATATATGGCGATTTCTGCACGGGTAGTAAGAGAAAAGTTCAATTAATCAAATAATTAAGAAACGTACCCTCCAAGCACCTGTACTCACGTTAAAATTCTAACATTCACAGCGAATTTCGGAAAAAATTCCACCCTTATTTTGTACTTTAATTGTAAGTAGAAATGTATTGAATAAAATTATCCTATTATGAAATAATAGTATAAATATATAATATAATATAAAAATATATATATAATATAAAAAATAATAGTATAATAATAATAATTAATAATTATTTATATTTATAATTGAAAATTGCTGCCAAAATTGTTTTTAATTTTTGTAAAGTGAAAATATCTGACTTTTCTGATAAATGATCAATATATGCGGTATATGAAATTCAATAACATAGTCTCTTAATGGCGATTTCGTATACCTAGGTTTTAGATTTAATATACAAATTTATATTAAATGTATAATAAAATAGCAAACATTTTTAACAGTGTTTCAATGTAATTATTAATTGTTGAACAACAAAACAACCAAAATTGTCTTGAAAAAGCTATTTTTTTATTTAAACAGTTTCTTTCCTTCAAGCAATCGTTTAATTAAAAAACATATTTTTTCAAAAATAATTTTGTTTCAGACAATTTTGATTGGTTAAAAAATTTCAAAAAATGATATTCTACTATGTCAATAATTTATTGAAAAAATGAAATACTTTTACTCGAATTTTGTTCCTTCAAGCAATTTTTTGGATTAAAAAACTTTTGTTTCTAACAATGTTATTTTTAAACCATTTCCTTCCTTTAAACTACTGGAAAAATGTGGACGTCCGCATGAGAAGGGCCCTTTTGGCCAGTTCTAGTTTAGGAGATACCCAAGTGCGAATTCCAATACGGCCCAACATTGGCCCAGTATTGTCAAAAATGTTGCCGGAATGCATCTATATACGACTGCATATCGTCCGAATATTTGTTATAATTTCAAAAACTGAAATTTCATTCAAACATTTTGTTTAACTTTAGCACCCGCTACTGCTATACTCTAACGATATGACAAAAAAGGTATTTAAAAAATAAATAATAATTGATTGCCAGTAATTTGAATTTAAATATTAATCGGTATATTTGGGTAATATTTGCGCCTAAAATCAATTTATCCGGCTATAGGCCCCTATACGTAACTTCATACTGGTCAAAAGGGCCCTTTTCATGCGGACGCACACAAATTATATTCAATTACGTAAATAATCACTTGCGACAATGAAATAATATAACTCGATTTTCGAATGATTTAAATTAAAAATTAACTAAATTTAATTGCAATTGATACGCTACAAGAACAATGTCTTACGCCATTGATAACTCTCAACTTCTGTTAAGTCTAAATAGCAAACTGGCACTGAGCAGTGTCCTGCTGAGAGTATTGCTTACTCCTTTCGTCCTCCTTTCGTTTTTTGTTACACAATGCAATTCGTAGATTTTTTAAAAACATTTCAGGCTTAAACACATCGTTCTATCGTTATTAGGAGCTGAGTTTATTAACATTTGGGAATTTTCTTTTTGACTATATACATATATGGAAGCTTTCAGAAAGATACCCGATTTTTTTCAACCTGTTTCCATTATTTTTTAGCCTTTACCGCTTCACACCTGTTGAAATAATTTTTTAGTGACTGTCGTTGAATAGATTATTTCTGCAGAATCGAATTATCTTCGCAATTAATTAAGTCTTGTTTATCAGCGATTTTTTTCGATGAGTTTTTCCCAATTTTGTAGAAGGGCCTACATTTAATCATATTAGAGCGCGTATTTATCAGGTTTCGCACTTCGTGCTCATTTGTGCTTCCCCGCATTTGTGCATAGACCATTTTAAAAACTCTTATTTGGTAATTGTGAATTCCCTTAAGTTGAAGCTCCTTCGGGTTTAACGCTTATATTCTCATCACGTGTTTCGCGCTTCGTACTCGATTAACCTATGTCCAAAATACGAAACATTCTATATTATGTTGAACTCTATCTGTATAAGTAATTCCCCTTATTTTTGCTTACTTACGCCCGGGACTACTTATCTAGATATTGCAAAATAAAGTACAAATTTTAGTCCTTATTATCATTATTTTAATATTTATTATTTTATTACTTATTTTGCAATAATCTTTATTAGTAATTGATGGCTCTAACCATTAATAATAGTGGTAGTGTAAGAGTGTATCAAAGGAAAATCTGATTAGAAAATTCCTTATCACCTTAATCTTTGAAAGACATATTCGTAAAAACCGTTTTTTGACTCAGGGGGCCTTAAAATTTCGAGAATTGACGAAAAATAGATAGTGCAAATTCACATAAATCTAATACCTTCCACCACTAATGATGAGAAAGAAAAAAAAGTGCTTTTCTCTGACTAAAATATTGCATTTTGCTGCTCGGGCCAATACATGTTCCAATAATAATGTTTCATTAAAAAAACACTCTCCTTGTGAATAAAAAATTTGGGTGGAGTTCCGAAAAGCGCTTACCTCCGATTAATTTTAAACTCCGTATACCTATGTATTTTGACGTGCTGATCACGAATATGATAGTGAAAATACCCGCAAATTTGATTTTCAAGGCCAAAACCCAAAAAAACTATAAAAATTTCATGTTTTTCCGTTTATTTCAGTAAATAATGAAAATTTACAAAAAAACTTTAAACAAAAGTTTTAGATCTTTTGAAAATACATATTTTATGTTGAATATGTTTTTACCCTACGACTGACCGTTTTAGAGAAAAGAAGGGAAATGTCGGTACGAAGTGTAGAATTGCTTAGGTCGCACACGACACCCATTCCAACGTGTCATGGGGGGCGGAAAGGCACCCCTATGACTGGCCACAGAAATAACTTAGGTCACACACGACCCCCTTTCCAACGTGTCATGGGGGGCGGGAAGGCAACCTTATGACTTGCCACAGAAATAATTTAGGTCACACATGACCCCCTTTCCACTGTGTCATGGGGGGCGGGAAGACACCCCTATGACTGGCCACAGAAATAACTTAGGTTACACACGACCCCCTTTCCAACGTCTCATGAGGGGCGGGAAAACACCCCTGTGATTGGTCACAGGAATAATTTAGGTCATACACGACCCCCTTTCCAACGTGTCATGGGGGCGGGAAGGCACCCCTATGACTGGCCACACAAATAACTTAGGTCACACACGACCCCCTTTCCAACGTGCCATGGGGGGCGGGAAGGCACCCCTATGACTGGCCACACAAATAACTTAGGTCACACACGACCCCCTTTCCAACGTGACATGGGGGGCGGGAAGGCACCCCTATGACTGGCCACAGAAATAACTTAGGTTACACACGACCCCCTTTTCAACATCTCATGGGGGGCGGGAAAATACCCCTATGACTGGTCACAGGAATAATTTAGGTCACACACGACCCCCTTTCCAAGGTGTCATTGGGGGCGGGAAGGCACCCTTATGACTTGCCACAGAAATAACTTAGGTCACGCACGACCCCCTTTCCAACGTGTCATGGGGGGCGGGAAGGCACCCCTATGAATGGCCACATAAATAAATTAGGTCACACGACCCCCTTTCCAACGTGTCATGGGGGCGGGGGGCGGGAAGGCACCCTTATGACTTGCCACAGAAACAATTTAGGTCACACACGAACCCCTTTCCAACGTGTCATGGGAGCGGGGGGCGGGAAGGCACCCCTGTGACTGGTCACAGAAATAACATAGGACGCACACCATCCCCATTTGTTTCAGCATTAATGCCTACTTACGGTTAGTACTTGGATGGGTGACTGTTTGGGAATACTGCGTGCTGTTGGCCCGTCGTGGGTGTGGTGAACCCACACTTGTAGTTATTTACTACAAGAAACTATCCACCTAGAAACACTACCCGAATCGGGTAGTGTCACGCCTACCCCGAAAGGGAAATGGCTTAATGGTATACCTACGCACTTCGCCGCGGGAATATTTATCGTCTATTTTCTCGAAAACTATCAGTCATAGGGTAAAAACATATTCAACATAAAACATGTATTTTTAAAAGATCTACAACTTTTGTTTGAAACTTTTTTGTAAATTTTTTTCATTTACTGAAATAAACGGAAAAACATTAAATTTTTATAGTTTTTTTGGGGTTTTGACCTTGAAAATCAAATTTGCGGGTATTTTCACTATCATATTCGTGATCAGCGCATCAAAATACATAGGTATGCGGAGTTTCAAATTAATCGGAGGTAAGCGCTTTTCGGAACTTTATCCAAAAATTTT
Source organism: Andricus quercusramuli (assembly GCA_932178445.1). Lineage (NCBI taxonomy): Eukaryota > Metazoa > Arthropoda > Insecta > Hymenoptera > Cynipidae > Andricus > Andricus quercusramuli. Next base: position 536,888 of record CAKNXH010000221.1, read on the forward strand.
ATTTTAACAATTAAAATATTTATTTATGTCACTAGAATTTCCAATAATATTTATTAATTTATTATTTCAATTAATTTACCTTCAGATAACATGTAGGATGATTTAGACAGTCGTATTTTTTGCGGTATAAATAAACCTTTCACGAATATTACATTAATTTAATAGATGTTGCTCGTTGAGGTGCAAAATAACGCAAGAAGCAAAAGAAAGTTACGACCCTAAAATATTACAAGCATTGAGAAAAAAGTTTGCTTTGAGGCAACAAAAACATTTTGGTGGTATTTGTGTATATAATTTTTTGTGTGTCAAAAAAATACTTCTGGAAATTGATATTTAGTAACTACTCCCTAATAATCGTAAAAATGTACCCCCAAATATACTCCGGGCAAAATTAATATTTCTATTTTCAAAATTTCTTTGTAAATACTACAAATTTAAATAAAGTCCACTCTGTAGTCGTCATAAAAAAACCACCCTAAATATTTGGTTACTTTTTCGGATTAAAATAAGACTAATTGGGTTTACTGTGTATAATAAGCATTTTGTTTTTGTGGTTGATGTTAAAACCAACGGAGAGGCTTAAATACGCAAGAGAGTTTTATGGTGTATAGAAAGGGATGTTTGGGGTTGCTAAAACTCGAGGCTCGTTTGAATGAGAGATTGGCGTGTAAATTGAGCTGAATTGAGGTAAATTTGAGGTGAAAGGGTTAATCCGAATAAAGGAACAGTGGTGACTAAGTGAATGGCTATAACTATAAAATAGCTGGAACTGCTTAAAATGGACTGAATTCAAATACTTTTGTTGGGGTGAACACAGGAATTTATGAGATTGATGGGGCTGAACTATAGCTGAGGAAAGAATGTGGGTGCATTGAATTCTATACTGGAGCTAAAATTAAAATACCCAAGGAAAATAAATTTTGCCCAGTAGGTTATTTGTTTCAAAATCTATATACAAAGGAGTTTCATACCAAGGAATTTATTGCAATGAAATTAATCTATTTCTACAGATTATCCAGAATATAAAAATATCAAGAAACTAATTGGCCGGAAGAAATGTCTATATAACATCCTCCTTTGATTTCTATTCATGCATAAAATCGAAGATGACCGAATTGAGGGCGCCTGGAAGCATTGAAAGAAATTGGATAGAGTTCAAAGATGACTTTTGATTCAATGTCTTCCTCCGAGTCTTATTCTGAAAGCGATACAAGAAACGCAATCATTATTTCCGGTAATGCCGAACTTTTCAAAGCAATTCTTCACACCCGCGCGTACCCAATTCTCCTTCTTTTGTTGCGGAATTGGAAGCGAACAAGGGTGAGGAAATTTTAGCAGAAGCTTCAAGCTTCATATAAGATATATACCTCAACGTAAAATTATTATTAGACTTTCTGCAGGAATTTTCTATGAGGAAAGTATATCGATCTTGAAGATCGGAGACTTTTCTCGACTTGCTGATACAACCGCAAAGTAACAGTAGGAAGACTTAGGATTTTCGTCTTTAGACGTACACTCGCTAATCTCACGGCCGTCACCTCAGGATCGAGGGGCCTTTCAAGACCTTCAAGGTCTTTTCACTCGAATTTGGTAAGGAATAAATCCTGGACGACTCGACTCCCCCGCACGCGCAAGTCAACACACACAGATTTATAGCAACACACGCATGAATAAATTTTACGTATGTGTGGTAACATGTGTGGAGGGCACAAGGCCCAATTATTCGGACAGATTTGGGCCGTGCTTGGCTTCCTTCTGGCTGGGTACCCGCTTGACGAATCCATCATATGCCATTGAAGAATCGCCTGACAGATGGTAGTCTTCCAAAATCGATATTCATACAGCCCGGTGGAATATATCGGATTATTTTTTCCTTTCGTTTGGTAGACGAAGTGTCCATAGGCGAGACCGAGACGTACATCCTTGACGGATCGTCGAGATCCAGAGCGATTTGTACGCGTCCAAATCTGCCCGAGACGCGCGCCGCTCTCACCCCACGTATACTGACTCACTATACATAAGCCTCAGCTGAAGGGAATTCATTAATTTTTCTTTCGATACGAAACGATCATTGGATCACGCCCTCTGGACGGAGAAGCGATTTTTCAGGAAAAAAAAAAATTACATTCATGAGATCGGAGTGGGCGAGTTAGGAGGAGGACAAGGTCAGGCAAAATAGGCTTTCGCGGTATGTCGAGCGAAAAAGGTTTTTCTTCAGTTTTGATGACATCACAGTGAAATATTTGGAAGCTTTTTATTTTAGGAGGTTCGAAGTTTTTCTCTAGCGAAGAAAAAATATTGAGGAAAAACACTTGAATCTTAAAATTAAGACAAAAAGTATAAGAAAAGTTTTTCTATTACTTTTTTAATTCCAATTAACAAATTGTGCACTATAGTAGAAAAAAAATTAAAAATTTTTTCTTACGGCTTCACTCAGTTTTGTTAAGTCTCCAAAACATTCAATTGTATTTTTTTTAAACAGTTAATAATAAAATGGCGCCCAACGCTTACAATTTCTTATAAGAATCACATGGGAAAAAACATATTTTTGTAAATTCTGTCTGATGCATGTACATTGTCATAAATTTTTGCGTCCTTTCCACGATATCATGAAAGCTCTTCAAGGAATACGAATTAATTATTAAATTTATTTTTAATCATTCTAAGAACCTTCTGTGGTGCCCCAAAAACCATCATATGGAAGTGCAATGAGAATTTTGCGAATAAGTATTGGCCTTAATGTTTTCTCTCTTCCAATTTTTTCAGAGATCCTCACAAATGGATAAATTATATGATTTTGTGTGTTTACTAAAGCTATGTCCTAATTAATGAATTTGAAGACTGTATATTTTTGCTAAAGTTGTTTTTTATTGTTTAAACCATTTGAAATTCTTTAAATGCAAATGTTTACAGAAACGGCCTAGAAAATCTTTTCACAAGTTTCGGTAATTTTTCTTCATTCCTACTTTTTTTGTTTAATACTAATTGGATGAACAGCTTTCATTTGCTTAAACAATTCAAGCTTCATTTGTGCTTTTCTTTACTGATTCTACGTTCTACTTCAATTTTCACATTAATGTTTCACTTGGCACAGCTAACGACGTGACGACGCGACGTGGTGGATGGCGCCAGAATTATTCTCCCATCCTGGGTGAAACCTGCAATTAAAAAAAAAAGATCTTTTTTTCTGTGCTTGGGGTAAGTGTAACTCGTTCGGTTCTAGCCTCGCTTTACTATACCAGGGACCAAGGAACTTATATGGTAAGGCTAAGTAAAGGGTGTGTAGAGAAGTCGCGTGTTTCTTATTCAAACAACACAACAAATCCACAACACCTGTCCGACACGGGTCGCTGATCAATCACTCTATATAGAAATTCCACCCCAGGTTGTAACAAACGGATTTGCTACATTAAAATATTTTTATTTACTTTAAGGTTCTGATCATATAGAGAAGTGTTCCTTTAAAGAAAATTAACTTACAAAGTAAATTTGGACTCTGGTTTCGCAAGCGATATTATAGATTCGGAAAAGGTCAAAATTTGTGAACAACATAAAACCATAAATTTACTACCTGTTCTGAATTATTAAATTAATAAAAATTTAATAAATAAATGGTGAAGGTCCGTTAATAGAGTGATACAAGAAATTTTGTATATAAAATGACAAACTATAATTTCAAATCAGAAAGTGCATAGTAGAATCAGATAACATGTCTAATTTGAATTAAATTCTAATCCATTCCTAGAACACACGTTACATCAATATTAAATCAGAACAAATATAAAATTGGATGAATAAATATAGATATAATATAAGCAATTAATACTCGGAAATCGAGAGCGAGTTTACATAGAGAATGAATTATTAGACACGAAATGTTTGGTATATTAAACAAACTTAGAAACGACAAGAATCATACATTGTCAAAAATTCCCGCATAAAACTTCCACGAAATGTATTGGAAGTTTATTTCCGAAATGTAGGGTGAAGCTACAACACATAAGGTTGTAGTTTTCAAATGCAATGGATCATGCAGAGATGCATGGGTCGGATGAGGCGCATGCGCATAATTTTGGACTTATAAATGCTACAATACATGTATTGGAATTCTCGACGGTGACTTCACGATTTACGACACTTACAATACATGTATTGCAATTTCGGCATTCCAATACCGTGTTTGCAATTTTGCCTTACGCTTGTATTGTAGAAGTGTTGGAGAATTCCAAAAATTTTTAACTGTGTACGAATTCGTGAAAAATGCCCGCAGAGAGGACTTTAGATTATATTATGTTGCCAAAACGATGATAGGATGAAAGAAATGCATCCAATTACGTCCAGAAAAGCGACTTTCATAATCGCAAGAACGAATCGACTCTGTAGCATCTGCATCTTCATTGCGTTCTCATATTGATGCCTTTCCAAATTCTTTGGTACACTGTTAAAAATGTTTAGAATTCTCCAACACTTCTACAATACAAGCGTAAGGTAAAATTGCAAACACGGTATTGGAATGACGAAATTGCAATACATATATTGTAAGTGGTGTAATTCGCGAAGTCACCGTCGAGCATTCCAATATGCATGTACTGCAGCGCTTATAACTGCACAAGGAATTAACGGAATTGATGGAATTCACAGAATTCGTGGATTTTATGGAATTTAAGGAATGCATGAAATACATGGATTTCACTGAATTCAAGGAAATCATGGAATTCACTGAATTTATGAAATTCACGGAATTCACTGAATTTATGAAATTCACGGAATGTATGGAATTCATGCAATTTATGAAATTCATAGGATCTGCGGAATTCATAGAATTCACAGAATTCACGGAGTTCACTAAATATACGAAATTCACAGAATTCATGAAATCTACTGAATTCACAATATTGACAATATTCATGGAATTCGCAAAATTCATGAAATTCACTTAACTCATGGGATTCACTGAACTCACAGAATTCATGGAATTCACAAAATTTACTCAATTCACGGAATTCACGGCATTTAAGCATGAAACCTCTGCGCATAATATGCGGGAAAACACTGATGGACAAAGTCCGACATGAGACAATCCTTAAAGAATGTGGTACAGGAGACACAATAGTTGACATTTGGGAAAGAAATTAGCGAAGGTGGTTCGGACATCTTGAATGAATGAAAGACGAACGACTGACCAAGCAAGTGTATAAAGGTAAAGTAAATGGCAAAATGTCCAGAGGTAGACCGCCGAAAGAATTGTTAAAATCTGTGAATGAGACATTAATCCGAAGAGACATAAGAAGCCATAGAAACACAAGAGCATGCATGAAAAAATGCAAGGACGTGAAGGAAGCTAGAGTAGTATGCCAGGACAGAAAAGTGTGGCGACAAATAGTTTGTAAACAGAGTGATAACAGAGTGAATGACGCCTGAAACGAAGACCTTGGATACTAATGGACCCAAGTGGGGAACCATAATAACAACTTTGTGAGGCTCCTCGCTTGGGGTGGTCGCTAGAGAGATTTATCAGCAACCTGGGTCGGAGCAATGTTGCGGAATGAACGTGTCATTTGAATAAATAACACGAGAATTCCAGATCAATCTAAAAAATCTATACCTCACTCAGTGGCGGCGTAGCATGGGCTGGCACCCGGGGCGGTATGCCCCCACCGCCCACCCCTTACGCCGCCACTGACCTCATACCTACATACCCATTATACATTATACATACCATTATACCCATATACCGACATACTTTATCCCCATATACCTATTCACTATTTTTCAACCGAGCAAGTCACGCCTACCCCGAAAGGAAATGGCTTAATGGTATAATATTAATAATAATAATAAGGAATTTACGCAATTCACGGAGCTTATGGAAATCAAGGATTTCACCGAATTTATAGAATTCACGGAGTTCAAGGACTTCATGGACTTCGAGGAGTTCAAGGAATTCTTTGCATTCAGGGAATTCACGAAACAAGGAATTCGAGGAATTCAAGGAATTCAAGAAATTCACGGAATTCACGGAATTCTCTGAATTTACGGAATTCACGGTATTTACCTAATCAACGAAATTCACGGAATTCGCTAAATTCAAGAAATTCACGAAATACACTGAATTCTGTGAATTCATTGAATTCCATTATTTCCTTAAATTCCGAAAATTTCATAAATTCCTTGAATTCCGAAAATTTCATAAATTCCTTGAATTCATTGAATATCATGAATTCCTTGAATTCCGTGAATTCATGGAATTTCGCGAATTCCATGAATTCCGCGAAGTCCATGAATTGCACGAATTCCATGAATTCCACGATTCCATGAATTCCACGATTTCCTCGAATTTCATGAATTCCATGAATTTCATTAATTCCATGAATTTCATAAATTCCTTGAATTCCACGAATTCCTCGAATTCCATGAATTCCGTAAATTGTGTGAGTTCCGTGAATTTCGTGATATCCTTGAATTCCGTGAATCCCACGAAAACGCACGCTTCATCTACCCAGCCGCAAATGTGATACAGAAGTCTTACTGCACTGTTAGAAAAATCTGTATGAGATTTAATATACATGTGTGTGAAGCAAATATGCACAACCGCTACTGAAATGTAACATACATTGGTGTATTAAATTTAATATTATACATGTGTATTAAATTTAATATACAGGTCGGTATAGCAGTGTGCATGAAAACTCTAAGTGCTTTCATTTCTTTAAATCTTGTCAAATATTCGCAATTAAATTAATAATCTAGAATTCGTCGACTGAATTGTTATTTATAATGAAAGTGCGACGTACGGGTGGAACTTTTCCCAAAATCCAGTCTAAATAGTAGAAATGTAATACTAGTACAGTTGATTGTAGGTTAGGTATATGTTATTTGTTTGCTTAATTGATCTTTTCGACTTAAAATCCAGTCATATTTTTGATTAACTGGAAGAAGGTATCATGTTTTATTATTTAGAGTCGAAAATTTATGTTGTACTTATTTTTAATTTGTGTAAAATGAAATTATCTGATTTTTCTTGTAAGTGATTAACATGAATGTATATGAAATTTAATATACACGCTCTAAATCGCGATTTCATATGATTGATATATTAATTTTAATACACATGGGTATATTAAATTTAATATTATTTTTAACAGTGTGGCTACTGGACTTGTATTGTGAAATTCCAATACATGTGAGGTACCATATCAACGTCAGCATTTGGAAACTGCAACATTATGTATTGTAGCGTTACCTTACATTTCGGAAATGAACTTTCAATACATTTATTGGAAGTTTCCAAAGAAAGTTTTAACAGTGTAGAATATATAGATATCCTCACAAACCATTATAATGAACCGGTGAAGACAACACACAAAATGCCTAAGTATCAAATATTGAGCTAGAATATCGCATCAAAACGTTGCACAATGGATAGTTTTAATTTATTATATAACGTAGTTGTCAACTATTTTCAATGTTTCCATACTCTGGATTTTTGTGTAAACAAATTTAATAAAAAAAAAGACCACGTTGTAAAAAAAATTCCACACACGGTTTTTTTTATCAAATCAACAATTCAGATATTAACATACACCGTTGACCACTTGACCTAGAGTTGAAGATAGAGATAAGTTGTGTTTTCATCAGCTTTCACTAGTCCCCACAGTAATGAAAAATTAGGTAACATTCATCAACGTTATAAACAAATACACTATCCAGCCATTTATTCACATAAATACATTCTACACGGAGAAAAATGGATGTTTAAACGTAACATCTAGATGTTCAGGGTTAACAAATTTTATGTTTACCTATAGGACAGCAATCTAGATGTTCAAAGTTAGTTTCTGCAGATATTAAAAAGTGTGATGTTACTCTGTAACATCCACAATGTTCAACTGAAATATCTAAAAACATTAAATGATGATTATTTCAAATAACATCTGTAAATAATTTAGGAGTTTACTTATTTTTGATCATTTAAGGAATTAATTGACAACTGATTTATAAATTTGAAATTAAACTTGAATGTTCATAAATAGACGAAAAACAGATAAAGGGTATGAAATATCGATCAGATAATCCATTCAGTCAAGTTGAGGTTATGTTCCATATTTGTAATTCATAATCTTCAAAATAAAAACGGGGTAAGTAAGCTGAGAACGAATGATCTGTAATCAGGATGTAAAATTCTATCTAATTTCTATTACTGAAACTCAAATCTTATTTTAAAGAACCCTCCACACAATACATGGGAAAAAACATTCGGTCAAATTGGACAAAACTGCGGGAAATGATGGATCTTGAGGTCCTGATTAAAAGTTCTTATGGCCAAAACCACCCAAAATGAATTTCTGAGGAGCTAGAGGTCGACGTCCAAAGTCAAAAATAGTCCGAAATTGAATACATTACTTGTGAATATATCAAACGGTATCAAAGTTAACTACTACTACTACTACTATACCATTAAGCCATTTCCCTTTCGGCGAGCCTCTAGGGGTAAGCGTGACACTACCCGATTCGGGTAGTGTTTCTAGGTGGATAGTTTCTTGTAGTAAATAACTACAAGTATGTATAATAATAATAATAACTAATAATATGTATATATATATATATATATATATGCTAATACATATTGATAGTTAACTTTGATACCGTTTGATATATATTTGGAAATTTTCCAAAATTGTAATATTCCATAATTGTAATATCGAAAACATAGCCGAAAATATATATTCAGATTAACATAAAAATATTTTTACGCCTAACGCATCTCAAAAAGATAGTAGATACTCGACATGAATATCTGCATGTTAGGCGGTACAATCTTACCCTTTGAACATCTACATATAAACTTATTAACGCATACTCTATTCGAATATGACACAGAAAAAACTGGGGTTTCTACTAAAACCAATTTTTGGTCCCAAAGGAGCTGCAACAAAAAGGAACCTCTCTTGCTGAAAAGGAACCCAAAATGATAAATGGTTTCTAAATGAACCCAAGTGTGGATTCAAATGGTTCTAATAGAGCCTTTTTCTCACTTCTGCTTTGACTCACAAGTTAATAATGCACATTATGCTTTATAATTGGAATTGAATAATGTTGCACTGGAAAAAATTTAATGAAGAAACTAAAATCATAGACATTAGTAATTCTTGAATGGAAGATATCGCACATGAAATGTGACAGTTTTTAAGGTTATGTTGCAAATCCGAAGTTTTCCACTGCGCATGCCCAAAAAGCGCGGGACTATTCAAAATGATATAATATACACTTGCAATATTCGGTTAATATAAATTTTTTTCAAGAAGCTAGGTATTTCTATAATTCAATTTAATTTGTTTCAAATAAGAATAAACAAATTTTGTTAACATTTATCTGTATGACTGTTCATAGTATTTATTGATTTCAAATAGGCCCGCGCTTCTCGGCACATGCGCAGTTGAAAACGTCGGCAAACGCCGATGGCCATTTATCGGATATGAACAAACTAAAAAGGAACCCTAAATGAGAGTTCCTTTAGAGCCTAAGTTCTAAATCAGACATGCCAAACTCGGGGAAATTTCCTCCGGGAACATATGTTCAGAGTTCCCTACTCTTTCTACTAAAGAGCGGGAGTGGTGCTAGACGCATGCGCGTGGTAGACGCGTACGTCGCCGAGGAGAGATTCTCGCAAGCGTTTACCACCACTCCCGCTCTCTAGGAGAAAGAGTAGGGAACTCGGAACATGTGTTCCCGGAGGAAATTTCCCCGAGTTGGGCCTGCCTGTTCTAAATGATCCCAAGTTTCACTTGAGCCGCAGCATTACTGATCCCTCAGTTTTTTCTGTGGAATATTTGTTTATAAAATTTGTTAAAAAATTAAAAAATACGTTGCAAATGTCGATGATCATAACAGCACATCACTGTTTGGCCAATTTGATTGTATAGTCTCATTGAAAGCAGAATATATTCCTGTAAAAGAGTGACCGAATAGTGCCATATTAAATCAATTTAAAGTCGTTTTAGTGAAAGCAGAATGTATGAGTATGAATAAATTGTTGAATAGTGCATTTGTTTATAACACTAACAAATATCTTAGAAGGGTAAAGTTTTCTGATGGGACATCACTATTAAACCTGGTTTAGTTGAAAGCAGAGTGTATTGATTTCTGCGAAAATATTTCGTGAATTAATTTCTTGTATTAGATCTTACTACACATATTTTGTTGAATTTCGAATTCATTTCGACTTTTTACGGATAGACAAAACATTTAGTTGTGAAAATTGCCATTTTTTCACTTTATTTATAACAACATGAGTAAAATAAAAAAAAACTTTAAAAGTGGGCTCTCAGAATTCTCTTTTTTAGTTGAGAGTATTAGAAAGAAAAATCAAAATAAATGAAGAATTGTCGTCTCCTAGGCTGTTCCAGAATACTCTAAGATTTTCTAGAACGTTCTGGGACCTTCAGGAATATGTAAGAACCTTCGATGAAAGTCAAGCAAATTTCAAAATTGGACATTCCAGTACATTCCAGAATTTTTAGTTTTAAAAATAAATAATGCTAAATATAACATTTTTATCCTTCCAATACAATTATTATTTATGTAATAAAAATATATTAAAATATTTGGTTCGATAAAATATTGTTTATAAATGTACAGCGTATTTTTTTATTTACTGTTTAACTTTAACGAAGTTTCTAGAAAGTATTTGTACTATGCTCGTCGATTTTCGATAAACCGAGCCCTCTAAATCATTTTTCTAATGCTATAGAATTTCGATGAGTTTGAACAAAAATACTTTTCACGTTACAAAAACAAATTTTATTCAACAAAATATTTTATTATTGTGCATTTATTAAATTATTCAAAAGCAATTTTTTTAATTGATCAGATTTGAAAATTTGTTAGTGTCGGGAATTTTACAGTGTGGGAAATTTTATAATAATTCGGGAATCTTCTGTCGGCAATTTCCTGTTTCAGTTTCAGGAATTTTCAATATTCCGGTATCATATTATGAAATATTGGGAGCTTTTCTTTTCGGGAATTTTCTATTTTGGTATTCTTTTTGTCGAGAATTTTAATTCCGGAAATTTTAGTTTTCGGGATTTTCCAGTCGCGTCCCTTGATTTGAAACGCAAAGAAGATTTGTGTAACTTTTGATAAATAAAAGTAATTCTCTGATTGTACCTTTAAATTATCTGCGGAATCATACATTTTCGATATTGAAAAGAAAAACGAACTTACAAAATTCTGATCTCTTCAGGCGATAAGCCCGCCGAGAACTACGCAACTTGTCCTCTGGTCAAGCGTAAGAATCACGATGGTTTTCCAAAATAATATTTACGACCTTCCTAAGGGAGATGTACAAAGATATAGCTGAATGGTCGCTGTGCAAAAATACATAAGCATTCATTGAATATCCTGACCGATAAAGCTCACTGTACAAGATTCATGATTTTAAAGATTATATTCTGATTTACGTTTGTCTTAAATAAAATTTAGTTGTTTGCGGGTTTCCTTCTTCTTTGAAATATTTAACTTATTTATGAATAATAAAAAGAGGATTAACATATATTAATTAGGTGATCAACTGACAAGGAAGATATAAATCCTGGTTGTGTGTATTGAAAAAATAAATTTTATATCTAAGATATATGGTGTTTTTAATTAACACTCTGAAATGCGTTTTTAAAGCTTTTCTTTAAAAAAAAAAAAAAAAAACAACAGAGTATATACTATAATAGAACACATATACTCAAGTTTCACCATTTTCTCAGGTACATAACATTTCATGTTTCGATCATTTTAATCTATTTTTCCACACCATATTCTTTATCGCTTCTATTGAAAAAGTTAGCTCATGTACAAAGCCAGAAGCTCTGACCTAACAGCAGGACCTTTTTGCTATTCGAATTTATATTTATAACGGGATAATGAAATATTTTATTACACCCTAGGTCTAGGACTTAAAGTGGTAATCGATACTTTTGATTTAAACGTTCAAATGAATCTTACCCCCTTCTCGAAAAGGTCTGATTAATCGACTGTGATAAACGAGACGAGCACGCCTCCGGAAGTTTAAGGCGATAATCACAACCATTTTTCAAATTAAATCGTGGCGCGAGCGTTACATTGAAAAGGTGAATAGGTCAAGAGGTAGGCTGGTGAAAAAAATTTCCTCAGGATTTACCAGGCATGGACAGGTAGGTATATATATCTATTTTCGTTACCTTTATACCTCTTCAGAAAAAACCAATTTTAAAACCTTTTCAATCATCAAGCTTTGTGATCTCCCATTTGGGAAATGTTACAAATATTCCATGAACAATTATTTAAAGTAAATGTCATTCCAATTCACCATTGAGACAGAAAATTAAATTCATATTCTCAAAGTATATTTGCACTTCGTATTTGTTTTTCATTAATATTATTTTTCTAATAAAACAGATAATAAATTAACGTTTTCTCCGTCGTAAGTGTACAATTTAGACGCTTAAAATTTAATTGAAAATTTAAAAAAAATCAATTTGAAGCTCTTATCACTAAAACTCTGTTTTATACCGGATGTTTAAAATTCATATATCATAAATTGAAAAATGTACAATACTTTACATAATTTAGACTTATTTTTATCTAAAAATCTTTAGGCTAGATATTATGACGAAGTACAAAAAATATAAATTTCCCAATTTTTAAGGTTTCTTTTTAAAATTGTTCAGTTTATATATATAACTCATAATCTTTAAATGTTTTTTCTAGTAATTGTTTAATTTTCCGTGCCGTTTTTAAATACATCACACATCGAAAATATAAATGTGAATAACATTTTTTGGAAATGCTTAAAAAAAATGAAAATTTATTATTTTATTTTGCGCTCTTTTCCCTATTCCCCTCCTTAACTTCTTTTTAAAGGATTACTTTTTTTATCCTATGTTTAAAAAATTTTTCCTTAAAACTGCAATAGAACCCGAAATAGAATAATCCAACTATTTTCCGTTGGTAGAGAATTCGTTGTAATTAAAAAGCCTTCTATTATATTGTTGTTTCGTAATTAATTTCTTTTGGATAAATAATTATACTATTTAGTTGAAGATTAAACTATTTTGTTGAAAATTCTTTTTTGTGGAAAATGTATGTATTTTGATGCAAATTTAACTTTTTTGGCGGAAAGTTAATCTTCTTGATTCAAAAACTACTTTGTCAACAATTCATTTTAGTATAGTTGAAGATCCATCTTTTTGTTTGAACAGTTAACCATTTTAATGAAAATTGATTTTTTAGCTGAAAAATTAACTATTGCATTATTCGTTGAAAATTAATCGTTTTGGGTTCAAAATTCAACAATCTGGTTGAAAATTTATGCATTTTTTTGCAAATTCTTCTTTTTTGGTAGAAAATTAATCTTTATTATTGAAAATTCAATTATTTGGTTAAAAGTTGAACTACTTTCTCAAAGTTCATTTTATTAGTTAAAGATTTCTCTGGTTGGTTGAAAAAATATATATTTTCTTCAAAATTAGTTTTTTTTATGAAAAGCAATTTTTTCAACTGTAAATTTACCTATTCTATTTTTGGTAGAGAATTGACTGTCATTAGTTTCAAATTCAATTATTTGGCTTGAAAATTCAACTGTTTTGTTGAAAATTCAACTATCTAATTAATTTACTTTTTGGTTCACTGTTAAAAATAGTATTAAATTTAAAATACCAATGCATATTAAAATTAATATCTCAAGTATATGAAATCGCTATTTAGGTACGTGTTTATTAAATTTTATATACGTTCATGATAATCGCTCAGATAATTCTATTTTACACAAAATCAAGATAAGATTAGCAGTAATTTTCGATTTTCAATAATGAAACACGATATCTGCTACCAGTTAACCAAAAACAAAATTGGATTTCAAGTCAAAAAGTTCAATTACGCAAATGAATTACAGACCTAACCTACAATCAAATACTCACATTAAATTTCTACCATTCAGGGCAAATTTTGGAAGGAGTTCCACATGTACGTTGCACTTTGATCATAAAAAGGAATTCATTCGACGAATTTTAGATTGTTACTTCAATCGCGAATATTTGATAAGATTTGAAGAAATAAAAGCACTATTAGTTTTCAAGCACGCTGCTATACCGACCTGTATATTAAATTTAATATAAAGTGTACAGCTTTTCATATTTTAATGTATATTAAATTTCAACTACCGTGTATGCAAATGACTTCATATACATTTGTATTAAATTTAATACAGATTTTTCTAACAGTGTTGAAAAGTCATCTGGTTTCTAGAGAATTTGCTTTTTCGGTTCGAAGGTTCAACAATTTGGTTGAAAGTTTTTTTCTCTCTTGATGGAAAAATCTTTCCTGATTGAAAACTTAATTGAAAATAAATAAAGCTTTCATTTTGGTTCGTAAATGAATACCTCTAATAGTAGAAACTTTATATTGTTTCGTTAAAAATGCAACTTTTTCATTAAAAATTAATCTGTTTTGGTTGAGGATGCAAATATTTTATTGAAAATTCGTCTTTTTTGGTTGAATTCAACTGTTTTTAAGATTTCTTAGGACACCCTCATGCAATCGGTAAAATGGCTCTCCGTCTGTTACCATGTCTTACGTAAAAACTATAAGTTCTATGGCCACTTCATTTTTTTCATATAGATGTGTTTCATGTGTCTTTTGACTCTAAATGACCGTGTTAGCATGCCTAGCGCACAAACTAATTAGTCCAGTCAACGGGGAACAAATTTAACTCGACTAACCGAATTCGGAAAAGTAGAATTTTTATTTCACAGATACGTTGGGGATGACTTTATGAAGATACTGTAAAAAGTCCCCAAACATACGTATACGGCTACGGCCGCCATGATGGAAAGTGTTAAACAATAACATGTTTTTTGAAATAACTCGATAACGGTTGATTTTAGGTCGAAAATGGTTATGTTAAAAAATATTCACAATTTTATAGTGCACAAAAAAGTTCTCACACTTGTAGACGTATTGTCAACGGTTAAGCTGTAAAATTGGATTAACTGCACAATTGTGTAATTTCTGAACAAATACAGTTAAGCTAAAAATATCCTGGAAAGAATTCCGGAAATAGATCAGGCGATTTGCACTGAAGCGAATGCATGTTCCTATTTAAAAAAAAACGACCAACTCATTTGCATTAAAAATTATCAGTATAAAATGAGCTCAACTTCAGAGCACAGTTTGACATGCTTAAGGGAATGATTTTGACATGAAACTTCTTGTAATTGTTCCTCCATATTCATACAATATATTTCCCAATTTTCAGGTCACAATAATAATATTTAAGTCCTCTTTTAATACTTTAAACAAGTAAATTTCAAAATTGAAGCTATGAGGTAGGCAGCAGCGGTGATTATGAGTCCTAATGGCAGCAATGAGAGCGGGGGCGAGAACGGCTACCTCGGTCTATTATATTGAAACCTTCGAAATTTTTTTTGCTTACTTTTCCGAACAATATAAAAGACCGAGGTAGCCGTTCTTGACCCCGCTCCCATTGTTGCCATTAGGACTCATAATCACCGCTGCTACCTACCTCATAGCTTCAATTTTGAAATTTACTTGTTTAAAGTATTAAAAGAGGATTTGAATATTATTATTATGGCCTGAAAATTGGGAAATATGTTGTATAAATATGGAGGAACAGTTACAAGAAGTTTCATCTCAAAATCATTCCCTTAAGTATGTCAAATTGTGCTCTGAAGTTGAGCTCATTTTATACTGATAATTTTTAATGCAAATGAGTTGGTCGGTTTTTTTTAATAGGAACATGCATTTGCTCCAGTGCAAATTTCCTGATCTATGTCAGAAGTTCTTTCCAGGATATTTTTAGTTTAATTGTATTTCTACAAGTGTGAGAACCTTTTTTGTGCACTATAAAATTGTTAATATTTTTTGACATAACCATTTCCGACCTAAAATCAACCGTTATCGAGTTATTTTCAAAAACATGTTATTGTTTAACACTTTCCATCATGGCGGCCGTAGCCGTACACGTATGTTTGGGGACTTTTTACAGTATCTTCATAAAGTCATCCCCAACTTATCTGTGAAAAAAAATTCTACTTTTCCGAATTCGGTTATCAAATCCTTCATTGACTGGACTAAATAGACCTAACGACTTTATTTTTGGTATTGAGATTTGTCTTATGCGTCACACGAGGGAAAATACTGAGAACCCTGAGGAAAATGCTCATCATAGCGTTTCCATGCAAAAACATAAAAATTTAGAACTTTTTACTCAAAATGACTCTGTTAGCATGCATAGCGCAAATAATAATAGACTTAACGACTTAATTTTTGACATTGAGATTTGTCTTATGTGTCTTATACGAGGAAAAATACTGAGAACCCTGAGGAAAATGCTCATCATAGCGTTCCTATGCAAAAGCATGAAAATTTAGACATTTTGTCCTAAAAATTCTCAAAATTCACTCAAATTTGACTCTTAGCCAGTACACTGGACGAAAAACTTTCTCGAAAATTGAGAAAATGTCTTTATAAACTCACAGGCTCAACATTAAAAAAAATCATTCACACATTTAACTAAAAACCAAAATACGCGATTGAAAATTAAAAAAAAAATGGAAAACCCGTTCCTATGAATAAACCTTTGTGAAGGCGCTTGCCGTCCGCTTCACAAATTGTTTTTTTATTTAAAATTAAAAACTTTTTTTTGGATGAAATATCGACTATTATATTTTTCATTAAGAGTTATTCTTTTTTATTGAAAATTTATCTACTTGGTGACAATTTTATTATTTTGTTAAAAATTGGACTAGTTTCGTTTTACACTTGTCTTTTTGATAATACAAATTTCTTATAAAAAATTAGACTTTCTAGCTTGAAGATTCGACTATTTGGTTGAAAATGCCACTATTTAGACAAATTCGTCTATTTCGCTTGAAAGTTCAACCATTCGTTCGTACATTCATTTCTTCGTGTTTAAAAGTTAACTGTTTTCTGAAATATTCAACTTTTTACCTTAAAAATTCAACCCTTTTGTTGAAAATTCATCTCTTTTTGTATAAAAAATTATTTAAAAAAAGGTATTTTCAAATATTTAATAAACAGAGACAGTAAGCCATATACCATAGCCATATGCCATAGACCCTGTGTCGTTCTCTAGCGTTCAGTTCTTTTATCGTTCTCAAAAGATCGATTCTTGGCCAAAAAGAAAAATACTTTTTTGTTAAAAATTCAACAATTTTGCTAAAAATGCAATATGTTTCGACCTGAGCTTTATTTAAGAGTTTCATATTAAATTCTGTATGGTACCTATTCATTCTGCTCGGTGGGTTCCTGTCACCACTACGCAGCGCGTCCTCGGGTTGCGGATAGAGGAACGGCCCGTTAGGCTGAACAGCCCTCAGGTTAGCTGCGAATACAAGAATAAGCAGCCGCGGACAGCCGATAGGAACCAGTCGTGGGTGTGGTGAGCCCAGCCTAAGATGTTGGCCTAGCACTGGTAGAAAACACGATGACCATGGCTTGGGAGGACCCACCCATTCACGTTCATGCGCAATGAGTGGGTCCTGGCAGGCCGGGGTGCAGCGTGTATCCACCTAGAAACACTACCCCGAACCAAAACTAAAAATCTTGTAAGGGAAAAATCCTGCTGCCCATTGGACACCGCAGCGATGACACTGCCCGCAAGGGATGTGTGGAATGATTCGCCTGTATAGGGCCAAAGGGGTACTGATGCCAGTATAGGCGCGCTGCCTTGCAGGGGGACGTTAGGATACGAGGATGGAACTGTAATGTGTCTGACGACAAGTTAACATGGTCCTTGTCAGGGTCGGAAAGCTCCCATACTTACACTGAGAGAACGCATTTAGTAATACGTACTATATCCGTTTAGTAGACGATTGTTTCGTATATTATACTATGCATTTAGTGTCAAATACTAAACGCCGTTTGGTTCCGTTTAGTAAATGTCACTAAATAGAATGGTACATCAACTGACTATCTGGTTAGTCATAGCTACTACACTGAGAGAACACATTTAGTAATACGTACTACATCCGTTTAGTAGACGATTGTTTCGTATATTATACTATCCATTTAGTGTCAAATACTAAACGGCGTTTGGTTCCGTTTAGTAAATGCCACTACATAGAATGGCACAACATCTGACTATCTGGTTAGTCATAGCTACTAAACGAAATAATCATTTAGTCATTTAGTACCTTCTACAACCGCTTGGTGTCGATTACTTGTCGACTCCATTTTGTTCTCGATCTTCATTGATCTTTGCATCACGAAGACGCCACAATCAAGTTACAGTGAGTTTAGTGATTTTTTCGAAAAAAAAACTGCAAGATGGAATGTCCATCATATATACAACCATGGAGGATGTTTTGAAGAGTTTGAATTTCGAGGAGTACATCG
This sequence comes from Andricus quercusramuli, assembly GCA_932178445.1. NCBI lineage: Eukaryota > Metazoa > Arthropoda > Insecta > Hymenoptera > Cynipidae > Andricus > Andricus quercusramuli. The sequence continues at coordinate 555,293 of CAKNXH010000221.1, forward strand.
AGAATTTCAAAAGTAAGTACACTTAATCAATCACCTCATTGCTCATATTCTGGGACTAATTTTCTTACGCTAAGACATGCTGTGTAGTAGATTATAGATAATAAATATTCACTATTGTAAATTATTGTAAATAAATATTATAAATGTGTTGCAATAAAATAATTTCATAAACTTCTATCATGTTTTATAACTGAATAAGAACCTTGCGCTTAGTTAATTTTTGATGTTAGTTTTCTTGACCAGGGTAATACGTAATAATTATGAATTATGACTATTAATTAATTATGATGTTGAAGTTTTTTGTTTACTGGTCGTTTCACCGGAGCTAGAGAGAATTTTTTTCACAATCAAAGTATCAATATTTTCATGAAAATATTGAAACGACCAGTAGACAACAAACTTTAACACCTTGCGCTTAGTATTCACCACTTTTATACCATAGTAGAACGGACAAATCGTGTAGTAGAACCTACTTAACTGGAAGCTGTTTAGTAAGACTTACTAAACAGGAATAGTATTTAGAACGAAAAGTTCAATAGAAGCTACTAAAACGGACAGCGTTTAATGAAATATACTAAACATATTTAGTTTGTAGAATCAATCACATAGCCATATCTACTGAACAGGACGCTGTTCAGTACGGCCTACTAGACAGAATTAGTGAGAGCTACTAAACAACAAGTTAAGGCTAGTGCTTTCTACGAATCGTTTAGTCGAGGCTACTAAACAGAACGCCGTTTAGTGCGACCTACTACATAGAATTAGTGGGAGCTACTAAACAGGACGTCAGGGGTAGTGGGGGTCACTGAACGCCGGTTAGTAGGACCGACTAAACGACCGCTTCGTCGATTTCACTGAATATTTGGTCCGTCCATATATTACTAAATGGCGTAGTAGCTATGACTAATGATTTGGTAGTATTCACTAAACCCTTCTCTCAGTGTAGACCTAGGGAGGTATGGGGGTTATCACTCCTGGGACAGTGGACTCACCTACGATCGGAATAGGATCCTAACGTGCGGATTATCTTGAAACTACCATGGCTAACTTGCAAAAACAAAAAACTACAGTTAAAGATCTAAGGGTGGGAACTCTAAACGCGCGTAGTCTATATACTGGCGGATTTAGCGAACTCATTAAGATAGCAAATGATTACAGAACTGACTTGATAGCACTTCAAGAAACCTGCTGGCCGGGAGATTTCGGGTCAATTTCTAATTCTATACTTTTCACTTCGGGGGAGCTAAGGGGCGCACACTGAGGACCGGTTTTCTTATTAATAAACGAATTTCGCAAGCGGTTATCGACATGCAATTCATTAACGATCGGTTATCATACATTGTACTGAAGGGTATTTTCAACAAACAGGTATTAATCAATGTGCACTGCCCCACCGAGGACAAAGACGAAGACACTAAAGATCTCTTTTACGAAACAATCGAGCAGGTTTTTGACAAGTTCTCAACTTTTGACGCAAAAATAGTATTGGGGGATTTTAACGCGAAAATTGGAAAAGAACCGATGTATAGGCCTACAATAGGATCAGAAAGTTTGCATGACGTCAGTAACGACAATGGAACTAGAGTAATAAACTTTGCAGCTTCAAAGAACCTTGTTGTCAAAAGCACATATTTCAAGCATAAAAATATACATAAGGCCACCTGGAGATCACCAGATGGTAACACTCATAATCAGATCGATCACGTTCTAATTGACAGAAGACGTCATACAAACATTCTCGATATAAGATCGTATAGGGGAGCGGATTTAAATTCAGACCATTTTCTCGTGATAGTAAAACTAAGATCTAGGCTAGCGATCAGTAAGAAAACAGGACGCATAGAGCCAACAGTTCGTTTCAATATAGATAAATTCATAACAGCAGCAGAAACATTAAATTATCAAGTTGAGATTTCTAATAGCTTTGACGCTCTCCAAGAACAGAGCGACGATAACAATAATTACGAGGAGGACCCGGAAACCCTGTGGAGCAATATAAAAAAGGCGGTAAAGACAGCCGCGAAACTTACGATAGGTTTAAAGAAAGTAACAAAAAGCAAACCATGGTTTGACGAAGAGTGCAAACTCTGGTTTGAAAAACGCCGGAAGGCCAGACTAATTAGTTTACAAAATAAGTGCGATCAAACACATAAGAAGTATCTCGAGATTAGTAAACGTACAAATAGGCTCTATAGATCCAAGAAAAGGGAGTGGGAAAAGAATAAAATACTAGCAATAGAAACGCATAATAAACAGAATAACCCGCGCGAGATGTACAGGGGAATCAATTTTATAAGGAAAGGCTTTCAAAGTAGAACGGAAGTAATGAGGGACGAAAATGGCAATCTAGTAGCCGATGCGACAGAGAGACTAAATTTATGGAAAGACTATTTCGATAAACTATTAAATGTACGCGAAGCCCCCGTTGAAGGTAATCTCGGCGAAATCCACACTGCTGATCTATTAATTGATGACCCTGCTGATATAGAAATAAAAATGGCTATAAAGAAGTTGAAAAATAACAAAGCCGCGGGCATCGACGACCTACCGTCAGAACTGATAAAAAATGGAGGCCCTTGCCTCACAAGACAAATTATTAAATTAATACGCGCAGTTTGGAAAAGAGAACGCATGCCGGAAGAATGGAATACCTCTATCGTTATTCCCATCTTTAAAAAAGGCGATAAAACTGACTGTAACAATTATCGGGGAATTTCACTTGTATCTTCGTGCTACAAGATCCTGCCTAATGTAATCCTAAGTAGACTGATTCCTTTTGCCGAGGAAATCATTGGGGATTACCAGTGTGGATTCCGCCGAAACCGATCTACAAGCGATCAAATGTTTACAATTAGGCAACTGCTAGAAAAAAAATGGGAATTTAAAGAAGTAGTGCATCAGCTATTTATCGATTTCAAAAAAGCTTACGACTCTCTTATACGCGCACGAATGTACTGGATCCTAGAGTTCTTGGGTGTACCAAGAAAATTGGTTAGACTTATCGAAATTTGCTTAAGCGGCAGTAGGGGTAGAATACGCGTAAACGGTAGTTTATCTGAAGAGTTCTCGATCCGCGATGGCCTGAAACAGGGCGATGCACTTTCGTGCGTCCTTTTTAACTTGGTTTTAGAATACGTGGTTAGGCAAGTGCAGGCGAACCCGACCGGTGCTACCCTCAATGGGATAGTACAAATTCTTGGATATGCGGATGATCTCGACTTACTAGGGGATGATAAAGAAACGGTAGCTAAAAATGCAGAAATCTTGATCACAAAAGCCAAAGATATTGGCTTGGAAGTTAGCGAATCGAAGAAAAAATATATAACCGTCGGCAGATCCGAACAAAGTAATCAAGACGGGGATCTAATGGCTGGAAATATGAAATTTGAAAGGGTTAGCGAGTTTAAATACCTCGGGTCTATCATAACTAGCGAAAATAAGATTAAAACGGAAATCAACGCGCGGCTGCACGCTGGCAATGGGTGCTATTATGCAGCAAACACACTATTAAAATCGCGATTGCTATCTAGAAACATCAAAGTAAGAATCTACAAAACAATAATAATGCCGGTCGTCATGTACGGGTGCGAAACGTGGGCGCTGACGAAAGGAGAGGAGAATAGGTTTAGAGTTTTTGAGAATAAAGTACTTAGAAAAATCTATGGTCCAAAAAGGGACGAAGAGACCGGCGAATGGAGAAAACTGCATAATGATGAGCTGCATGCTCTCTACGGGTCAGCAAATATTAATAGAGTAATGAAAGCGCGTAAACTAAGATGGGCGGGGCATGTAGCAAGAATGGGAAATGAAAGAACAGTGGCGCAAGTTTTAAGAGGGAGGCCGATTGGTAAGAGACCCTTAGGCAGACCCAGAAACAGATGGGAGAAAAATGTAAGGGAAGATTTAAAAGAACTAGGACATGATTACTTAAACTGGATGGAGGATGCACAGGATAGAGATGTGTGGCGGTCTCGGGTTAGTGAGGCAATGAACTTTCGAGTTCGAACTGCTAATCTATAATAATAATAATATATGGTACCTATTCATTAATTTTATTTTTAAAAATCTGCCCGCTGCGCGGGCACATTCTCATCGCGCGTGGCTCGCTTCGCTCGCAAGTTTGAGCGCGCCTAGGGCGCGCGACTGTTGGTTCTCGCGCTCGATCACGTATTTACCTCGCTCTACGCGCTCGGTCTTAGTACTTCCCCACGTTTATACAAAATCTCTGACAATTAAATGTGAAATATTCGACAGTAGTAATTTAGTGATTGTGAATTCTCTTTTGTTAAAGATCCTTCGGCTTTAACGAACACATTCTCATCATGTATCTCATGCTTCGCACTCGAATAAAATTTGTCCAATACGCGAACTTTTCTATATTATGTTCAGCTTATATATATTGAATGTATATACTATATTCATATCTGTATATCTCGGCTCCAAACTCGAGTCCAAACTGCTCATTCAGATATAGCAATATAAAGAACAAATTTTATTTTTCATGATTATTTTAATATTCGTTCCTTATTTGCCATTAATCTCTAGACGTTTTTACACAACTTTATCTTGTTTATTTGTAATGTTATTTTTCATGATTAAATCAAAAACTACAGATATAATTTAAACGAACAAATTATGACATTAGCTTAAGACCGATTTTAAAGCAAAACTGTATTAGTACGCATTGGACAGAACAAAATAAAGCAAATGTATTTTATTATTCGTTCTTTATTTCACAATAATTGTTTTTGCATTTGTTTTACAAAGTGTACATGAACAAATTTGATGTAGATAAATAAAGAGATTTCCTCTTCGACAAAGACAGACAGACACCGACGTAAAAACTATTTTTTCTGACTCAAGGGTCCTCAGAATGTCGAGATTTGATGGAATCAGCGAAAGTCATTTTTCACATAAAAACAATACCTTCTCATTATGATGAAAATTTAATAATTCATTATTTTTTGTGCGATCAAAATTCGAATTTTCGATTTTTCAAGGAAATTCAAAAAGTTGTCGTGACATTCTTGTAGGGCTTTCAAAGAGTAACGTTTTTTGTCTTCTGATTTTTTTCATATTATGCTTTGTTTCGCTTAAAATGTTAATTTTCGTTTTTTTTGCGGATTTTGAAAATGCTATAAATCTTGAAACGTTCATTTTATCGAAAAATGCTATGGGGATAAATTGTTTGAATTTTTTAGCACTATAAGCTGCCGCACGTATAATTTCCCAATTTCGAAAAAAATGGTCTAACAATTTTTGAAAATGTCCTAACTTTTTGAATTTTCATCGAAAATAACTGGTTAACGAACTCGATCTTTCTTTTTGGTCTCTGAAACTGTGTGCGAAAGCACAATTCAATCCGATCAGTCTTTCAAAAGTTATCCGGTATAAAGACGACGACGACAACAACGACGACGACGACAGCCCCCAGGCGGGAATATTATATATAGTTTATATATAGTGTGAAGTATTATATATAATATTCATTTGTTTTATATAAAAAATGTATAAAGCAAACGAATATTATATATGATACTCCACACTATATATAAACTATATATGTATAATATTTCCGCCTGGGACAGACAGACACCGCCGTGAAAACTATTTTTTCTGACTCAGCCTCAGAATGTCGACATTTGATGGAATCAGCGAAAGTCATTTTTGACATGAAAACAATACCTTCTCATTATGATGAGAATGTATTAAGCAAAGTTGTGATGAGAATGTGCCCACTTATCGGGCTGATTTTTTCACTGTTAATCACCTTTTTCACGAATAAAGCAAAAAATACACATCCTATCAAAAAGTGACCAATGCCAAAATGGTAACTCTGAAAATTTTCATTTCATCGAAAAATGTCATGTAAATAAATTGTTTAAATTTTCGATTTCTATGAGCTGCTGTACATAGAATTTTCAAATTTTGAAAAAAATGGTCTAAACAATTTTCAAACTGCTCTCACTTTTTGAATTTTCATCCAAAATGGCTGGCTAACGAACTTGACCTGTATTTTCGGACCACAAACCTGGGTGCAGAAGGAAATTCGAATTAAAAAATTTCTTCGAAAGTTATCGGGTCGTCAGTCTACAGACAGACAGACAGACAGACAGACATGTTCGTAAGAACCTTTTTTTTTACTCAGGGGGTCTCCAAACGTGGACATATTACAAAAACCGGGGGGGGGGGTCAAATTTCACACAAATCTAATACCTTCTCTAGATGAGAATGTAAAAATGGATTTCGCCCTGATTCCCATATTTTCGTAAAAAATTACTCTATATTTTCCCAGTTTTGAGATCATTTTTGGCTGTGAAGTCTGTCAAAATGTTATGCTTGCAATTTTTTGTTTAATTTTAGGCGTTTATCAAATGAAAACTCAGGGCGCAATCGGGGGGGGGGGGTGTTTGTTTGAGGGTGTGTGTTCATATTTGTTGCGTCACCCAGGGGGGTTCAAGCTAGCCGCTATGCATAAAAAACGTTTTTTTAAATAAAAATTATTAGAGGTCAAAGTTCGATGCGTTATTATCCCGCATTACTGTATAAAAATGATGATATATATTTGGTCGAGTATTGAGTTCCGGCAAATTTTGTCGTATTTAAAGTTTCTAATTCGGCAAATTTTTGTGTCAATAAGGAACTTTCTGTTCCGATAATATTTTTTGCTACTTTGGAAAAATAATACAATATTTTACTATTTTATCATGGAATGAGGAATATTAAGTTATAAATACACACAAAGTGTCACATAATCAAGAACATTAAACACTAACAGCACAATAAAGAATTGCGAATTGTCTCGCAGATGGCAGCACTTCAGATTCGAATCACGAAACCTCACGATCACTCTTCTGTGATCAGTCACTAACACGCGTATTTTTTCAAGGGAGACTTGGAAAAGGGGTTCGAGATGTGACAGATCACTCTTCTGTGACCAGTCACTAAAATGCCGTATTACAAAATTAAAATACGGCAAAAATGCCCTATCTGTATACACTACGTATATATTTTTATATTTATCTCTTAAAAAATAAGAGATTAATTTAACATATGAATTGAATAATATTTAAACTTTCGTCAGAAATATCAATGAGTTTTGAACAATTTTACACATTTTATTTGACTTATAATGCAAATTACTGTAATGTTATATTTAATTAATTAAAAAATCTACATTTAGTTGGCCTATGCCCTATTGACTCAATTATTTCCTATCAATATTTCAAATAATTATTTTTTCTTACTCGAAGACTGCTTGAAGAACCGGTTAGAGAATTATCGCTCTTCAACCCTCCAATAAAAGATTTTGATTAATTCCCCTCAATAACCCTATAGGCGTAAGGAATTCCCGCCCATAATTACGAATCTAGTCGATTTTTCAGAACATAAATAGTCAAAGCCAGATATACACTACACACATACACATGTAAACCCAGAGCGAATCAACAGGTTAAAAGGGAAGAATGACTAAAAAGACTGGCGTGAATGAAAAATCACGCGGTGTCAAAAACGAAAGTTTTTTTCTCGAAAAATACAAAACACACTGAACATCGGCCCTTTCCTCCTTTTCTTAATTCTTCGATCCTTCGTCCTACCGCTTTCTTTTTTTCATCGAAGTGCTCGCAGCTCGGCAAATATTTTTCTTCACGTGGGTTCAAAGATCATTTCGCTGATCCGTTTCGTTCTGTTGCCATTACACGCACAAGATTAAGGACGCCCCTGGAGAAAAGTAAGAAAAAACTGGAACCGATTGAAAGAAAACTAAAGTCTATGGTAGAGGCATAGGAAGTCATTTTTTCGTTGCTGGTCGGATTGGGATGAGAAATAATGCGTTCACGGATGGATTTTTATTTATTTGGTTTAGACTTTAGAACCTAACCTAAGGTGTTTTCATATTTCTATAGAATATGAGCCGTATTGTAATAATAAAATATGTTGTATGATGTGTGGTGTGTCATAAGTTTACAAAAATGTATTAGAAAATGGAAACAGTTTACAAATAGCGGGACTTGAAAAGGGGGATATTTGTACCGAAACTTCGGTACAGATAACAGCATTTTTTCAGTTCGTATAGACAATCACTTTGATTTTGTGAGAATTAGAAACGACTACTATTTCTTCATTTGACGGAGAAACTTTATCAACTGATTTTTTTTCAATTGCCCGGTAAGAATAGAAGAATTAAAAAAAAATACTTTCATATTTAAACGAAAGAGTGAGTATTATTTAATTTTTTTGAATGTGCTGATTTTCCATCGGGAGAAGTGCCCAACAAAAGAATAGGTTTATCTGCGAAACCAATTCTTTTCTATTTCCTTAACGAATGCCACTTGTGTTGTGTTCCATACGGGCGAACATATTTTCCATTTTTTTAATCACGCCTCTCATGGTTATTTTTAAATCCATACTTACATGCTTTGTTTTCGATTATTTTAATTCCTTCTGATTGCAATTTGGCTACTAAACATCTCCTCTCCTCTCCTAACCCCTAAAAACGATTTCAGATGTTTAGCAGTCAAGTAGCAAAAATTTAACCGAAACCAAAAATCCAAAGTCAAACCAAAAAAATGGTTAGCAGGAAAATTCAAAAATTTGATTTCGACTCTGCTGGATGTCGATAGTTTTTTTTGGCTCCGTATACTCTTTTTTTGTGACTGTGTAATCCATGCAAATTCGCACAGCAGTCGTGCGTACTACTTTCATATGAGTAAATAATTTCAAGATATTTTATTTTGTTTCTCCTTTAGACTTAATACTTTTTATAATTAATTTTTTTGAAATAATTTATATCTTCGCATTGATCTCGATTGGACTGATATGTAACTTACGTATTATTTATATAATGTTATTTCTGATGTCATTTGAAAATGATAATTTTATATATTTTTAAAGTTTTAGGGTAGAATAAAAACTCTTTGACTGATTTCTATTCTCTCTTTTACATTTCTCCACTTTTTAATTCCTCCCAATACGCTTCCATTACATTTTTTGAGTCGATTAAAAGGACCAGCTCTTGCGTCTTTAAAGTGACATTATTCTCTTTCTTTCTATTCTTTCTTTTGCATTCCTATACTTTTTAATTCCTTTCAATACACTTCCAGTTTTGCTTTTTTTTCTACTCATTGGTGGAACTTTCGATGAAGGAAAATTCACGTATTAATGAGAATTCAGATTCTGAATTTTTTTAAATTCTTCTCTTCTTACCGGGTGTAATATTTTATAAAACTGGATTCGATATAATTAAAAAAAGGAATATAATAGTCCAAATAAAGCTTCATTAAAAATATATTTATAGGGTAAAATCACTAATTACCGAGGTGCACTATCAGTTGTGCGAGGATCTCCAGATATTTATTATGATAAATAGTGAATCAAAATCAATATTACAATAAAAGCAATATTATAATAATGTAGATATACTCCAAAACTTCAAACTCTAGAAAACGCAATATTTTGAGAAGAGAAATTAATTTCGAATTTAATATCTGTAATAGAGTCCCTCATGAACTTTACGGAAAGCCGCCGTTTTCTTAATATATCACGTTGGTTAGATTAACATTTTTAAAACACAAATTCAGTTACTTGTTGATTTTTTTTTATATCTCAACTTTACTACAATGATAGGGATGAATCAAGCGTTTCGAAACTAAGCAGGTTATTTAAAAATAGTGGATTTATTATTTATTCAAATAAAAAATCGGATAATTGTGGACAAATTTTTTCAATGCCTTATTTATCGAGGGCTCGGCTCGAGAAATGGTGCGTTCAAAATTATCATTTGCGAACCAATTGTCGATTATGAATGGCGAGGGCACGTTTTAGGTTACATCAAAATTAAGCTTCATGATTATATCTAAGGATTATTCCATTTAAATATACATATTAATTAAGTATTTTGTGAACTTGTCAATTAGAGCATTACTATTTTTTCCTTCTTTAAATGAAGAAAACAAGAAAAAAATCTTCTTATACTTTTTTAAAATTTTAACTTCGAATATAATATTTCTAATTTAATTATCTACATAATTACCAGCGTTCTATCTTTCAAGTGGTATTTTTAGTTATTACGTGTCATTCATTAAACTTTATTCTAAAATTGTATCCAGTAATGAAGTAAATTTATGCTTTATTTGAATTTTTTGGTTAAAAGTTGACAATTCGCGTCATATCGACAAATGGGTCTACTCTATACACTGTCTAGAGAATCTAGAGCACTTGAGCGATTGGGGAGTGCACATCGAAAAATGGTGTTTATATGACACTTTGTCTTTTTAGCGCTACTTTTATCTCAAGTTTTGATTTTATGTATAAAAATACATACAGAAATTAAAGTTGGATGAATATTTTACCCAGACAAATAAATTCCAAAGTTGTACGAGTTTTCGTTTATGAGAAAGAGGATAATAAAATTTGAGGTTGACTACTTCCTCGACTTGAGAGGAAATACTATTTTTTGAAATTTTTTTAACATGATTTTATTTTATTTCATAACTGACAAGTGTCCAAATATTTATCAACTAATTTTCAATGGTTTAAATAATTATTATTTGTCCAAGCAATTTTTTTCGCTTGAAAGTCGTGAAAAGTTATTATTTTTCATGATAAATAATACAGTTGATTAATTTGAAGGATATTATTTTTTATACAAGATATTTGGCAATTAGAAAAAATGTTCATTTGTTTGAATCATTTTTCATCATTCGCGAAATTATTTTCTGAAATTAATGTCGCAGGTAATGAATTTTAAGAGTTATATTTTTTGTGACAGAAAGTTTGCAATTATTTCAACAATTATTATCACTTGATGATAACCAATTATTAACCATATTATTAACCATTTATTATCTGCATCATTAATTATATAGAATAGTGAGTTTTCAAGATTTACAGGAGAAAAAATTGTTCGAACAAATAAAGTTTGTTTAAATCATAATACATTGTCTTTCACATTCGTTAATTGTGTCATTAATTTCACGAAATAATAACTTTTTACTACTTGCAGGGAAAACATTGTTTAAATAAATGAAAATTGACGTGAATAAATAATAATTGTGAACACAACTCAAAATTAGCTATAAAATACTTTGAAACTTGTCACTTATCGAAGAAAAATAATTCACGTGGAAATAGTTCCAAAAAATACCACGTTTAACATGAATTTGACATGAAACTGCTATTTTGCATTTTTTGGGTAATTGAAAATAATCTGTTGAAATTCCTTTAAACACAGTAATACAAGAATCTGAATTTCAGTAAAAAAGTAGGTTGACTTTCAGATGTAACCAAAAGCATCATTCGCAGTGATGTCAATACTGGCGCCTTTTGCTACTGCGCTTGCGTTCGGGTAGCGCACTGGTTGGCCGCAGTTGGCGCGCAATTCAAAATTTGAATTAAAAACAATTATTGTAATTTGAATAAATATTTATTGAAAAATTCACAAGGAGGTATATAAATTGTACAACTTCTGATTTTAGAGAAAAAAAATTATAAGACATATATTTTTTGAATAACAGTTTAATTTCTTCGACTTCCAAAGAATAACTTACATTTCACTAAACATTTAATTTAAGAAGTCTAAAATCAGGAGTTGTACTATTGATATACATTCTTGTGCATTTTTCAATAATTATTCATTTAAATTACAAGAATTGTTTTTAATTTCAATTTTGAATTGCGTGCCAACTGCGGCCAACCAGTGCGTGGCCCGAATGCAAGCGCAGTAGCAAAAGGCGCCAGTATTGGCATTAGTGATCATTCGCTGGTTGAAAGTCAACTGAGGATTAAAAATGACTTTCAGTTACTTGATATCTTTAGAGATTATGACATATCCTTCTTATAAAATACGATAAAAATGATCAAAATAAGATAAGGAAATTTATTTCCCGTAAAAACTTGAACATTTCTTCACCTCAATGGCCATGTTTTCCTTGGAAGTTGTCTCAGCTTTAATTCACGAAATTTTTTTAACAAATGACGTACATGTCCAACACATAGATTTAAGCAGTCATCGATTAACACTGGATTTTTATAACTTCGGGCTATCAACCATTTTCGAAATATTTTTTTGTTATTTAAGTGAAAATGTTTCAGGAACAACTTAATCATACACTATCCAAATTGCCGAGATCCACGCTTCAATCGACATTTTTCCTAAGTGTTCGAGCATCGCAGTTCGCGCACACACTTCTGCTAGCACAAATGAATTTCAGGATCGCACGACTGAAAATCATTCGAATGTTAACATACCTACTAGTTGTTCTTTGTATTAATACATATTTCAGACAGAGACACAGTATTTAAGACCAGTTTATGGTTGAAATTATTTGATTTACTTAATTTAAGTTAAAAATGAAATTCAGTTATTCTTAAAATTCAGATTATTGTATTACTGTGAAACGATGAGGTTCCTTTTGAGTTCTTGAAATCCTTTAAAAACTATGGAAATTCCTTAAAGTCCTTGAAATTCTATGAAATAATTCGAAAGATTACGAGATCCCTTGAAATCTTTGAAATCTCTTTAAACAATCATTGTAATCTTTTGAAAGCCATTACAATTCCTCGGAATACCTTAAAATCCTTCATAATATTCGAAAATCCTTAACGAGAAAATATGATAGGAAAATCATTTTAGGCCTAGGATGATTTTTCTATAATTTTTTCGTGATTATAGGAATAATTATAGGAAAGATTATAGAAATAATTATCAAAAAATTATAGGAAGATAATTATAGAGATGAATAATTTTGAAATATTGAAATAATGATTGCAAAAAATAGAAGAAAATATAAATTATTCATGTATTCTGAACAACTCGCACAAAAGTACATAAAAAATTGACATATGTAAAGAAGTTTTGTCAATTTTTCATGTAATACTGTGTGAGTATTTCAAAATTAATTATTAATTTATACTTCTACATTTTGAACTAATTATTTCAATATTCTTATATTATTCATTCTTGTAATTACTTTCCTATAATTTTTCCTAAGATTTTTCTATAATCACTCCTATAATTTCTCCTATAATAGCGTAAAAATTATAGGAAATTCATTACATGAAAATTATCGTAGGCCTATAATGATTTCCCTATCATACTTTTTCGTAAGGGATCCGTTGGTATCTTTTACAGCATTTTAAAATCCTTTGGAATCCCTTATAATCCTTAGAAATCTTATGTAATTACTTTGAAATTTCGAAATCCCATTAAAATAAGGAAGAGTCTACGCTTAACCAAAAAAACCAGCTACACGTACCGAAATTTCGATACAAATAGCTCCTTTTCCAGCTCCCTTTATTTGTACCGAAAATACTTTCAAATATCGTAACTTCTTCTGAAATATTTCGAAATCTCTCAAAATACACTCAAATTCTTTGTAATCAGCGAAAATCGGTCTTAATTACTTAAAATCCCTAAAAGTCCGTTGAAATTGATTAAACTCCTTAAAGTTTCTGAAAATTTCGTAAAATACCTGGAAAAAATGGAGATTATCTCTCTGAAATGGTACTAGGTAATTTCTTTAAACTCTTCAAATAATTTAAAATCATTAGAAATCCGTGGAACCTCTCTTCAATACTTTGGAACAATTTGAAAAATATTCTAAAACTTTTGTAATCCCTTGAAATCTCATGAAATTCCTTGAAAGCTTCGGAAATCACGTTAAACTCCGTTTGTTTGGTAATTATTTTTAATACTTTCTAATCCTTTGAAATACCTGGAAAACCCTTGAACTCTATTGAAATCCTTTCAAATCATTGGAAATCTTTCAAATCTTTCAAACTCGCCCTTGAAATTTTTTCAATTTTCATTTAAAATGAAAATAATAGATATGTTGTTGATATATTGAGTAAAAAATAGAAAATCTTACTTCAGAAGGAGGAGGGAGGGTCACAAAAATCTCCCAATTCTTACAGCAGGGGAGAGGGAGTCTAAAATTTCAAAAGTTATCGTTACGTAATCAATGGACTTAACAAAAAATCATGATTTTTTATAAACATCTTTTATCTGTATTTTTTGCTGTAAAACTGGGCTTTAGTTTTTGTGAAAAAAGGTTTAATTTTATATATACTAACGAATAATGTGAAATTGACATTTATATGAAATTCGTTAAAAGTCAAAACTAGAAAAAAATCCTTCACAAATGCAATGAAAAAAAACGTAAATTTCACGCAAGAAAGCTTCAGAATAGTTTCCTTTCGATTGTCCACAAAAAGAAGAGAAAAGAAAGACGAAAGGTCAAAGCATCTAGATTCTAGAATGAAATTGGTAAGATGTAAGAAGTGGAGGATCAGCAGAAACTGAGCCTGGCCGTTTTCTAGATTCTAGAATATGCGGGACAGCTGCATTCATGCGTTTACGGATACGTATATATGTATATGTGGACTTATTATGTGTGGATTCGTGTGGTTTGAGGTGTCCAATGCGAGCAATGCGTATGTTCATAGCATAGCCGATCTTGTGTTTGTGTGTCATTTTCAATATATATTATTTATAAAGACGAGGGAGGCTGCATCGAGCTAGCGGTTACAAAACTTATTTACAATTTTTATGTCCCGCAGAGTACTAGATGGTAATAAAAATGAACACGCGACCCGCATGTAAATGACATGTGTAATTGCAAACGGCTTTTATATCGAAAGGTAATGTGAAGAGGGTGCCAGTAATTTTTCTTCTGTGGTGATAATTATGGCTTTAATGATACGGCAGGATGTAGGTTGACCTTCATATTATAATTTACAAAGAGAAGTTGATTTTTATTTATTAGTACATCAAGTATCACAATCTTTTATATTATGAAATATTGTTCTTCTGCTTCAGCTCAAAAATTGAATTTTTTAAAATAAATTTTCCATTTGAATTGAAAAATGATTAATTTCTGTATCTTAAATATATATGCAATAAGAATATACGTATTTGTATAAAATATCATATATGAAACTATAGAATTATGAAACAAAATTTCTTTGGTTTTGAAAATTTAACATCAGATATCTCAATTTTATTTAAATTATTGTTGTATTTTTAAACATTAAGAAATGTAATTACTTACTTAGCAGTAAATTGTTAATAAAAATTGAATATTCATCGATAGAGTTAAAATTGTGCCATATTTTTTTTCTCTTTGGCACATTTTGAGTCAGATATTTACCAAAAATTAAGACGTAGAATTTTTTTAGTTAAAAGAAACTCTAATTTGATTTAAAAACAAACACATATTTCCTCGTCTTGCCGTAAATATCACAGACAAAAACATTTTTCCAAATATGAGAGATACCACAATGTAGGTTGCTGCAAATGAGAAATTCTATGTAAAATGTGAGAACGAATAATAGAATTGTCCTCAAAATTACTAACAATAGATGAAATTCTTCAGATGCTTTGGCATGGAATTGCTCAATTGTGACATTTGTCAAATGTGACTTGCCGAGGGTCACATTATCCGGACCCCGTTTAGTAAACTTCATGGGGGTTCCAATGCACGACTTTGAGGCATGGTATTGTTTCCAATTTCCATCCATTTTTTAACCCATCCTATTAGTGAGTATACTTTATTTCCAAGGTCTAACAGTATACGTCAAATTCAACTTGAATAACGATCTATGAGTCAAAAACAATATGACACAATAATGATTGACTAATGATCAAAAAATTGTATAATAATAGTAACTCTACAATATATATAATGGTCAGAACGTTAAAACGTGTTCTCATTAAAACGCGTAAAATTGATATTATCATATCTGTATATTTATATAAGGGAAAGGGGTGTGTTAATAGCGTTGCATATATAACTATAATGAACAGAAGGCCTTGCATTAGTTCCGCTAATAATTAGGAGCGTGCTAGGAAAAAATGTACTTACAAACGGAGTGCGGGTATAAAACGGAAAACGTGATCTTTCGATGGCGCGTGTCAACCGGAAGTACCTTCCTTGTGTAACGGAAATTGAATTTACTGAGAGAGGGTTGCTAGCGTACTTGAAGCGAAACTTTCATTGCAGTAATGAGTAAGAAGAGGGAAGGATTGACTTCTCGTGTGAAAACAATAACTTAAAATAAGGTTTGTGAATCGCAGTACTAATTTCCACTTTCAGTATCCTAGAGAAACTAACAAATCAATTTCCCTCTCTCTTTCAGAATATGTACTCTGATCAAACTTATAGTAATCAGGTTCAATTTTGCCACTAAATAGTAGTTAATTAGTTATTAATTATCTCTGTTTACATTTGTATCGCATCAAATCATCTTCAACCTGATAAAAAGAGAAGAATTCAAAAAAATTAAGAATCTGAATTCCCATTAATACGTGAATTTTCCTTAATCGAAAGCTCCACCAACGAGTAGAAAAAAAAGCAAAACCTATTCCTTCCAATCGACATGGAAAAATTTAATGGAAGTGTATTGGGAGGAATTGAAAAATGGAGGAATGCAAAAGAAAGAATAGAAAGAAAGAGAATAATGTCACTTTGAAGACGCAAAAGTTAGTCTTTTTAATCCACTGAGAAAAATTTAATGGAAGCGTATTGTAAAGAATCAAAAAGTTGAAAAATGTCAAAGAAAGAATAGAAAGGAATAGAATAATGTCACTTTCAAGTTGCAACTGTGAATTGAAATAAATGCATTTTAAAAAATAAATAAGTATTGTATTTGGGTAAATTATATGAACATTTTTGTATTAATCTATCGAACAGAAACATATTTTGATTGATTTCATATGAAATCTGTCTTGGAACACGCACTACTGCTGTGAAAATTTGCGTGGATTGCACAGCCACATGAAAAAAAGTATACGGAGTCAAAAAAACGAGCCATATATAAAATTGTAGTAATATTGGTCCAGCATAGTCGAAATCCAGATTATTTTAATTTTCTGCTTACCTTTTTTTTTTTGTTTGACTTTGAATTTTTGGTTTAGGTAAAATTTTTGCAACTTGACTGCTAAACATCTGAAATCGTTTTTAGGGTTCAGGAGAGGAGAGGAGAGAGAGGAGATGTTTTGCGGCCAACTTGCAACCATAAATTCAAAGTCAAATACAGAAAAAAGTGGTAAGCAGAAAACGGTATAGATAAAGGATGAAAAGTTAAGACAATATAAAATATTTATTATTAAAATACTTCACCGTTATGGTAGACAAAAAATTGAAATTGCCAAACTTATATTCCACAAAAACGAATAGAAACTATGCAAGTGCAGATATTTTGTGGACAGATTAGAAGGAATTAAAATCATCGAAAATGAAGCATGTCAGAATGGAATTAAAAATAACCATGACAAAAAAATTGAAATTTACAAACTTATGTTGCACATGGAGGAATAGAAATCATGTAAGTGCACACATTTTGTGGACGGATTAGCAAGAATTAAATTAATCGAAAATACAGCATGTAAGTATGCAATTAAAAATAACCATGAGAGGTGTGTCTACTGCTCGCATTAAGAGGAATTAAAAAAATGGTAAATATGTTCGCCTGTATGGAACACAACACAAGTGGCAATCGTTAAGGAAATTGAAAAGAATTGGTTTCAGAGGAAAACCTATTCTTTCGTTGGTCACTTCTCCCGATGGAGAATTAGCACATTAAAAAAATTAAATAATGCTCACTCTTTCGTTTATATCTGAAAATATTAATTTTTCTCTATTCTTCTCTTCTTACCGGGAAACTATTCTTCCAAAATAAAAACAAATCAAATACAGTAAAAAACATTGTATTCATTCTTAATATTAACCTTCTGATATTTATCAAAAAAAAAAAAAAAAATAAAAATGAGAATGATTTTCTGTGTCAAAAGTTTAATCAAATCTCAAACCTTTGTCCAACTTTTTCTCATAATTGAACTAAGAAGCTCCATGTTTGGCTTTCTATGTACGAGTCCAATTGTTCTTGAATCTATTCGTGGGAATAATACTCTTTGGTATCCAAAAACATGGAAAAAGTTCCGTCAATGTGATCAATTTAACACAAGAGAAACTTTTTTAAAAATTGTAGGGGCCTGGATCCCCCCTCAAAAAAATGTACGTAATCTCGTCTTAAATAGGCAAAAAATGAGGGCATTACAAAAGGTGAATGATGAACGAGAAAGCAAACACACAAGCAAAAAACTCACATGGTTTTCCGATTACCAAAAAAAACCCAATTCTTTGAGCATCTTGTCATCGATCATGTGTCGGGTTAATAGTGCCAGAAAATCAATGCGGAACTGTTCCAGTGACATTATATGGTAAAAAACGCTACAGTATTTTCCGAACCAGATTTTTTTCCTAATCATTGGAAATTCTGAAACTCCTTTTTTCATGTTAGGGTATCACGTGCCCAAGAAAAGGGGTGGATACAGACTGATTTATTTTCAGGACCTTACGATTAGGAAAAAAGTCCAGAAATGAAGTTTCTCGACAATTTTAAAAATGTACTTCCCTAAATAAAAGTCAAAAAATTTTAATTTATTAAACAAATTATTAAATATTTAAGTTAGTAACATAACAAATAAAAAAAATTAGTTGTCGAAAAAAATCAAAAGTTTTCTTCTAGGAAAATGTTTTCGTGTAAAATTTTTTTTCCGGAAACGATTTTTTTTCAAACCAAATTTTTGAATAAGTACACATTTTTGAAGAATTACATGAAGCATTTTCGAATTCCCACACCAAAATTAAGAAAGAATATCCCTCTTTTCTCCCTTTTAACGAGGATTATTGGATTTTTTTCTCACTATTCCGATTTCAGGCCACTGATAACGGCATGCGCACTTCGCAAGCGGGCCGATAAAGAACTTTCCGCTTATTTTACGCCCGCTATACCAGATGTAAAGTCGACTGACAGTATACTTATTATTGCACATGCATGAAAAGGCCAAATTTCAGTGGGGTTGGGAGAAAAAATATCGCCACCATAGGCGAACAGCGATTTTGACTCATAGAAATTCTACCCTCGCTTCGCTCTGGAGCAAAATTCTCTGGTCAAAATCGTCTTCTTTCCGCCCTTGATACACAATCTATCGTTTTACGTGGACAACTGTGTACGGAGTAACTGTGCATATCGGTGGCCACTGTCACGACTGTGCAGGTCTAAATTTCGACGTACACAGATGGGGCACTCCAAACTGTGCATGTCTATATTTCGACGTGCGTAGATGGTACCCTACCAACGGTTCACGTGTACAGAAAGAATCCTCCAAACTGTTCATGTGCACAGATGATATTCTCTTAACTGTGCACGTCTCAATGAATACGATCAGATTTTCAACATATAGGTCCACGTTCACAGATAGAATACTCCTAACAGTTCACGTCTGAATTTAGGAGGGATAAACCTGTGCATGAAGCAACTGTGCACGTCGAGGGCCGCTGATACAACTGGGCACATTGTTGGCCTGTGGTTCAACTGTGCAAGTGCACAGATGGGAAACTCCTTACTGTGCACGTCAACATTTAGATGTGCACACATGGTATCCAAATGAAGTTTCACGTGCACGAATGGTATTCTTCCAACTCAATTTATATAATCGGGTTTTCAAATTATAAGTCCACGTGCACAGATGGGATAATTCCATCTAGGCACGTGTGCAGTTGGGAGTCTACCATCTGTGCACGTGCACAGTTGGGAGTCTATCATATATGCACGTGGACTTGTAAGTTGAAAACTCGATCGTATTAATTAAGGCGTGCACAGTTGGGAGAGTACCATTTGTGCATAAGCGCAGTTGAGAGTGTTCTATGTGTGCAGGTCAAATGTTAGTTGGGTACCATCTGTGCACGTGCACAGTTGTGTCAGTGGCCCATAACGTGCCCAGCTGTACCACCGACCCTCGATGTGAACATTTGGGGTCGTACACAGCTTCTCCGTTACACCGTTGGGAGTCTTCCATCTGTGCACGTGCACAGATGGTACCCAACTAACATTTGACCACTTACAATTTTTAATTTCCGCGATATTAAAAACGCAATGTTTATTGAAGCTACTATTTTGTAAGAATTTTGGCTATAAAATTTCCAATCTTGCATGTATACGATTATTTAAAATAGCACATGATTACGGACGTTATAATTTTAAATTTAAATAAATTATTATGCTCCTAATTGAAACATTGAAGTTTGAAATTATTCAATTTTTAATGCCACAATTTTATGATAAAATTGTGCAATTATAAATGTTCATTGTAATATTTTGAAGTATAGATTATTATCAAAAGGCCCCTTTTGGGTTTAGTAAAATAAATAAATTTTGTACATGAAGAGACATTTAAAAAATTATTTATCACTTTGTAAACCATTTTAACTCGATCTCTCGTTCCGCCAATGTAATGCATCGTATAGAATTTGCAATTCGTCCCTTGCCTCGTGTTACGTATCTTGTTTTATACGAACCAAGTTTCTAACTCCCTCTTTTGTTATTTTGATTGACAAATATAAAACTGTTGATAAAAAAATAATAAATATCTAAAAGTTGCATTTTCACCATGAAAACATTCAGATTAAACATTTTAAATATATGAGAATGCTTTTTAACGGTAAATTTTTCACATATGTATGCATATTTTAAAAATATTATATCTGTCCAATTGAATAGCTTTCATGAATGAAGTATAGATTACAATAAAAACAGTCGATAAGTGAAGCTTACAAATTTCAACCAATATACAATAAAACGTTGAGAACGCGCTCAATGCAGGTCACTTTTAACTAGATGTTTCTAAAATCGAGAACTTTCAAATGTAATTGTGTTTTCAAACTCAAGAGTAACCAAAACTTTCAGCGAATAAAATTTTTCAATGAAACGATGCAGTAAAATGGATTCTAATCCAATTTCTTACATCTTGCACCATGTCTTCAATTCTATAAATCAAGAAGCTTTATTCAAATTCTTCAAATTAAAAAAAGTATGTATAAATACAAGTATATATATAAAGAAATAGAAT
>CAKNXH010000221.1:576603-611019 GCA_932178445.1 Andricus quercusramuli
TGATTCTGATACCAATCTGATTTCGACTATTAAATTTTCTAATTAAGAAAATTCAAAAATATTCAAACAAATTTCTATGAATTAACAAAATTCAATATATTCATTATTACAGAATCTTTTTATGAAAAGATGGAGAATAAAGATCTCTTACATTAAAAATGGGGTAAAAATTTTACAAACTCATTTTAAAGAAATCTTAAATTATTTGAAGTACATCTACAGATTGGAAAGAATCATGAGTTTAGTGTCTCTATTTAAAAATATTTAAGATTCAAATAGACTCGAAGTTCATTTTACCTTGAAAATTTTTTTACAAAAATGTAAAAAAAGATTCATAATCAAAAATAAAATTCAAAGACTATCTAACTTTTCGGCTACAAAAATAATGATAAAAATATAAAAAACAGAGAGGAATATAATATTTTTTAACACTGTTGTTCTTCCATATTTCGGTAAAATTTCGAAGATATTGAAATCAATGTTGGGTAAATTAGGTCTACATACTATTTATAGAGTTCCCTTTAAGAGCAATATGATAGTGAAATTGGGAAAAGATAGATATGATAAGCTAGACAAAAAATGTGTTATTTACAAAATTAATTGTAATGTTTGCAATGCAAGTTATATAGGGCAAACGTAAAGGGCACTTAGACTTAGAAAGGATGAACACGAGAATAATTTTCATAGAAGCTCTAGGTATCACTCTGTCCTATCTAAACATATGATTACACATGGTCATGATTTTAATTGGAATGATATTAAAATTCTTTATCATGAGAAAACCCAGAAAAAGAGAGAATTTATGGAATTGTTGTTTATAAAGAGAGAAGGTAACGAAGCTATCAATTTAAAGAAGGACCTCTCAAGATATAATAAAGTTTGGGATAGAGTTATTAATTGGTTAAAGTAGGTTCTTTGTATTTAATAAAAAAATTTATTTTCCACTAAAAACAATCAATTACTCAATAAATAAATTTTTGTTTTTACATTGAACTTGATTTATTCATCTTTCTCTTTGTTGTCACTGTTTCGTTTCTCTTGTTCTCGTTTTTCTCTCTCTCCCTTCTCTATCTTTTACTAATGGCTCTTTCTGAGAATCTGACCAATTCTGTGATTTTCAATCAAAACTAAACCTCAGTATTCGTCGTGACTCTATACATTTCGCATCGTGTATTCGTTTTTCTATTTTAAAGTTTTAATTTTGTACAAATAAAATTTAAACTTAAATTTTTCAAGTGTTTTTAAAGAATTTCTAAAATAACTTTAGAAGTTACTTGTCGTAGAACAATTCAAATGCGTTAAATTTTTTTTTTTTAATAGAGTTTTCCGGAATAAAACAACACAATAAGGATATATAAATCTTGGATTTCATCATAGGACAAAAATACAGGGAGTTAAAATGAATTTTTTGAAAAAATAATTGAGAGAATTATATATAAAATTGAAAAATGTTTTTCTTTAAAAAATATGAAATTGATTGTTTCTACTGTTCAAAATGAATTTTAATTACAGACTTGAATTTGAGATGAGGGTATTAATATGATGGATGGACCTGTGGAAAATATCTAACAATTTTAATTTTTATTAAAAAGAGAGAATTTAAGGAAGTGTTATTTAGGGGGAGAGAGGAAAACAAAGTTATCAGTTTAAGGAAGGACCTCTCAAGATATAACATAGTTTGGGATAGAGTCATCAATTAGGTTAAAGTATTTTCTTTAACTAAACAATTTAGAAAAATTTGTTTTCCATTAAAAACAATCAATTCTTCAATAAATAATTTTTACATTAAACTTAATTAATTCATATTTCACATGAAGTATAAGAACAAAAATATATTTTTTACAGGTATATGAATGACTCATACCTTTAGTTATCCAATAAATAATTCCCTGATGAGGAGGTTTAAATTAACCTCAAAAAATGTTGGTTTCCCCCGTAGTATAAAAAGGACGGAAAAGGAAAAAGTGAGAGGTGGTTTTTGGTTGACTTTCCTCTTTTTCCCTCTTTTTTCATTATGTTATTTTTGTCTGTAAAGATCCGAAAAGTTAGATAGTCTTTGAATTTTATTTTTGATTATGAATCTTTTTCAACATTTTTGTAAAAAAATTTTCAAGGTAAAATGAAATTCGAGTCTATTTGAATCTTAAATATATTGTTTTGTTTGTCGACGGCTCGACAAACGCGGCGAGTGGGACCACAGGGTCGCACTGAGAGCAACTGCCATCTAAAAAAAATGACACCAACTCCCAGTAGAACCCGGTAAATCATACTTATAGCCACGTCTCACAATCGTGAAATAGGTGGTCATAGGGCACGATGAAATCATAATGACAGGCCGGCGAAACCCTCGTGTGTCTTGAGGACACGAAGCGACCCAAGGATGACAGCTTTCGGCATCCATCTCGCAAGTGCCTTGGCATATTTTTAGCACGCGAGCATGGCTTTAAGATTACGGACCAGTGATAGTTCCGCACCTCTGAGAGCACCTATCACAAGGACAATTACTTGTACCGAATATTTTGGGTACAGTCGTTGCAGCTCTTTTTTAAGGTCTTGATACCACTCCTTCTTCTCTTCCACCTTGGCAGTGATGTTGTATTCGGACGGAGCCGAGAATTCTATCAAGAATATAGTTCGTTTCTCGAGGTCTTGAAGAAGGATTTCAGTTCTCGAGTGTGCAACGGAAACTGCTGTCCAAAAATCGTAGTTCCAGAAAATTTGGCACTTCGCGTTTTGGACAATTGACTCTATTTCCCTTATGGCGTTCGGCAGGACAGGGTCCCGACCGCAAGAGTGACAAAGATGGTAATAAAGCACTTTGAGGGCTGCATTATATCTATAGATATACGTCATTCTTGCTTGAGTTGGACACCCCGATAGTATGTGTTCCAGTTACTCAGCGTGTGCATGACACGCTCTGCATCTATCACTGTGAACTTCTTGACATAAAATGCGGTCACGGTATGCTATGATGGAAATGACACCGTCCTGGCATCCGGAAATTAAACCCTTTGTACCTAAATTAAGCCCTGATGATCTGAGGAAAACGAAAGCTTGCTCCTTCGACAAGGACTGTTTCTCCATCCAGTAGAAGTCCGATAAGTTTCTCATTTTGGGGCTGTAGGGGCGGAAAATTCCAGAAATTGCGGACTTATCGGATGCCCCCTCTAGTAGCACGATATTGGGTACGCGCATGCGTAAGAATGATGCACAAATCATTAGGAAAATAGCACACGTAGTGGGAGAACCCCAATAAGTGTGCGTGCCGTGCGTGTGATGACGTTTTAAGGGGAGTGTACACTTATCGGACGGCAACTTATCGGACTTGTACTGTATTTATGTGAAAGTTTTCGTGCATTTTCTTGTCGAGTAGCTGTTGGTGAAACTTTTCAACCTCTATTTTCTTTAGATGATGTTATTTGGTGTCGACCAGGTGATAAAATTAATTAGAAGATGTTAATATTGTTGGTATACTGGTCCAAAAATTTTTGTTAGAAACTTCAACGTTTCGCCCTTCGACGAAGGGCCTCCTCAGTCGTATTAATACGTATCGCCATCTTAATGAATCATGTCAATATAAAGAAAAATTCCGAAGTGAAGTAAGATACTAGAGCAAGTCATTTTAGCCGACTTTTTGTTTAAAATTATAAAAAATTTGTCTGAAAACTGATGCAGTAGATGTTATAAAAAATATAAAAAACAAAAATGAAATGACTTGCATACTGTTTTGGCATTATCAGGATGTTAATATAAAAATATTGGTGGGCCATCACATTATCCTTTAGCCAAGCGAAAGCAAGTCAGAACTCTATTTTCTTCACTTCGGCTTTCAGAAGTGAAGCATCTAGATGGAGTCAAGCACTTTCCTCACTTCTGATGTTAAAATTCAGACCAAGGTTCTCGGCTGCTTGCTCTGCGGCTTTCCAAAGGAACGCTCCTTCGCCAAACATCTCGTGGTTCCTGACCATTTTCAGGAGAGGATGTCTGCCATTCGCAACGATGTAAGCTGTACTTAAAACAATTCGGTTATGAAGACATTGGAGATTCAGAAGTTCGCGTCCGCCTTGACGGCGTGAAATGTATAATCGCGGAACTGACGAATTGATATGCAAGCTTTTATGCATATGCATGATCGTACGCGTGGTGACATCAAGGGCCTTAAGCTCGTTCTTCGTCCATTGAACCACCCCATTGAGTAGAGTAGAACCGGGACGGCAAGCATGTTAGTCGCAGATACCTTGTTCAACGGCGACAGATTGGAAGACCAATTCTGTCGAAGAAGATGCTTGTATCTGCTTCGGAGAGACTCCTTCACTGATTTTACGTCCTGTTCTGAATGCGACTTTGAGGTACGCCCAGCTATGCATAGGTCTATCCATTATTGAGATGTCTAATAAAACTTATATCCAAAAGCTCAGGGTCATCCATATAAAATACATGAGTGACCTCATGTTTGCGCTAATTAGTGTCGCCACAGAGGTATCCAGGAGAATTTCTTAGTGCGAGAGATAGAGGCAGTAGTGTGATGCAAAAAAGCAAAGGGCTCATGGTATCACCCTGAAAGATAGCCCTCTGTTAGGTGACGTTGTTCGCTGTCACACGATAATTTCTAGATGAGATAGTAAATCTAGTTTTTCAAAGAGGCATCAATCTCTCTATGCATCCAACTATGTGCGGATGCACCTTCAATCTTTCTAAAAGACAGATGATAAGTCTATGAGAGGTTGAATCGAAAGCTTTCCAGTAGTCAATCCAGGTCATCGACAGGACGCGCTGATAGGCTGCAGCGTCTCTATAGACACACCTGTTAATTAGCAATTTCTTTTGACAGCCTGCTACCCCTTTTTTCGAGCCACGTTGTTCGTACATCTCTCGCCACACAGGCTCAATTTGTTGAACAATCCTGTTGTTTAGGACAGCTGTAAAGATCTTATACAGTGTGTTTAAACAAGCTATTGGCCTGTGATTCTCTGGGTTGGTCAAGTTGCTTTTTTCAGCAGAAGTATAGAGCGTCCTACGACCAGCCACTGCGGAATGGGCGTCTCCGACTTTAACCGACTTTAAATATGAGGTGAATCTGCATGCCAAATTTTGACGTGTAAGAGTAAACTTCTTCCACCAGAAGTTCTTGATACAATCTGGTCTAGCAGCGGAAAAATTATTTGTCCCTCGAATTGCTACTTTCACCTCTTCTGCAGTGATTTATGGACATTCCTCCTCAAATTTTATGACGTCGTGAAATTCCTTGAAGCGGATGATATTGTCAGTATCTTCTTTCAACTTTAGTGTTTTCACAATTCTGTATACCTCTCTCCAAAAAGTCTCTACCTCCTTGGGCTTGGGTGGATTTTTCACCGAAAAAAGGAAAACGCTGAAGAGGTGCGGTGGGTCAGCGAGAAACTGTTGGTTCTCTCTGATCCAACTCAACCTCTTCTGTAATCTCCTCCTTGCGTCAGATAACAGCCGTATTTTTTCAACAATATGCTGCTTGATTGTCAGCAGCGTTGACTTATGCAGTGTGTGATTCAAGATCCTTAGTTCTTAGGCGATCTTTCGAACCCTCTCCGTAAACGGTCTACCAGATGTTATGTAGTCAATCACACATTGAACACGAGATGCATTCTGCCTTGCCCATCCAGTCTTCTTGTTCAGTTGATGCAGGCGTCTTATGATCTTTTGATCACGCGGGGCTCTACAAGGACGGACGAAGCCTTTCCCTAGCTGCTCGTGGGAACAACAATCAAACCAACAAACCACCAAAATGTTGTAGATGCGGTTCAAAACGATTGAACGCGCAGAGCACCCGACAATGGATCGGCAAACAATGCCGATCATTCTAGAGTTCGGGGTGCTGCAAATAATTTAGATGGAAACACGACAACGAACCGGCGAAACGCCCACATTGAGTGGACGGATCAACTTAAGAATGACGTGCTAGACTGCTACGATGCCAGTATTATTCCTGTTCGCGGAGGCTTTATGGCGCGTATGCATAATCTATGGTGTCAGAAACACCCAGAGCTTCAACACGTTTCGCATCAGTCTTTGCGAAATCAAGCCGACTACCTCCGGAAAAATGGATATGTATGCGGAGCGCTTCCTCAACCGCTGCTTGAACAAGCTGCAGACGAAGATGAAACGACATTAAGACCAACAGCAGAAAGCAGGCACCTTCTGGAAGATGATCGCAATTTCAGTACAAGGAGGAACATCAACATGCAAATTCCTCCTCAGCCCCAAGATCTGGTTGAAATGGATGCCTCCCTTCGTGGAGATATCTCGCAAGAGTCCGACCTCTGGACCATCAATTGCTCAGTTTATGGTGCTGCGAAAGCTTTGGCTGATTCAAATCGAAGGCTGAAACCGACGATGGATCAAAAGACAAGAAGACGCTTACATCAACTGAACAAGAAAATTGGATGGGCAAGACAGAATGCGTCCCGTGTTCAATGTGTGATTGACTACATAACATCTGTTAGACCGTTCACAGAAAGGGTTCGAAAGTTCGCCCAAGAACTAAGGACCTTGAATCACACACTGAACAAGTCAAAGCTGCTGACAATCAAACAGCATATTGTTGACAAAATAAGGCTGTTATTTGACAATATCATCCGCTTGAAGGAGTTTTGCGACAGGCTCATAAAATCTGAGGAGGAGTGCCCATCAGTCACTGCCGAAGAGGTGAAAAAAGCACTTAGAGGCACGAAGAACTTTTCCGGTGCTGGACCATATTGTATCAAGAACTTTTGGTGAAAGAAGTTTAATTTTATACACCAACATTTGGCCCGCATATTCACCTCATATTTAAAGTCGGAGACGCCCATTCCGCAGTCGCTGGTGTTAGGACGCACTATACTCCTACCGGAAAAAGATCTTTACAGCTGTCCTAAACAATAGGATTGTTCGACGAATTGAGCCTGTATGGCGAGAGATGTACGAACAACGTGGCTTGAAAAAGGTGTAGCAGACAGTCGAGAGAACCTGCTAATTGAGAGGTGTGTCTATAAAGACGCTGCAGCCCATCAGCGTGTCCTGTCAATGGCCTGGATTGACTACGGTAAGTTTTCGATTCAAACTTTCATAGACTTATCATCTGCCTGTTGGAAAGCTTGAAGGTACATCCACACTTAGTGAGATGCATAGAGAAATTGATGTCTCTTCGGAAAACTAGATTTAACATCTCATCTAGGAATCATCGTCTGACGACGAACAAGTTCACCTTCCAGAGGGGCGTCTTTCAAGGGGATAGTATGAGCCCTTTGCTTTTTTGCATCACACTTCTGCCTCTATCTCTCGCACTACGAAATTCTCCTGGATACCTCTGTGGCGACACTAATCAGCGTGAGCATAAGGTCACTCATGTATTTTATATGGATGACCTGAAGATCTATGCCGCTGGTAAAAGCAAACTTCAAACTGCTATAAATATTGTCAAGAACTACACAGGAGAGATTGGGATGGACTTTAGTTTGGACAAGTGTGCCTACATTCATTTGAAGAAAGGAAAGATTACTAGCTTTCCCAAAGACCCTGAGCTTGTGGTTATAAGTGTTATTAGACATCTTAAAACTGGAGAGACCTATACATACCTGGGCGTGCCTCGAAGCCGAATTCAGGACGTAACATCAGTGAAGGAGTCTCTCCGAAGCAGATACAAGTATCTTCTTCGACAGATTTGGTCTTCCAATCTGTCGTCGTTGAACAAGGTATCTGCGACTAACATGCTTGCCGTCCCGGTTCTACTCTACTCAATGGGGTGGTTCAATGGACGAAGAACGAGCTTAAGGCCCTTGATGTCACCACGCGTACGATCATGCATATGCATAAAAGCTTGCATATCAATTCGTCAGTTCCGCGATTATACATTTCACGCCGTCAAGGCGGACGCGAACTTCTGAATCTCCAATGTCTTCATAACCGAATTGTTTTAAGTACAGCTTACATCGTTGCGAATGGCAGAGATCCTCTCCTGAAGATGGTCAGAAACCACGAGATGTTTGGCGAAGGAGCGTTCCTTTACAAAGCCGCGGAGCAAGCTGCCGAGACCCTTGGCCTGAATTTTAACATCGGAAGTGAGGATAGTTCATTACTCCATCTAGCTGCTTCACGTCTAAAAGCCGAAGTAAAGAAAGCAGAGGTTGGAAAATTTCACCAAGAGCTACTCGACAAGCATATGCACGGAAACTTTCACAGAAATGTAGAAAAACAGTCCTTGTCGATGGAGCAAACTTTTGTTTTCCTCAAATCATCAGGGCTCAATTCAGGTACAGAGGGCTTTATTTTCGCATGCCAGGACGGTGTCATCTCCACCTTAGCATACCGTCACCGCATTTTATTTCGAGAAGTTCCCAGTGATAGGTGCAGAGCGTGTCATGCACACGCTGAGTACTTAGAACACATACTATCGGGGTGTCCGACCCACGCTGGGACAACGTATATCTATAGACATAATGCGGCCCTAAGAGTAATTTATTACCACCTTTGTCGCTCTTACGGTGTTGGTCGCGACCCTGCCCTGTCGAACGCGCCAAGGGATATAGAGTCAATTGTCCGAAACAAGAAGTGCCAGATTTTCTGGAACTACGATTTTCGGGCAGCAGTCTCCGTTGCGCACTCGAGGCCTGACATTTTTCTCCAAGACTTCGAGAAACGAACTATATTCATGATCGAATTCTCGGCTCCGTCCGAATACAACATCACTGCAAAGGAAAAAGAAAAAGAGGAGAGGTATCAAGACCTTAAAAGAGAGCTGCAACGACTATACCCAAAATATTCGGGACGAGTAATTGTCCTTGTGATAGGTGCTCTCGGAGGTGCGAAATTATTACTGGTTCGTAACCTTAAAGCCATACCCGCGTGCCAAAAATATGCCAAGGCACTTGCGAGATGAATGCAGAAAGATGTCATCCTTGGGTCGCTTCGTGTCCTCAAGACACACGAGAGTTTCGTCGGCCTGTCGTTGTGATTTTGTCGTGTCCTGTCACCACCCATCTCACGGATGTGAGACGTGGCCATAGGTGTATTTTACCGCGGTTCTACTGGGGGCTATTGACATTTTTTTTTTTAGATGGCAGTTGCTCTTAGGGGTACCCTGCGGTTGTTGTTTAACTTTTTTGTTAATTATACATGTATGTATGTATATATTGATATGTATTATGTATGTATATACATAACTTTAATGAGGGATAGACGTGCGCAGTATTTATATTGCGCACGTCTACCCCTCATCACTGTTATTTTATCAAGTTATAGTAAGTTATCTTAAATAATTTATTTTTTCCAGTTCAGTCTTAAGAATAAAATACATCTATCGCGAATTTAACAAGCACGCTCTTGTCTATCCTGGGTCGAGGTAAATAAAGGGATACCGGAAAGGGAATAGATGTATATTCATACCTCTTCTTCTCGATGATTAATGTTATTGTTTACGTTTGTTGAAGACAATTAATTGTATTTTAAGGGTGAAGGGTATGAAGGCCATGGGCGCATGAAGGTTATGGAGCAATTCCTGACACGGCGGCCTAAAACGGAAAGGTAAAAAAATTAAGTTTTGTTTAATGTGATTAAGGATTGAATTGCCACCTATGACTGGATTTAAGGAAAAAATTACAAAAAGATGAGTTTTGATCATTGATTGAAATTGAAGCTTTCTTGATTTTGATTTCATCAGACATTTTAAATCGACTAACAGTCAAACAAACTCTCAAGATTGTTAGATTGAGATGTTGATTAAAGTTCAAGATTTTTTCGAAGGTACAATCAATTCGTAGAAATATTAAAGATAAAAATGTAAATAATGTGAATAGTTCCTTAATAATTAATTTTCTCTCTCTTAATAATCTTTTTTCTCTCTCTTTTTTCAATTTTCATATATCTGTCTCTAATGAGTGGTTCACAATGTTATTTGAAAACATATTTTTTCTATTTTAACCATTTTTGTGGAATTATGTTGCGCAAATTGATTTTCATGAGTATTTCTTTTTTAAAGAACATAATTCTGCTTAAGCCTTCTTGTGCAATTTTGTCGCACAATTCAATTTTTTTTTAAGTTTATGTTAGTTTAACACATGTACTTTCAAATAAATTTCAAATTCTGGTGTGGGTGTTTCTCATATTTTTAACATTGAACCTTTAATTTTCATTTGAACATAACAAGAATAAAGAGCGTCTATTTATTACATGAGGCTTTAAGGGGTGGAGGTATCAGCCAGAACTTGGCGTGTCTTTGTTTCCGTTTCGAATGGTTCAGTTTCATAGTAACCTATAGATGTTTTTCATATTTTTAACATAATTTTTACATTTGACTAATGACAGGGGTGTCCTCCCGCATATGTGACTCGCGCCATATGTAACTTGTCGCACTCTTGCCAATTTCTTCTGGACTTCAAATTTTTCCGAATGAGAGATTCCGTATCGTGACTCGCCGCCAACGTGACTTGCCGTAAATGTGAGTTCCTGCAACCCACGTGGAAATTTCAGTAATCCGCCGGAGTTCACCATCGGCGCAATACTGGCCCAATACTGGTCGCCAGTACAGATAATCGGCAGTTCGCCATTACTAGCGGACGGTTAGCTCTACGATCAGGGCAGTACTATGCCGACATATATATAATGCCGATGAATGTATTCTTGTAGCGGTATATGATAAATAATTTTCATTAAGGCCTATTCCGCTTTTTTGGTGTGTTCTTGATTTAAGTCTTACAATAGAAAACAACAAAATTGTAACAAATTGGTTCCGCAAATCAATTTGGTCAGGTCGGTTTTTGAAGTATGACAGAGCTGTCAAATTAGCTGATGCAAAATACCATAAGGAAAACCTTGATTTAATACAAAGTACTCTTTTAAAAAATGGCTATCCACTGGAATTGTTAAAAATTAAAATCGCTGAACGTTATGAGAAAATCAAAAAGACTAACCAAAATATACAATTTAATAACAATTTAAAATTAAACTCAGAAAAGAAAAAATTAATAGTTTTACCAGATATTGCAGGTTATGACGAATGTCTTTTTAGAATTTTCAAAAAATGTAACATCCAATTAGTTTTTTCAGTTAAACAAAAATTCAATAAAATATTATTTCGAAGTACTAAAGATAAAATAGAAAAGGGAAAAAAATGCAACCGTGTTTACAGACATACTTGTAAAAATTGTAAAAAAAACTATATTGGCCAAACTAGTAGACCATTATATCTAAGAAATAGAGAACATGAAAGATCGATTGATAATAATCTGCAAAATACAGATTTAGCAAAACACGCGTATGAATACTCACATACTTTCGATTTTGACATTAATAATGTTTCAATTCTTGAATTTGAACCAAATGAAGACAAACGCAATCTTTTGGAAATGATACATATTCAACGTGACAATAATACAGTTAATTTTAGAACAGACATCCAAGGTCTTAGCAATATTTATAATTCACTTATTTCCAATATTCATATTCCAAAATAAAAATACGGACATAACTTAATTTAAATTTCACGCGGTCTTTCTTTAGTCACATATATCTATTAGTAGAATTATAGCTATCAAGTAGTTTTTTGTTTCAACCAAAATTCATTAACCATAATTTAATACAAAATATAATTCAATAATTGCATAATCTCAAGGAATCTTTTTTATAAATTTACAAAAAACAAAATTTTAAATTAATAAACTAACTCGTTCATAAATAATTCCTGTTTTAAATACGAATTTTTAAAGTTATACCGTAAATGATACGTTATAAATTTTTGCAATTTTTACTCTAAATTTTTAATAATAATGATACATATTTAACATAACAATAATACAGTTAATTTTAAAACAAACATCCAAGGTCTTAACAATTTACAACATAAACTTATTTCCAATATTCACGTTTTAAAATAAAAATAAAGACGCAACTTAATTTGAATTCTACGCGGCTTTTTTGAGTCACATATATATAACCATGCATAACCTAACCTCTAAATCAACTATTAGTATCCTTATAACTGTCATGACTTTTTGAATGGACTGAAGCGCGTCAACCGCAATTTTTTGCAAAATGTAGTTTATTAATTATATAGTCTCAAGGAACTTTTCCTGTAAGTTTATAAAACTGTTACTTAATTACTTAAAACAACATTTTAGATCAATAATCTAACTCGTTCATAAATAATTTATGTTTTCAAATGGGATTTTTAAGGTTATACCGTAAATGATACGTTTTTAAGATTTTCACATTTTTAAAAAATTTTAACAATTTTACAAGAGAGCTAAATTATTTTTTAAAAAAATGTTAAGGATACTGAAATACTCAACATAATCTTCAGCGGTTTTTCTTTTCTTACTCTAATTAGGTAAACAACGACAATATATATATATATATATATATATATATATATATATATATATATATATATAGATTGAATAATCTCCATTTTTATATTTTTTTGACACATGTATTTTTTCTTCTAGACTATGCCTTGAAAAGGACCTGAATTCAGGTTGAAACATGTCGGCAAAAATTTTTTTTTAGTAAAGAAATTTTTTAACACCAAAAAAGCGGAATAGGCCTTAATGAAAATTATTTATTTATATATAATGCCGATAAATATAAATGGCGCGAAAACAATTTTTTTCTTTTTTGTTTTCAAGAGAAAAATTCTAAGTTCCATTGAGAATTACATTTGATGACATCAAAAGTTGCAAAATGGTCTATAACGCGAGAGAATCGAATATTACACGAAGAAAAATTGTAATCGATTAAAATTATTGATTTAAAAATTATTTTATTTATATTCCCGTCAAGAGTTCATTTACTTTACATCTATACGAAGTCGTACAATAATAAAAAATTTATGAGAAACGAGTAGGTCACGTGACCGGATTCCTACCTTACCGACACTTTTTTTATTTGTCGACTTATTTTCACACGAATAGCCACATCGAGTTGAAAATTTGGGATTATAAATATAAATAAGAAGAACTAAGAATGGTGGGTCTGGTCATAAATCATAATAATCATGAAAATGTTGTTGTTTGCTATTTTCATGATTATTACAATTTAGGACCAGACTCACCTTTCTCAGAGCTTCTTATTTATTATCCCAAATTTCCAACTCGATGTGGCTATTCGTGTGAAAATAAGTTGACGCATAAAAAAAGTGCTGGTAAGGTAGGAATCTGGTCACGTGACACACTCATGACAAGGCCTGAGCTATGGCTTATGAGGATGGTTTTTTCATTCAGTTTCAATTCTGTAGGTATAGAGTAATGGTTAAGACCAGGCCTACCCAAGCTGGGGAAAACTGCTCATTCACCACATGTTCGAGTTCCACCACCACGTCCCTCTTCTCAGGTCAAGAAGTTTGCGGGGTGGTCGCTCTCGTGAAGTTGAATGAGTAGAGGTCGGTGGTGGTGTTAAATTCCCATCTGGCAAATGAGCAGTTTTCCCCAGCTTGGGCAGGCCTGGTTAAGACTACCAACTGCTAGGCGATAGATTCAGGTATAGATGTAGGTTCGAAACCCCGTAGTGTTAGAAATTTTATTTGTGAAATAATGTTTAGAATGTAATATATTTATATTCATTCTGAGCTGGAACATCAATATTTATAAACAAAATACAGACAATCAATTATTATTTATTTTTCAAATGCCTTTTTTGTTATACCTTTAGAGTATAGCAATAGTGGGTGTTAAAATTAAATCAGAAGTTTGAAATCTACACTTTTGTGTAACAATAAATAATATCCAGACGATATGCAGTTGTATGATGATGAACGGATGATCCTAAAACAATTGAATGATTTTTTATCATTTCTAAAATTTACTCTGGCATTTTCGTACGCCAGTGGTTTGCTAGTACAGAACCAGTACTGATGTGCAGTACCACGCCAGTACCGAACGTCAGTACTGCGGAAAATTACCAGCCAGTACTGCGACTCCGGCAATCTTTACCTGGCCAGTACTGCCCCGTGGTGTATTTTCACCTGGGAATGTGACTCGCCGCACTGTGACTTGCTGGGGGATGGCAAGACTCAACCTCGGGTAGAGGACGTTTGAGGGCTGGATTCCCTACACAGTTCGACACTCCAAAAGGACGTACGTGCTAGAAATGTGGGAAAGAAATGTAGGTATGGTCAGCGACATAAGGTTGGGGCAAAATTTCATGAGGTCGAGGAAAAGCGGCATAAAGTTAAGAAAAAGTTCTATAAGTTTGGGGCAAAGTGGCATAATTTTGGGGTAAAGTAGTGTAACGTTAGGGCGGAAGGTATCGGAGGGGACGGCGAAGGTATCGAAGGGGAAAAGGGTCTGAGATGGTAGGGCGTAATGAAGGTATTGGTGTATGATAGGGGATGGTTGGGGTAGATGGAGGTAGAAGTAGGGGGTAGGGTAATAATGTAGCATAACCTGGGGTAATAATGTGGCACAAAGGGAAATTTGGTATTTGGGGTAATGTGGCCCCCGGGGTAATGCGGGTCCAAGGTCCTCGATTCCTGAGACGGCGACGGCGGCGAAATCTTGTTATAATATAGTGAGATATACAATTAACGTATAAATAATTCGATATAAAATAATAATATTACTGAATGACTATCTAATAGTTCTATGAAAAAAGTAAAAGAAATGGAAGTCAATTTAGTAGAAAGTACCGCGCATGTTCCTCATGGAAATTGGGTTTTAATACAAGTTGTAGTTCTACAACATATATCAAATTCAGCCAATTTATCCGAAATACAATCTCTACATAAGAAACATGCGGGGTCCTTTGATGTTAGATATCTTTGCCTAAAAGCACACTTCAAACGTCAAATCACATTATATGCATGCGAAAATGGTTGTATTATAATATTATACAATGTACTTGAAGTTTTAAGCAAACATTTTTAACAATGTGCACACATTTTTATGCAAAATTCTCACGTCAGAGAGCAAGTTAATCGCCATACACTGGAACTATATATAGTCTTCTGTCTTTTTTTCTCGAGAGTACGTATAAAAGAGAGAATATGTTTCGGAGAAAAAGAAATACCTGTTCTCCCCTTCAGACTTTGAAAACCTGGTCCAAGAATCAGGGAACCCTAGCACGTTGTATTAGAAAGCTAACGAGATGAACAGCAAACAATAAACAATCAAATTTTGTTTCTAAAATGTTGACAGCTGAATCAAATGTCTAAAATTGCATATAAAGTTTTTCTATAACAGATTGTACTAGTCCTAGAAGGAATATTTTGTATAGATATTTGAGTAGAGTGTATATTACCTGAATCATCAATATATAATTTTCTAATAGTTATAAGTTATCGATATATTCAAGAAGTGAATAGTCAATTTGTGTTAATTTTCATACAAATATTTGTTGTTAATAAGGAGAAACTAACAGCTCTTTCAAACAAAAAATGTGTGCAAACATATAGAGAATAAAATGAGATAAGTGGGAGAATGAGGCGTACCTATATTTCATGTTACGGTTTCGACGTTCAAAAATCAGATTCGCTTCGCCAAAAAAGTGTATTAAACCTCCCTTCTTTCCTACTCTGAACACCAAGTGACTGTGATTGTTTTTCTAACGATATGAACAGCAAATAGCAAAATCGTATTTACCCTTTCCAGAATTTTCTCTAAATAAAGCCCTCAAAGAATGAAACGGGCAAATCGAAGTAGGATATCATCACCTGAGCAACTTCAAATTGGAGAAGTGAAACAAAGTTGACGGACGTGGGAACTGCCTCGTTTTTTCGCACCAGCAACTCTGTCTCGGCAGAGAGGGAGAAAAAATTCGAGAATAGGCAAAAGGAATAGAGAAAAAATTTTGGCAGATGTAACTATGTGAGATGAAAGGATATTCTTTGAGAATGGCTGTAGTTCATAAAGAATTTTACAGCGACAGTAACTATGTTTGGGTGACATCAATTTATTTTTCTTGTCTCAAAAACGCATTCAAGAATAAAAAGAATAAACTGCGAAAAATCTCAAACATTCTAGAATAATTTATAGTCATATTATATGTAAAGTATTACATTTAAGAATTAAAAGTATTAAAAAAATGTTGTAAGTTAAGAAATATTTGTAAATATGTCCTCAATATATCAATAGCAAAAACGTCAGTACACTTATGTAGTCCTCAAAGAAGTGGCCTGGCGGTTAATTCATAAAAATAACTTACCAGAAATGTTGTGCAATTTACTAAAAATTTCTGTAAAGTTTAAGGGAAATATGTGATATGAATTACTGTGAATTTATTCGCATGCTGCAAAAAATAATTATGAAGTGTGGAATATGACATTGTCTGCTGCCTGTAACGAAAAAATTGGGCTATTTGTACCAAAATTTTGGTACAAATATAGTCCTTTTTCCAGGTCCCGTTTTCCATACGTGATTTGGAATAAGCATGCAATTTGTCCCCTTTTTGGATTTTCAGCGCAATTCTCAGCTGATTTTAATGAAACTTAGCAGATGACTGACAAAACATTAAAACATGAGTTTAGGTATGATTTTATGTTAATGTCTCAGAAACTGTGAGATTAAAATAAACAAAATGCATACAAATAAAATATTTTAACCTGTACTCACTTCTACATCCTAATCTATCCAATCGATTGAGTAGGAACAGATTCTTGATATATATTGAAGAAATTGTTATCTCTTGAATAGTTTTTAGGAGTTCACGTATTTAGTGTAGAAAATAAAAATTTAGGAATAACATAAATATTAAAAATTTGGAAACCATTCAAGATATAGAAAACTCTTGCAAAATGTATCAATAATATGTTACTACACACTTCTTCTTGAAATGTTATGTAAATTGGATAGATAAATTAGACTGAAGACGCGAGAACGCAGGTGAAAAATGTAATACCTTTACAATCAATCCGCAATAATAAATTTTTTATCAAACTAGTTGCCTAATATTTGACCTAAAAATCTAGCGCAACCATTTCTTGATAGATATTTCAAAAATACTATATATTCCTTAATTTAATTAGATAATCATATTTTATGTTGAAAAAATGGATTGACACCAAATTTTAACGGAAAGTCAATACAAGGAAAAAGAATTATCACTGAATCAAGATACCGCTTGTACTTGTCTGTATTTAGAAGCAACATTTACTTCGTCCAAGAAAATGTATACTTGACGCAAGGTAATATGCTCTTGGATGAAGTAAATGGTGGTTCTAAATACGGACAAGTAAACGCATTTTCTTGATTCAATGATAATTCTTTTTCTGCGTAGCAACAGATTCATGAATAAATAGTTGCAACATTTTTTTATATCTTGAATAGTTTTTAAGGAAAAAAGTACAATTATTTATTGATTGATCATTGTCAATCTTTATAACTAAGAAAGGGAAAGTGGTAAAATAAAATAAAATAAATGTCTATAAAATCTTATAGAAAATGAAGGTCGTGTAAGTTCGAATAACCTAGCCATCTTTTCCATTTTGAATTGAAATTGAACAATTTAACACAAATTTCAAGGAACCGTTCAAAAACTCCGTCACTCTATTTTGAATACTTCACTCTTCCCCTTGTTTATCTTTGATTTTATTTCATAAACGCTCAAAATGAAACACAAAGTTAAATAATATTGAGTAAATTAGTAATTTACTTTAAATTAAATTAATGGAGCGTACCCATAGTATCTTTTTTGAATTACAAAAAAAATGAAATCCTACCACAGAAATTTGCAATGCAAAAAATTTGCCTAGTGCAACTATATGTGAATTGGTAAAATCAAAGTTGGCGCAGTAACACGGGGGCAAAATTCATAATAAAATATATTGAGAAACTGTTTTTATAAAGTACCCTATAGATATTCTGGAAATAAATATTAAACAGCCGTATTGTAGGCATTATAAAATTTGTCGGATTTAAATGTTGTAAGCAAAATTATTTCAATACAAAATTGCTGTATATTGGAGATTGATGGTCTAAATATAATCCCTTTGTTTTATAATGTCTAATGTTTGGCCAACTATGATTTCACAAATTCATGCAGTTATATTTGGCAGACTACATGCATCGCATATATTTTTGGTAGGATGTACATGGATAGATGCTGAATTATAAAGCTTGAAATAAAACACTGTTAAATCCTACAACAAAAATTTACTGTAGGCAGGAAGTTCCAAATCTCATCATTCATCCATTGCCATGAATATATTGTTATGATTTCCTAAAGTTGGTTTAATTCCTTCTTGAAATTAAGTTCTTAATAGCTTAGAAGGTCAAGACACAATTGTGAGGAAAATAAGTTTTGGGTTGAGCTTCCTCAAAGAGGAAGCTCCCTCCCTCGCCTATTTTTATAGACCCACTAGCCTACTTTCTGGTCAGTAAGCGACAGGCTCAGGCTGACCGATCATTCCCATCAGGTACCATGTGGTCCTGAACAGGCCATCATTACGAAATTTAATCCAATTCTAATTTTTTAATATTGTGATGTATATATTGTAATATATACAGTCAACTTTCTCATATTGTAAGGGCCTTGAGATGTACATGATCAATTACACCGGCACACAAAAAAACCACTTTTCTGTTCTACAGATGCGACATATATATTCCCATGTATTCTGACCCGCTGAGCACGAATCCGTGGTCCGTTTAACCCCAGCACATCTGGGTCAAGGGCATTTGAAGGTCAAACGGACAGAAAAGTCATTTGGATGAAGATAACTACCATAATTTATGTTTTTTGGGTCGCTGAATCCGAATCCGGGGTCCATTTGGACTCAGCGAGTCAAGGTCAAGGTCATTTCAAGGTCAATTTCATTCATTCCACTAAAAACAAATTTCTGACTGCAAATTCTGAAAGAACGGAAGATTTTACGTCCAGATATGTATGTTATTATTTTTTTGTGACGACCTGTTGAGGTCATTTTATTTAAATATATAGATGATTCATATGGGTAAATGGTAAATGGGCTACATGGGACTAGATTACCATACTAATATATTGTGGGGGTCGCTAAGTCTGAATCCGAGGCCCGCTTGACCCCACGGTGCCAAGGTGAAGGTCATATCAAGGTCATATCAAAGTTAGATCGAAAGAAAAATGTGTTACCGATCCAAAATTTGACTTCTACATGTGGGTAAACTTTCCCTGGCGTCTCGATATTTTTCTGCTTTTACCCACGCTTGTAAGGAACTTTTGACAGCTCTAACGATTCGGCAAGTAAGCTTTTATGAAGCCGCCCTTATCCGATTTGCCTGTTACACCAACGATCATTTAACTTCACTTGAGCGAGCAAAGCTAGTGGCTTCAAATTTTAAAGACGGTGGTGACAACTTTTATGAGAACAAAAGACAGTTTCTGTACGAAGTTACCTGCAACACCATTTACCCGAAGTTTTTTCTGTGCTCCACGTGGTGACGGCGGAAAACGGATTTTTTTCTTGCTTTTTATTTTTCGGCTAAGCCCTGTGGTGAAGGCATTGTGCCGTCATGGCTGGCACGAGAGAAAGTACGATGCAGGGTTTGGACGCCCAATATCGGCGATTGGTCAGGGTGAGGTAACGGGCCCGCAATCGTCGTCATCCAGCTACCGCCACCCTTTATTGGTTGGCGATTCAACTGATAAAGAATATAAAGCTACAACAAGTAATCATGTTTTTACCAGCCATGACTGCAACAGCGATAAAAATGTTTTTTGCTACGTTTGTGGAAAGTATGAAGTCATCACTTGCCGTAGGTCAATGAATGAGCAATGTAGAAACATATATCGTCAATGTTATAAAAGAGAAATTTCCCTTCAAAATGAAACATTTTCTCCAGATAGCATTTGCAGTGCTTGTTACACTATGCTTTTACGTTGGAATAAAGTGAAAAACAATAAAATGTTAAAATACTCCTTACCGGTAATATGATCAAGAATATCTTATGCAATAGTGTCTTCTGTCATAACTGCAAAGTCTAATCAAGAGTCTGCTATCGAAAATATGGATACGAACTCAATGATAAATGAAGCTTCGACAAATAAAGAGACAGATAGAGAGTTATGTTAGACGGTGAAGAAGAATCTGATGATTGCTCATACGAAGACCATGAAAATGGAGAATATGTGCCAAAATTGCGGAGAAAGCAAAACAATGAATCTATAAGACTATTCAACCAAGATAGTTTAAACGATTTCATCAGGAGCATGGGTCTTCCTAAAGATGCTTCTGAATATATGGCAGCTGAGTTAAAGAGCCGTGGAATGGTAGAACAGGGGACGAAATCATCTTTCTACAGGAATCGAGAAAAGAAGTTCCGTCAGTACTTCAATAAAGATGAAGAAGGTATGTTGGTATATTGCAGAGACGTTAACGGTTTGATGAATGAACTATAAAAGGATGTTTACGTTCCAGAAGAATGGAGATTGTTTATAGACTCGTCAAAACAAAGTCTTAAGGCAGTGCTGCTTAACAATGGAAATGAGTACGCAAGTCTGCCAATAGCGCATTCAACAAAATTAACAGAAAGTTACGAAAACGTCCAATATGTATTGGAGAAAATTGAATATGACAAACATAAGTGGCAAGTTTGTGGTGATTTGAAAATCATAGCCATTCTCCTTGGTCAACAATCAGGATAAACAAAGTATCCCTGCTTTTTGTGTTTTTGGGATAGCAGGGATCGCACGAATCATTACAAGAAGAAGCTTTGGCC
This sequence comes from Andricus quercusramuli, assembly GCA_932178445.1. Lineage (NCBI taxonomy): Eukaryota > Metazoa > Arthropoda > Insecta > Hymenoptera > Cynipidae > Andricus > Andricus quercusramuli. The sequence goes on from CAKNXH010000221.1 coordinate 597,234, forward strand.
AATAAGAGAACAACTTGAACCTGGAAATCATAATGTACTTCAACAACCTTTAATTGATCCATCAAAAGTATTGCTCCCGCCTCTGCACATTAAACTTGGACTTATGAAAAAATTCGTCAAAGTTTTGAATAAAGAAGGAACATGTTTTCAGTACTTGACAAATGAATTTCCTCGATCAAGTGATGCTAAATTGAAAGAAGGAGTATTTGATGGACCTCAGATCCGTAAAATGTTTTACGACGAAAATTTCATCAGGACAATGACAGGCTTAGAAAAAGCTGCTTGGCTCAGTTTTCGAGATGTTGCTCAAAACTTCTCAGGAAATTACAGAAGTAATGACTACAAAGCAATCGTAGCAAATATGGTGAGGAACTATCGACGCTTGGGATGTTTGATGAATCTCAAACTTCATTTCATGGACTCTCATATTAGCTATTTCCCTGAGAACTTAGGCGATTACAGCGAAGAGCAAGGTGAGCGTTTCCATCAAGATCTAAAAGACGCTGAACTTCGATGGCAAGGAAAAAGGGACGTGAATATGTTGGCTGACTACTGCTGGCTGCTAAAGAGAGATCAAGTACCTGGCGATGAAGATGGTGATAGTTCGAAGAGAACTAGAAATCCACTGCATAGATCCTTTGACAATAAAAGAGAACGTTATAGGCGAAAGAAAGAATAAATGCTATTCCAAAATGCCATACCGTAACTTTCGTTTAGTCCTGATTCGTTGGGTTAAAGGAGATTCAGATTCGAATTCATAAAATTCTTAAAACATTCTTAAAACATGTAAAAGTCAAATTTTGGAACAGTGACACAATTTTCTTCAGATCCAACTTTGATATGACCTTGATCTGACCTTGACCTTGGCGCCCTGGGGTCAAATGGGCCTCGGATTCAGACTTAGCGACCCCCACAACATATTGGTATGGTAGTCTAGTCCAATGTAGCCCATTTACCATTTACCCATATAAATCATCTATATATTTAAATGAAATGACCTTAACATGACCTTAGAGGTCATCACGAAAATATAAAAACATACATATCTGGACGTAAAATCTTCCGTTCTTTCATAATCTGCAGTCAGAAATTTGTTTTCAGAGAAATGAACGAAATTGACCTTGAAATGACCTTGACTTCGACGTGCTGAGTTCAAATGGACCCCGGATTCGGATTCAGCGACCCAAAAAACATAAATTATAGTAGTTATCTTCACACAAAATACTTTTCTGTCCATTTGACCTCCAAATTCCCTTGACCCAGATGTGCTGGGGTCAAACGGACCACGGATTCGTGCTCAGCGGGTCAAAATACATGGGAATATATGTGTCGCATCTGTAGAACAGAAAAGTGGTTTTTTTTGTTTGCCGGAGTTATTTTAGGGCTGGTGGGGCCCCCACCTCTACCGCGACCCTCAAGTTATTCCTATCAAGCAACGTTCATTGGCTGCCCTAGCCTTATATCGATGCGCCCTCTGTAATCAACTTTTTCAACTGCGCAGGTGCCGAAAAGCGCTGGTCCATTTGCAATAAATAAATACTGTCAATAATAATACAAATGAATACACCCGATATTCCTATAGAACTGTTGGCCGACGCAGATTCTCAGCTCAAGGGGCGAGATACGGTTGCGATTCTTGCCTTGAAAGGGCCGCAGTAAGCGAGTACTTAGTCGAGTATATTACGTAATATTATGCATTCCAATTGGAAACGGTTCAGATGGCCACAAATTACTGCGGAGTTAAAAACTCGTGGTCCGTTAGCCTGCATGCATGCATCAGTGTTTTTGTTAACGTACGACGTGAAAAATATAAAATTTCCTGGAAATAGTACAATTTACTAACTAAAAATCAATATAATAGAATCAAAAAACGTCATGGTCATGCCATGCCGATAAAGTATTCTAAACGTAATAGTAAGTTATAAATGTCTCAATATTAATAGTTTTCAAGTGTAGAATGCTAGGATGGCTGGAAATGTCAGCCTTCAGGGAGGTTACCACATGGGACTGCAACTGCATACGAGTTTTTGGAGAAAAAATTCTAAACGTGAAGGTAAGTGATGAAGCTCTTCGGGCTTCTTTTCTTTCAGTCAGCCACTGACGCGGGCGTAACAGTACAGCCCGTATAGGGACCGTGGCGGGAGGTGACGAAACTGCGCCATTTTTAATTAGCGTGCATAAGGGATTTACAATAGGTGAACTTTCGAATACGCGATCTTGAGAATAGGCGGAAGTTGACTGCAGCTAAAATCCAGATTTTAAATCTTAATATACAATTGATTACAAAAATATTTAAATTTAAAAACTTCAATTATGAAACATATAGATAGTTATTAAGGTATCCTAACTTACACATTGAATACAACGCTAGAAAAACGCATTCGCAGAAAATTAGGAAATACTGAGAATCGAACCCTAACGAAAATAAAATACTCGTTTTAATAGTGTTGATTTCCTTTGTATCATTCTCCAAGCGCCTTCTTAATTTTTCCAAATTTTTATGAAAATTGTTATTGATACTTAAAAATTGACTTTTAGAAGACACTTAAAAATTCGTTAGCTGCTCAAAAGACTCGAGTAGCTCAAGCAGTTGCCTTATAAAAACGCGCAACTCCTGTGTAGAAGCATAGGCGTTACGCGATTTAAAAAACGCATTACTATCTGTCCAAAAAGTTTAGGCATCTCTATTTTTGTATATATTTTCGTGAAAATCTCATCAGAAAGCAATTCTAAAAATATGAGACAACGTGCATGTTGCAGGTCAAGGTTTTGCAATACTGATACAGAGTTTCAAAATATTCAGATTATTAGCGATTATTTCCTGGCGAGAGAAAGGTGAAAAAGTACAATAATCATATGGGCTGCATCGGTCCCTTATATGCACAGCAGTGGTGAAACTTAGAACCGAAAATAATCATTTGTTAATAAGTTATTAAGAAAAGAGTAGTAGTTTAAAAAATTATTTTCTCCTTGGAAAAATATAAAAGACTTTAAGATAATCGAGACAATCGCACTCTCAGCATGGGAAATTCCTGGCACTATTGCTACACGTGCAACACAACCTTCTCTCACACACGCATAGTTGCATAGTCCCTAAGCCCTGATGCAAAAAAAAGAAATACGGTTGCCTTGATTATTATAAAGCCTTTTGTATTTTTCCAAGAAGAAAATAATTTTTAAAACATTCAAATGCAACTTTTTGCTCATTGACAATACGTACAATATTACCAGAAGCCTAAAATGTGTAATTTGCTTCAAATATCATCTCTGTACGTTCTTTAGTTTCGGAGATGACACCTCCCTACTTTTTCGTTAATAACTTATTAACAAATTAGTATTTTTGGCTCTAAGTTTAACCACTGTGTATAGACAGGATGAACGAAACCCATACATTTTTGCCAGAATTTTCATAATTTATTTTCAGTGACATACAGCCATTTAAAGTTGAGTATTCTGAAATGATCATATGATTCTTGTGCTTTTTCCCCTTTCACTCGCCAGGAAATAATCGCTAATAATTTGCAAATTTTGAAACTCTGTATCAGTATTGGAAAAAACTTCACCTGCAACATTTATGTTGTCTCATATTTTTAGAATTTTTTCCTGCTGAGATTTTCACGAAAATCTGTACAAAAATCGAGGTGCCTAAACTTTTTGGACAGATAATAGGTGAGTTACTCGAGTCTTATTAACAGCCTTCTAATTGTATTGTAATGTCTCGCCAAGCTTATCAGAGCCAGACCAGGCCAGAACAGACTGTCAAGGTGATGAGAAAAAAATGCTTGTGTAGATAATGTGAATTGCTTAATTCTTTTCATTTCAGATACACTGTCAGTTCTTGGAAAACTAATCAGCGCCAGACCGGGGCCAGTCTAGACTATCATGGCGTTAAAAAATGTCTTGTTTTGATAGTGTGAATTTTTTCTTTTCTATCATTTTAGAACATGGATATAGGAATAGAAGGGACTATCCGCATACTTCCTAACTTGGGCACGGGGATCGATGTCAAGTTAAAAGGGGGTGTCGACCATGTTCATCTGCAAAAGCATGGGAAGTAAGTGAGAGAATGAGAAGAACGTCTGCTTTTTCTCTCACAATGCCGCTTTAGCACACCAAGATGGCAGACCGCCACCGCTCGTTGCTTCAACCCCGATACGACATGCCTAGTCCCCTCCTATTTTTACGTTCATGTTTTAGAAACCCTGTCATTTTTTAAAAATGCAATGTAAAAAAAATGTGCCGATCGTCTATCTAACAATAAGGGATGGCTCTATTTATGCTAACTAGAACAATTGTTCGTGCGACAATGAAATGGCTAGGCCTCGAAAATACCAGCGCATCAGTTTCAAGTTCGCCTATAAGCTGGTCTCCCTTATTTTTGTTGAAATCACTTCCAGTGATCCGCATTCAAACAATTTGTGGTCGCGGAATATTAAATCTTGAATGTCTTCACAACACGATTATTCTGAGTACAGCTTATATAGACGCAAACGGACAAGACCCTTTTCTTAAAATGGCCAGGGAACACGAAGAAATGGGCAAATGAGCGGTTCTGTAAAAAGCAGCGGAGGAGGCTGCCGAAACACTCGGCCTCATTTTCAATATCAGGGGTGAGCAAAATGCATCAAATCTTATACATCTCGAATACTCACTCCTAAAGGCCCGGATTAGGAAAGCATAGGAGAAAAACTACTGCGCACAGATCCTTGACAAGAGGATGTACGGCATCTTCCACAGAAATGAGGAAGATCAGTCGATGTCGTATGAGCTGACGTTTGTTTTTCTTAGATCACCCGGATTGAACTCAGGGACGGAGGGCTTCATTTTGGCATGTCAAGATGGTGTCCTTTCCACTCTAGCATACCGTCGCCACATTTTGAGCCAAGACATTCCTGATGATAGCTGCAGAGCGTGTCATGAACACCCCGAGCATCTACGACACATACTACTTAGTTTTACAACTCATGTAGGAACAACTCTTACTGCACTCTTACTGCATTAGCCCAAATACCTCTCCGTAAACGCTTCTGAAAAAATAGAATGAATTTTCGAAAATGAGAAATGCCGTATATACTGGAACTACGTATTCTCGACAATTTTTTCTATTGCGCACTCAAGGCCTGAATAGTTCTCTTTGACTTCGAGAAGCGAACCATGTTCGTTATCGAATTTTCGGCACCAGCTGACAAAAACATCATAGCCAAGGAAAATGAAAAGAAACAGAGGTATAAAGATCTTGTAAGGAAGTTGCGACGGTTATATCCGGAATATTTGGTTAAGCTAATCGTCCTGATCATCGGCGCTCTTGGAGGTGCGAAACTTTCACTGGTTAATAGTCTGAAAAGCATCCCTGCGTGGCAACAAAATGCTGAGACGCTTGCGGGTAAAATGCAGGAGGCGGTCATCCTTGGGTCATCCGTGGCTATGATGAAAAACCGGGTTCACCCGAGAACAAGTTCAAATGATAAAGATAAAAATAATAATACGTTTCACAGAACATACGCTTCTACTAAGAGAACATTCTGACAAGCCCCTTCATGATAAATTCTACGGCATGATACGTAGAGAAGAGCTCTCGATGGGTCTGTCCGACATGTTTCTCAAGTCTGCTGGATTAAAATCGGAGACTGAGGGATTTCTTTTTGCCTGTCAAGACGGCGTTATAGACCTTAGTTTACCGCGAGCGCATAATGAATGTACCTGTAAGCGATACTAACTGCCGAGCGTGCAAGCAAGAGCCAGAAACACTTGGACATGTTCTCAGTGGATGCTCTAAATATGCACGCTACGCGTACATAGAGAGACAGGATGCAGCTCTTAAAGTGTTATATTACGATCTTAGGCACTTCTATAGTGTTGATCTATTGCCCGTCTTGTCATACGCCGAGGGGTAACTCGAGTCCGCTGTGGAGAATGGTCAGTGTAAGATCTACTGGAATTTCTCATTCTCGACCACCCAACGTATCAATGCTACGAAGTCTGATATTGTCCTCCAAGATCTGAAGACCAAGATCATTTACGTGATTGAATTCTCGGCTCCAGCTGATGGTAATATCACGGCAAGGGAGGAAGAAAAACGGGCGAAATATCAAGCACTTCTTTTCGAGCTGAGCAGGCTATACCAAGGCTACAAAGTCCATCTCGTAGTTCTCATAATCGGCTGTCTTTGAGGTATAAAAGCTTTATTTCTTAGTCAACTCAACAAGATTACGGCTTGCCAGCGTCAGGCTCATTCCATCGCGAACTGGATGCAAAAGGCTGTTCTTCTGGGATCACTTCATCTGGTCCGTCAACACTGTTCCTCATACAAAGATTGGTAGCTCTGAAAAATTATCCAGAGGTGAAACCTTTATCTCCAACTGTCCCTTCTGTCGCGCAAGGTCATCCGCTCCTAGAGACCTGACTTCAAGGAACAGTGTTGCTCGATGTTCTTGCTTACCTTCTAGGACAGTAGGGGCAGAAGCGGATGACGTACACGTTCCAGTCGCGTCGGGATTGGTTGCTTTAAGGAACCATGATCGTAGCTTCCGGAGCCTGCAACTTCTCAAATAAAATACGTTTCACACTATCAATTGTATGCATATTTTATGTATTTACCTTGTGACAATTACTTCTAGAATATCTGTTGTCGAAATTAAATGAAGAAAAAATATATAAATTAACTTGTTTTACATTGTTTATTTATTAATCATAAAAAATTTTATTGAAGATACAAGTTTTATAATGGTATTGTTTTATGTTAAGAATGCCAAAAATTGATAAACCAATCATCGCAGAGAAAACATTTATTGTTAACTATTGATAATAAAATAATATGTAAAAAAATTATATGCGTAATTATGAAAGTGCTTTTTCAACACGCATGCATGGAATATGCCATATTTCACATCTGTTTTCCGTGCGCATTGTGACATATTGCGCATGCCGTGCGAACAACGTGCGTCATACAATAATCGCACGCTGCTCCGTGTTTTAGAAGAAATATCGCACGTTCCACCGTGTTTTAGTAAGAAAAATCACACGCTTCGCCGTGTTTTCACGAAACAAACGCAACTAACCTTCTACTAACTTCAACGTTATCATCTTCAAAATGTCAACAACGGTTCGTTTTGTGTCATGGATGCAAGAAGTAAGTATAAAGTAAGTATAATATGAATATTCCCCTCCAAGGACGAGAACTATTTTTTTCAAATTCATAATATTAATATTATCATTAAACTAAACAAATTATGTTTTTATTTCATTTAATTTCTCATGTGACGTATACGTTATACTAGTCCTTGGAGGGTTTATGCCCACACCAGGTTTCAGGTTAGGTGCGTTTGTTTCGAGAAAACACGGCCAATTCTCCATCGGCACCTGAAATTATCTTTTTGATTGGGGTGTTTTTCCTCTCGGGGGCTCCGCCCCCCGGCGATATTCCGCACTCGCTTCGCTCGTGCGGATAAAATTCAAAGAATGCATATTCCTCACAATTCGTGATAAAAAATAGTGTGTGCAACTCGTGTGGTATAGTTGCATATTCCGCCACTTGGGCGCTCATGGCGCACTCGTGCGAAATATGCAACTATACCCCACTCGTGACACAATGTACTATTTTTGTGGTTTTCTCAGTAGGACTAATCCAACATGTCATATTTTCCATCCACTCTCTCAATAATCGTTGCAAACGCCTACGTTTGTGTTCTTGTAAATTATTATTCTCTACTTGTGTATGCGTACGTTTAGATTCTCGTGTATTATCTTCCTCCACTTTCTATTACGGAAGCCACTAAAAAAAACACCTGATACTCTACCTCCGGAGTGGCGTGGAAAAGAATTCATTTTACAAAACAATTTTCAAGTTTCTGCGAAACAAACTGTCTCCTGATACTAAGTAATTGATCAGTAAACCAATTAGTCAATTATTTAATTATTTTTATGTGACTCCAGTGCATTAACGCGTTTTTATGCGACAGCGTGGAGTATCGTAATGTTGTACATTACGATACAGCGGAAGATCACTCTTCACATTACACTCCGCTGTATCGTAATGTACAACATTACGATACTGTACGCTTTCGCAACAAAACTTGTGAATGCACCGTCGACATATAAAATAATATATGCGCCAATGAGCAGAATTCGGGACTTCACGCGAATCGCTTACAATGCTCGCAGGACTTATCTCGCCTCGGCTTTGCCTCGGCTTCGATCGTCCTGCGAGCATTGCCGCTTGTCGCGTAAAGACCCTCATTATACACCTCGGCGCATAATATACTATTATTCATCACTTTCATAATTACGTATGTAATTTGTTTAGATATTCTTTTATTATCTACAAATAACAATAATTCTTTTCTACGTTGTAAAACTAATCCCTTCAATAACATTTTTTATGAATAATGAATGAACGATGTAAAACCAGTTAATTTATATATTTTTTCTTCATTTACTTTCGAAAACAGATATTCTGGAAGTAATTGCCACAGAGTAAATGCATAAAATATGCACACAACTGATAGTGTGGAGCGTATTATTTGAGCAATGGTTGAAAAATTTATTGTTTTTCAACAAGAAAGGAGAAAAAAGTGTTCTTGAAAGGAACTACAACTGCATATTATATATGCAGTTGTAGTTCATTACCATCAAGATGCTCAAATACAGTCGCAATACACTTTCCGGTACATACAAAGCCTTCCAAATGGAAAGCTATAAGAGCTAAAACATTTTATTTTATTTTTATTTAACGCAAAATTGAGTCCTTCATAATTTGTTTTTCTAAAGTTTTTCTGTAGAATATGTACAAAACCAGCAGGTTTTAAAAACTTTTTTGGCTACGAATAGCTCAAAATAGCAAAAAAATTCTGTTTTTTGAAGAGTCTTGAAAAGTCTTGATCTATGGACACTAGAAGATCATATTTTCTGTAGATTTACGCATAATTTCTTGCCCTTCAACTTTTTTTGTTGCACCACCTACGTATATTCACCGAGAAGCGAAGTATTTTTTGAACAAACTGAACACGAGTTCTTTGCTCTAAAAAATAGATCAAAAGTAGTAAACTTTGGGAGGCCATAACTTATGACCTGTGGGGCTAGGTCATTGCATTTTTTCAGACTTACTCGAAGTTACGTCTGCTTCAATTGAAATTCAGAACATTTTTTCGAGAAATCAGCAGGTTCCAAAGTACAGATAAAAACTTCATAATTGGGTTTTCCGCATCTTTAAAAAAAATTCGGGTTCTTTGAAGAACCATAACTCGGCACCTTATTGGAGATAGGAGGTTTTTTTCTCAACTTTCTCAGAATTTCCTCTGGTTCAATTTTACTATTAAACATTTTTTTGTAAAATGCAATGGAGCGGGTCAGTTCACGCAAACACGATTTTTGGAACTTTCTTCGAAAATATTTCCGGGACGCACGCTAGTCATTTCTAGAAAACTTGGAATAGTCATAAGGACCCCTCAATAAACCGTTTGAGCAAGAAAATGCGCATTACCTATACCACGGCGAAAAGACCCTTTTTCTTACGAAATGCCAGGACTATACGGAATTCCAAACATGATCAGTTTTCACCGAATTTTTAACATTGTTAAAAATATAAATAATACATTAACCAGTTTGCCAAGAATATACAGCATCTATGATTGAGAATAATACTCTATTAATTTTAATCAGTGAAAAAAGGATCACTGAATCAAATATTTAAGGATTTACACTGATGAACAGTAAAATCTCACTTATCCCAATTTAAAGAGTATATCGAATTTTAGAAAATTACTCAAATTATCGAAATTATTTAATCCCATAATCCTCCCTAGAAGCTACCTTGACTCGATCGACGAAAATCGCTGTTTCATCCCGGCGATAAATTCGCAGGGGAAATTGAAATAATTAGAGGTGGAAAAGCTTTTTAATTAAGTCTGGCATCATCGGTAAAGTGGCAGCTGCAGTCAATGTTTGCTCCAATAGGCACATCGAGACTACCTGGAGGTCCTGGAGAGCCAATAATGAAGTAGCTATAAAATTAAAAATACGGCCACGTGTTTGACGGTTCAATGCGGATAAAAATGTCATGTTGACAACGCGCATCGTTTAAGAAGGGCTCAGAAATATTTATTAGTTTCTAAAAGCGGAGGGAGAAACTCACCATTCCGCCATACCAGGCCCCACAAAACCATAATCGCCCATTACTCAACGTTCGACCCGTATAGCACTTTTCGTCCTAAAGAAATATTTCATAAACTTCTTTCTGTCACTATGTCGTATTTCGTCGACTTAGACTCTTATTTCGTGTATCACTTGATTCTCAATGAGCCGTAAGAAACAAGAGATTAGCGCCTTGAGACCCTTTTTGCGGAAAAAATAAGGGATAATATCCACTGAAAGGGGTAAACACCCGTAGATTCGTCTCAGCGGATATATCCTTTGTCAGCTTTGGTTTAGGTGTTTAGAAGATAAAATATGTCTTTTTTCTAGGAATAAAAATACGAATTTGTGATTCAATAGAATTTTCACGGGCAATCACTTATGCGGGAATTTCTTTGTGAGTTCTTTTTATTTCTACTATTTAAATTCGGCTGTGTCATATATTTGCCTTGTCGACATATTAATAATGATGATGCGTCGTAAAGGTTCTTTTGAGTTACATTATTTTACGCAACGTATACATTCGAAGTTATGGTAATAATAAATAATGAAACTTACAGGTAGGATAGTGGGATTCAAATAAAAAACTCTTTATTTTTAAATTGTGGAAATCATTTTTCATTTTAATAAAATCGCAAACAACACGGGCAAGAATTGACATTAAGACTCAATAACTGCTAGATTTTTAACTATTTAAGGTGTAATATCTTGATATATAAACTCAATATGTAGGTATTAAAATTCAAAATATAAAAATATCCAGATACTAAGCTTTAGTATCTGGATATACAATTTTAACATAAAGATATTACATCTTGAAATCTAGATAGTTAAAAATCCAGATATTCAGTCCATATCAATTTTTCTTCGTGATTAATATGACTACTAGGACTATTATTATTGATGGTTATTGTCGCGGAATATCTCAAAGAGAATATACGCACAGACATAATGATGTGGCGGGCATTATACATCAACAATTTGCCCCGAATCAGGAACTTGACTTAGTTCGTGGCTGATGATGAAAAACCGGGTTCACCCGAGAATAAGTTTGGGAAAAAAAAATTATTTCCATTCACTTCGAATGGAATGTATTAGATGCGAATGAAGCAAGATTTTTTATTTTTTACACTTAAAATCAGTTGAAAAATCAAATTCTAAGGCATCCAGTATAAAGTTTGAATACGTTTATTTGAAGATATTAAAAAACAACCTAATTAGGAACATTCTTACTTTTACATTGTTCATATCACTGACATATATAATACACTGGATAAAGGATTCAATGGAATGGTCTGGCGCAACTGTTGGTGCAAAAATTATAGGCATCTGCCTTTGAGGCTTAACAACTCAACCAAAAAAAAGTGCTAGAGTAATAAGTCAATAGTCATTCGAAAGTTGAAAGTGCTCCACGTAAATGAGCTCGAAGACTTTAATGTACAATTTTTGTTGTGCTTTACAGAATGTAAAATATTTTTAAAAAGTAAGGAATTCCAGGTATATTTAAGAAGAGTCAAGTTTAGAGCATTATTTCTTATACAAGAGGCCATGGGAAAAATTTGAAAAAATGCATGAATATGAGGAAAAAATTTGTGAACAAATTGCAGTTAACAAAGAGAAATAATAAAAATTGTTGTTTAAAATTACAAAAATGTATAACTATACTATCTTCAGTTCTAATGAAGATATTAAAGCGATTCAAACTCCATACTGTAACGGATAGGTTCTGTAATGATTTACAATCTCCTGGAAGGATGTAATTGTTTTATCATTGGTGGAAAGCGCGATATTTTTGGACATTTTTTTTGTTGGAAATCAAGTGTCAGAAAGAAGCGGGAGTGCCTTTTTTTGCTGCCGACCGATGGTGCTTTTCTTTGACCCGTGCTTCTGAACTCATGCCTATATAGACATTGAGGCCTCCTGTCCGGCAGCAAAAAAATGCACCCCCGCTGGTTCCTAACACTTACTTGTCCGAAAATATCGCGATTTCCACCAAAAATAAAACAATCACATCCTTTTGCGAGATTTTAAATAATTATAGAGCCTATCCGTTACAATTTGGAGTTTGAATAGCTTTAATATCTTCATTAGAACTGAAGATAGTAAGTTGTACATTTTTGTAATTTTAGGCAACAATTTTCATCATTTCTCAAATTTGTCAACTGCAATTTGTTCATAAATGTTTTCCTCATATACATGAATCTTTTGAAATTTTTCGCATTGCCTCCTGGATAAGAAACAATGCTCTAAACTTGACTCTTCTTAAATGTGCCCGAAATTGCTTACTTTTTTTTTTACATTTTTCAGTCTGCAGAGCACAAAATTTTTTTTTACATGAACGTCTTCAAGCTCATTTACGTGGAACACTTACTGCTTTCGAATGACTATTTATTTATTACTCTAGCATTTTTTTGGCTAAGTTTTTAAGCTTCAAAGGCAGATGCCTATAATTTTTGCGCCGATAGTAGGTGCCGCAATCACCCTTCACTTAGTAATCACTCTTCAATTAGTGCGCAAGCGCCACTTGTCCTCTTTTCACGCACAGTAAAAGTGTGAGTGAGACATCTGTTGGAAATAAAGTATGTTTATAAGGTTATGCGAATTTGTTTTCTTTTGCTTCCAGCAAAAGTTTTTCGGACTGTAAAATAAAATGAGCATGATAAGGTTTAAACTATAATAATAATTAATACGAATGATTAAGTGAATACATAATTAAGTCAAGTGTGTTTCCAAAGTTTCCATTAAGGATAAGCACCTCTTGCCGGCGAGCTCTTTTCGACCGAGAAAATAATATTTTCACCAGACCTTTACTAACTATGCCGAACTGTAATGAAGACATGATTCTAACAGTACAAACTAGAGGTATACAAGGATGAATACTACCAATTCGATACAGACGACAGATCGACACAAACAATGAGACCAGTGGTTTGGGCAAATGCTGGGGAATTATTGGAAACTGTACTGTATAATCGCAATCAAATTGGCAACGGCGATATCAAATCTGTATATCTATTTTTTCCAGTAAATTATTCCGAAACAGATTTCGAGAAGAAAAGGAACACGTATTCGGAAGGTGGTACTGCTGAAAAAAAGCAAGATAATTAGTGTCCACAGGTTGATATTTTTGTCCATCGTACCAGAAATTAAGGAGACTTATGACAATGTTAATCTTCTGTTCGAGCTTACATATATCAATAGCTTTCCTCTCAAGTTTCTCCCTGAATTTAAATAATTGTTGATGGTTAATTTAGAGCAGATGGCGACATTCATGTACCCGTGCCCATATTGTTTCATCTCATCAAAAGACTTGAGGAATCTTGAGAAAGAAAACATTACAACACAATGTTAAACAGAAGACTGCATCGAGGTTTCCTCAGAAGCTAGTGGCGGTGATCAGATTCTCGAGCTCAAGAATCCTCCGCTCTTCACTGCAGAAATTTGTATGCAATAAACCCTGTTTGAAAAAATTTTAGTTATCTAGTTCTGTACTGCCACCCTTTATTTGACGATTAAGAAACGGTAATTTCATGGATTAATAACAATAGCATCCTTAAATAAAATTTATATAATTTTTAATCTTATAACCACGTGCATCATAAATTAATTTTGATTCTTGAAGTTCTTAAAAGCCCACATAGATTACCTTTTATATATA
>CAKNXH010000221.1:611119-652799 GCA_932178445.1 Andricus quercusramuli
TAGATTCGCAAATTTTGGCATCCCTAGTGAGGATATAATGAAGAGCATAGCTTAAAATTTAAAGTTTCGAAATATATTTCTAGGTCCACTAATTGGATGGACGTTGGGTACAAAAACTGCTATTCTTTAAGAGAACAAAATCACGGAAAATCATGGAAAGAATCTTAGGTCATTGTATGATTATTGTGAAATCAAGTTTGAAAAGCCCCAAAAACAGATACATACTGTGAAAAGTAAGGAGGGTTGAAGGGGAGGGAGATAACGGTCCTTTTAGACATAGTGTGTTCCCCTGACGATGTGATGGTCTCTTCAAAATTTCTTCCAAGCATCGACAATTCGAACCTAGAGAGGGGTGCGTCGATTGTCTCCGGATTGAAACACTACCAGCAAAAAATCCCCGATCTTAAATCTCTTTCAACGTCCAACGACTTTATCCTTGAATAGAACTCTAAAAAGTAACATTTTTGTACCTTTTTGCTATATTATCTCTCTCCATTAGAAATTTCATGTATTCCGGTATGTTTTTCCACGTGAAAGGAAATGAACACGCCCTAGTTTTATTTTATTTATTATATTGGGTTGATCTTTGATTGCGGGTTACCGCCCTTGAAATTCAATTAAAGTTGGGGTTCAGACGCAGGGTGCGTGAATCACAATGACCACCTGCGTTGGTTCAATATGCCACCACACATTTACGAAATTCCATATGAATATGTAATTCTGATAACGGCTGTTCTACGCGTTGCGTTGGTGAAATCACTGGCCGTGGAAATACGACCCCTTTCCCATTTATGCATTCTGTTATTTATATTGGTTCCATGACCCAGCATAACCTGCAGACTTTTTTGATGTTTTTATCTTTTTCATCAGCCACTATGGTATTTACCGTTTTATGGATTTGTAAATGAGGCAAGGGGATATTTATGGTTAAGCGTTCTTTTATGTTCTTGCAATAATGTTAAAGGCTGCAGGTGATACTTATGGCATGTGGCGCTTACGAAATAGTTATATATAGCGAATGAATGAAAAAATTGTTTTTTTTTGCATTACGACGAAAGGAATCTCTTAATACTTCTACGAAATGCTTGGAATTCATTCTATAGGAGTTCTAGATCAGGAAACGCACAACATATATTATTATAATATATTATTATATATATTATTATAATGATTGAAGAAGCACCCTGTTCTTTATAGATTCATCAAGTGGAAAATCTGCTGCGTATGAATGGTTTTTTGGTATCGAAAATTCAAAACTAGCAGGACGTAGGGTGAGTGTTTGTTTGTTTGTTTAAACAGTAATGTTTTTCATAATTACACATTTAGTGAATTCCCATTTGGTGAATCTGCTCAGGGATAGTGCTTTTCGCAAAAAATAGTATTTGTCGACAATTTTTTTTCTAACTTTGAGAAATAAATTGTTTTAATCATTAATTTTTTCCATACTTACACTTGTTCAAAAAATCTGGGAAAATATAGAAAAACCGAAGGCCAACAAGGATCTCGATTATTTTTTTCACCAATTATCTATCTGCAATATTTTCGTGGTAAAAAAATATTGTTTTTAACAATTCTCATAAACGATATGAAATAAGAAGTTTGAAATATCGGTTACAAAACGGGACCAAATACAATAAAAACACCTGAACGGTTTACGTGTTAGCTTAATTTGTTTACTAAAAGATTTTCGAAGCGAGTAGCCAGCAAGTGCCTCGTCCAGCGGGTAGTGCGGTAGTGGCCCAGAAATGGATTTTTGCGGACGAATACGTCCACAGGATACATTTTTTAATCAATTTAAGATTTTGTTTTTTAGAAATACTCTGCATTAAATTCCTCACAAACCTAAGGAAAATACTACCTGTATTGATGTTTGTGTTTAATGATTTCTGATCTCTGAATGAATCTTTTAAATAAATTAATTATTAGTCAAAACTAATGAAGACAAACTATTAATAATGAAACTATTGATCGTAGAAGGTTTGATCAGGGCTCTTTCAAAAACATTATCTTAGACTCTAAAAATCATTTTGTATACATCGACGTGTCCAAATGAAAAGATCCCATCTCGGAGAAACCAAATGAAAAGATGCTAACTCGCAGGACGAACTTTCGAAGCTTTAAAATCCCATATCAATTGTATTGGGAACATCAGCGCCTGGGAACAACGTCGACATGTTTACGATCTCTTACCCGTAACGAACAATCGACGCGTCGATTGTTCGTTACTTGAAAAGTAAACAGAGTAATAAGATACTTCTGATCGTCTAAAAAGTAATATACAAAAGGGCATATATGTGTCGCTGACGAAATATTCTTTAGTATTTTTTATGTGAATCAAAATCTTAAGATTCTGAAGAATTGCCTATTATATTAGTGATCATTTCACGTCAATGGTCACCGTATCATATATAATTTAAAAACTACTGAAAATTTCATCAATCATATCACGGAAATAGGACCAGCTCACAGTGGGCTGAGAGACCAACAAAAGTGGCCAAAAGTCAACTTCACAGTTATTAATGGAAGAATTTTTTTTCATAATATAGATGAGTTGAAGAAACTTTTTACCAAATTTTATGATATTTTAAATAGTCCTCTTAATTCTAGAGCGTCATGAATTGAAGAAACGTTTCTTTTTTTGTTACTGTTTTTTGAAGAAAATCGTTCAAAAACTCGTTCATAATGTTTTGAACCAAAATCTTACAATTATTGCTGCTTATTAGAGTTGTCATAAATAATTACGTTATAGAAAAGAAATCCAAATTTTAGCTTGGTTTTGAATCCATTCACTTTGTACTCATGCATTTAAGGAATTCACAGCAATAGACAATTTTTTAATCCAAATTTCCCCGAGGTTACACATGGTATCTAAAGTTCTATAGTGCTTCTAGGTTCATTATGATGTTTACTATCAGGTTATTTGCCACCGTCTGCCACCATTGAAATTTGACAAAGATATTAGTGAATGAAGTTGAACGTGCAGAGTGGGCTGATAGACCACCGAAAGTGGCCGAAAGTCAAATTTTTGTTTATTTTTATATGAAACTTGGTATAAGGGGGTTTTGACGTCGCTGATTCCGAATTTGACGTCAAAATTAATAAATTCACAATGGCAGATTCAATATGGCGCCTGAAATTTCTAAATTTTTACTTATTTATATGAAATTTGGTGCAAGGAGGTTTCTGAGGTCGCTGATTTTGAATTTGACATCAAAATTCATACATCCAAAATGGCAGATCCAATATGGCGCCTGAGATTTCTAAAATTTTACATATTCATATGAAACTGCTTATGAAGGGGTTCCTGCGGTCACTGATTTCGAATTTGACGTCAAAATGCATGAATTGAAAATAGTGGATCCAATATGGCGCCTGAAATTTCTAAATGTACGTTTAGACGAACTCGAATTAACCGATGAAGAAGAGTTTGACGTGGACGGAGATATTTAATGAGAGGCAAGAGGACTCATTTCAAAGTTTGATACAAATATGTAAAAATACAAATACAAATACATAAGAAAAACAAATTTCAAAATTTTAGGCGCCGTATTGTGTCCGCCATTTTGAATTTATGAATTTTGACGTCAAATTCGAAATCAGCGACCTCAGAAACCCCGTCATACCCAGTTTCATATGAATATGTAAAATTTTAGAAATTTCAGGCGCCATATTGGATCCGCGATTTTGGATGTATGAATTTTGATTTCAAATTCGAAATCAGCGACCTCAAAAAACCCTTTTTACCAAGTTTCATGTAAATCCAACAAAAATTTGACTTTTCGCCACTTTCGGTGGTCTCCCAGCCCATTGTGCGACGCCTGGACTAAATATGTCTTATGTAGAAACTCAGATAAATTTTAATTTGAAATTTGTTTAAACTTTTGAATCATTATTGATCATTTTTGAATATTTTCCAAAATATAGAATCAAGATATAGGTGTTGACAAGAGAGAGGATAAAAAAGAAAAGTTTAAGTTTTTAGGCTGTTAAGAGAGACATAGGTGCAATGTTATAGAACATTGAAGTAACTATTGTTAACAATTGTTAACTTTTTTCTTGCATATTATGGTATTAACAATTGCATCTGGAAAAAATCCTCAACTCTCTCTGTTTAAAAATCCTTACATATAATGTAAACAATAGACATAACTTAACAATATAAATAACATCTTCCAAAAATTATTTTTTGTCATTTTAATTTACGCAAGGAGATATATTTTTTGTTGTTTTAAAATTTATTTGAAGATTTTGAAGAGTTAATAATACCATACATATTTTTGTCTCCATCATTTGTTATTGTATCCTAAACTCATCGTTAAAAAAACTGTTGAAAATTTCACAAATTCATTCATTTTTAACTTGAAATCGCCCTCGAATTAAAAAATAATATAATCAATAACAAGACGACATGACTGTCAGCAGATTTTCCGGAAATGTCAATGTATAAAATTCATTTCCTGTGAGAGAAAAGCCTATTTCACCCGCTACAGATAAAGTCATTGAACTCGAATGTAAATTTACGATAACGATCGTATTGAACAAGATTTAAGATTACACTTATTTGCCATCAGGAGATAATAGAAAAAGGGGTCCCTTCGTATTCTAGTTTGAAATACCAACAATACTCAACCCCTTTACACTTTTGAAAATTCTACAACAGGGAAAAAATATTATTCACATGGCATTGTACAGTAAAATATTCATCAGGAAAAAGGAAGCGGATAAAATTCGTACACAAACTAAAAGAAAGAGACTTTTATGTTTAACGGGTTCTGATTTCTAGTAATTTTGAAAGCAACATTTTTTCCATTTTCAGCGAGAAATCATTACCTTCAAAAAAATCTGTATAACTTCGAACCCATCAATACGAAAAAAATAATTTTTATAAAGTTCATGCAACTATTCCAAGAGTAGCGGATATAGGCGATAAAAGAACTGTACAGTTGTCCCTATTTATAGAATAACTTTTTTTTAATTCGTTTGCTCCCACTGGTGGAATTTGTTCATATGCCCAAAAAAGACTAAACTTTAGCCAAATCGATTAATATTCACCCACCAAACATCCGCCCTGGAATTTTCCATGGGATTTACATGGGAGAAATCACGCAAAAAGTCTTTGCGAAATCAAGCCGACTACTTTCAGAAAAATTGATAAGTACGCGGAGCGCTTGCCCAACCGCTGCTTGATCAAGCTGGAGACGAAGATGAGGAAGCGACATTAAGAACAACCGCAGAAAACAGGCATCTTCTGAGAGATGATCGTGATTTCAGTACAAGGAGGAACACTTACATGCAAGTTCCTCCTAAGCCCCAAGATCTGGCTGAAATGGATACCTGCCTTCGTAGAGATATCTCGCAAGAGTCCGACCTCTGGATCATCAATTGCTCAGTTTATGGTGCTGCGAGAGCTTTGGCTGATACAAATCGAAGGCTAAAACCGACAATGGATCAAAAGACCAGAAGACGTTTGCATCAACTGAACAAGAAGATTGGATGGGCAAGACAGAATGCGTCCCGTGTTCAATCTGTGGTTGACTACAAAATATCTGGTAGACCGTTTACGGAAAAAGTTCGAAAGTTCGCCCAAGAACTAAGGATGTTGAATCACACACTAAACAAGTCAAAGCTGCTGACAATCAAGCACCATATTGTTGAAAAAATTCGGCTGTTATCCGACGCAAGGAGGAGAATACAAAAGAGGGCGAGATGGATCTGGGAGAATCAACAGTTTCTCGCTGACCCATCGCTCCTCTTAAACGATCATCCTGTTTCTATAAAAAAATCTACCCAAGCCCAAGGAGGTAAAGACTTCTTGGAGAGAGTTGTACGAGATCCCGAAAACACTAGATTAGAAAGAAGATACTGACAATATCATCCGCTTCAAGGTGTTTTACGACAATCTTATAAAATCTGAGGACGACTGTCCATCAATCACTGCCGAAAAGGTGAAAAAAGCACTTAGAGGCATGAAGAGCTTCAGCGTTGCAGGACCAAATTGTATCAAGAACTTCTGGTGGAAATAGTTTACTTTTACACGCCAACATTTGGCCCGCATATTCACCTCATGTTTAAATTCGGAGACGCCCATTCCGCCGTGGCTGGTGTTAGGACGCACTATACTCCTGCCGAAAAAAGGAAACTTGTCCAACCAAGAGAATTACAGGCCAATAACTTGTTTGCAAAAACTGTATAAGATCTTTACAGCTGTCCTAAACAACAGGATTATTCGACGAATTGAGCCTGTATAGCGAGAGATGTACGAACAACGTGGCTCGAAAAAGGTGTAGCAGGCTGTCAAGAGAAGCTGCTAATTGACAGGTGTGTACGTAAAGACGCTACAGTCCATCAGCGCGTCCTGTCAATGGCCTGGATTGACTACCGGAAAGCTTTCGATTCAACCTCTCATAGACTTATCATCTGTCTGTTGGGAAGCTTGAAGGTACATCCACACGTAGTGGGATGCATAGAGAGATTGATGCCTCTTTGAAAAACTAGATTTACTATCTGATCTAGAAATTATCGTGTGACAAGGAACAACGTCACTTTCCAGAGGAGCGGCTTTCAAGGTGATACCATGAGCCCTTTGCTTTTTTGCATCACACTTCTGCCTCTATCTCTCGCACTACGAAATTCTCCTGGATGACGCTGTGGCGGCACTAATCAGCGCGAGCATAAGGTCACTCATGTATTTTACATGGATGACCTGAAGATCTGTGCCTCTGGTAAAAGCGAACTTCAAACTGCTATAAATATCGTCAAGAACTACACAAGAGAGATTGGGATGGACTTTGGTTTGGACAAGTGTGCCAAAATAAATCTGAAGAAAGGAAATATTACTGGCGTTCCCGAAGACCCTGAGCTTGTGGATATAAGTGTTATCAGACATCTTAATACTGTAGAAACCTATACATACCTGGGCGGGCCTCAAAGCCGCATTCAGGACGTAACATCAGCGAAGGAGTCTCTGTGAAGCAGATACAAGCATCTTCTTCGACAGATTCGGTCTTTGAATCTGTTGGCGTTGAACAAGGCATCTGCGACTAACATGCTTGCCGTCGCGGTTCTACTCTACTCGTTTGGGGTGGTTCAATGGACGAAGAACGAGCTTAAGGCCCTTGATTACACCACACGTAAGATCATGCATATGCATAAAAGCTTCCACATCAATTCGTCAGTTCCGCTATTATACATTTCACGCCGTCAAGGAGGACGCGGACTTCTGCATCTCCAATGTCTTCATAACCGAATTGTTCTAAGTACAGCTTACATCGTTGCGAATGGCAGAGATCCTCTCCTAAAGATGGTCAGGAACCACGAGATGATTGGCGAAGGAGCATTCCTTCACTAAGCCGCGAAGCAAGCGGCCGAGACCCTTGGCCTGCATTCTAACATCAGAAGTGAGGAAAGTGCATTACTCCATCTAGATGCTTCACCTCTAAAAGCCGAAGTAAAGAAAGCAGAGGTTTAAAAATTTCACCAAGAGCTACTCGACAAGCATATGCACGGAAACTTTCACAGAAATGTAGAAAAACAGTCCTTGTCGAAGAAGCAAACTTTAGATTTGCTTAAATCATCAGGACTAAATTCAGGTACAGAGGATTTTATTTTCGCATGCCAGGACGGTGTCATTTCCACCTTAGCGTACCGTGACCGTATTTTATGTCAAGATGTTCCCAGTGATAGGTGCAGAGCGTGTCATGCACACGCTGAGTACCTAGAACACATACTATCGGGTTGTCCGACCCACGCAGGAACAACGTATATCTATAGACATAATGCGGTCCTAAGAGTACTTTATTACCATCTTTGTCGGTCTTACGGTGTAGGCCGCGACCCTGCCCTGCCGAACGCTCCAAGGGATATAGAGTCAATTGTCCGAAACGAGAAGTGCAAAATTTTCTGGAATTACGATTTTCGGGCAGCAGTCTCTGTTGCGCACTCGAGGCCTGACATTGTTCTCCAAGACTTCGAGACACGAACTATATTCGTGATCGAATTCTCGGCTCCGTCCGGATACAACATCACTGCAAAGGAGAAAGGAAAAGTGGAGAGGTATCAAGACCTTAAAAGAGAGCTGCAACGACTGTACCCAAAATATTCGGTGCGAGTAATTGTCCTTGTGATAGGTGCTCTCGGAGGTGCGAAACTATCACTGGTTCGTAACCTTAAAGCCGAACCCGCGTGCCAAAAATATGCCAAGGCACTTGCGAGATGGACACAGAAACCTGTCATCCTTGGGTCGCTTCATGTCCTCAAGACATACGAGGGTTTCGCCGGCCTGTCCTTGTGATTTCGTCGTGCCCTGTGACCACCCATCTCACGGCTGCGAGACGTGGCCATAGATGTGCTTGACCGCTGTTCTACTGGAGGCTATTGACATTTTTTAGATGGCGGGATAGACGCGGGGTAGCTGCAGAGGGTGTCATGCACACCCTGAGCACCTAGGACACATACTATCTAGTTGTCCAACTTATGCGGGAAGGACCTACATCCAAAGGCACAATGCGGCACTGAGATTGCTTTATTACCATTTCTGCAACTCTTACAGCATTAGCCCAAATATCTCTTGGCTAAACGCTCCTAGAGAAATAGAGTCAATTGTCGAAAATGAGAAGTGCCGCATATATTGGAACTTCATATTCTCGACAATTGTTTCTGTTGCGCACTCGAGGCCTGACATGGTTCTTCTTGACTTCGAGAAACGAACCATGTTCGTTATCGAATTTTCGGCACCAGCGGACAAAAACGTCACAGCGAAGGAGAAAGAAAAGAAAGAAAGGTATAAAGACCTTATAAGGGAGTTGCGACGGTTATGACCGGAATATTCTGTTAAACTAATTGCCCTGATCATCGGCGCTCTTGGAAGTGCCAAGGTTTCACTTGTTAATAGCCTGGAAAGCATCCCTGCGTGTCAACAAAATGCTGAGACACTTGCGGGGGAAATGCAGAGGACGGTCGTTCTTGGGTCGTTCCGTGTCCTCAGGGTGCACGAGACTTTCGCCGGAACATCGTATTGAATTCACGCAGACTGTAAGTACCCATCTTACGGTCGTGAGACGTGGTTATAGCTGAAATTTTACCGCGATTTCGCTGGGAGCGGGTGCAATTTTTCAGATTAGCACCCGCTCCCGGCGAAATCCCGCGGTTGTCCTTATGACAAACTTTTAAATATATATATATATATATATAATATATGCATACAAATCCTTGGACCGTTTAAAAATGTATCCATAATCTTCGCGCAAGAAGTATTTCTTGAAAAAATAATTGCTGTAAATTTACGAAATCGAAAATAGAACTAGGTGGAATAACTTTTCTTTTGACACTGTTCGACACACTATGAAAAAGGTTTGATTGAATCAATAAAAGTTTTGTTGAATCAAATAAATAAATGCATTGCTATACATTCAACTAAAGTTTGGAGACATTTTTCTGCCATTCTTGCTATGTTTGGTGTCCTGGAACGGAACCGTGATAATAATAATTTTGAATTTTTGATCAAACATGTTTTGAAGATCATGCTTTTTGATTAAATTGCATGAAAGTTACGTTCTTTATATTTCTCTATACATCATACACACCGTATAAGAAATTTTTTGAGAAATTTGAAGATCTCGAAATGTTCTGCAGTGAGCAACGAGTCCGGGTAGTTGGCGTCGGCCACCACCACCGTCAGGGGGTGGGTCCTCTGATGTGAGCGGCCGTCAGCCTAGCTTCCGACGACTCTCTGTTTGTCGGCTGCCGGGCCGCATTGTAACTCTTCACAGGTTTAGCCACCTCCGGTGGGGTGCCCACTGAGCCTGTACCTCTCTTCTGGGCCTCAGTGCTGGATATGGGCCCTATAGCTTGCCGCCGTTCAGCTCCCGCAGCTGCTTTCCTAGCCTGCTGCGCTTTCCTCCTCAGTCTCCTTTTCAGGGATCCGTTGATGCTTTTATTCTTATTGGGGGACTGATTGGCCTCTCCTAATACCATAGCCTCGTTCAGAGGGACCGTAAATCCTTCAGCTCCCAAGGGAGCTAAGGACACAGCCGTCATCTGAACTTGGCTTGCCGGAGAGACAGATAGGGAGGAAAGGGTTTTGTTAGACCCGTTACGGCCCAACCCCTCACCCCTCACCCCCCTCCGCCACCTCCCTTCTTCCTCCTTCTACTTTTCCATTTTTATTGTTTTGCGTGTCCATATTGATATCACGAGAAGCTAGGGCACTAAAAGGTCCGCCCCTGCAGAAGGATGCATGCTTGGGTAAGACTGCGTTTACACGGCGAGGTCGTCCGGTGTCCCCGAGAGGCCGTTAAGACACCTTCGTATCCCCTAGGTGCCAAAGTGCCATGAGCACGATCGCTCTACACCCACGGCTTAGGCGGGTGGTCACATTAAGTCAGACATTCAATTTTCAAATATCCGCCTGCAGACCACCATAACAAACTCGACCCAGGGATCCAGAAGGCCCGTATTAGCTAGGCTCTTTAACCCTTCTACCATACCGTAATCACACATACCAGGAGAGCCCGTTTATAGAGATCCTTTTCCTTTTACCCGGGAGTGCCCGTTTATAGGGATCCTTTCATTCATATCCATCATACACATGCCGGCCGAGGTCTTTTTGACCCCCATGTCCCACACGCTTAAGCCTCTCCACCAACTAACTATAAGGTGTTACAGCCCATAGGAGAGGGTGGCAAGTATAAAAATAATAGTAGATTGCATATCAACGAGGAGAGTAATGTCTTTTCACGGCAAGGGTAATGTTTTCGGAACGAGTGGGAGGCAAGGGCCGATGTTTTTCAGGTGGACAGGTGTTTTTCAGGCCCTTGCCTCCTACTCGTTCCGAAAACATTACCCTTGCCGTGAAAAGACATCTCCTCCTTGCTATGCATTGTATTTTTCATGGTAGAGACGCGGAAAATGAATAGCGTGTTCTGCTGTGAACGGATTGAGCGTGATCTCTCTTTTTAAGTCGGCGAGCCAAGCGCATGTAATTGGCACTAAAAAACACAGAAAAAACAAGGTCTGAAACTGTTTACATTTTTAGTCAGTTTCCACCTTTTTGTATTCCTCGCTGCTCCTGCCTGAAAACATCGGCATATCTCCTTCTCTTTCTAACCACGTGCGACCGCGCATGCGCCACAATTTTGTTCCTAGTATGAAATGTTGACCTCGCACCCTAACACCACTGTTCTACTGCGAGGTCCAACATTATATACTCGGTCCACGCACGCCGCTTGAAAAGAGAGATGTTACGCTCAATTCGGAAGCAGTAGAACACACTCATTTTCCGCGGCTACCATGAAAAATATTTATTATGTTTACGATGATTGATTGTTGTTTAATTCTAAAGTAATAATATTATTGTTGTTTATATAATAATTGAAAATTTATGTTTCATTATTTTTGTTTCAACTGTCTGTGAGATTTAAAATGTAAGTGGTACCGCACGGTACCCTCTCCCTCTCCCTCTCCCTCTCCCTTTCTCAGAGTACATACATTATTGTAGAATTCCTTACTGCGACTTTCTTCAAATGCGCAGGCTTCGATGTGCATATAGACGACTATGAATTGATGATGGAGTCACATTCTTAGTTAAAAAGTCATGACGGTCATGACTAATCAAGACTTTCATTTCAAAGCACAACTTTTGTTCTAAATAAATAGGACGTGCTGTAAATGGGAGAAAATTAAAATTTAGGTAATTATTATTATAAGAAGCTGTACGCTCCGGAAGCTCGATCACGGTTCATTGAAGCAGCCAATCCCGACGCAACTGGAACGTCTACGGCATCCACTTCTGCTCCTTTTGTCCTAGAAGGTAAGCAAGAGCGGGAAATTTACGCGAGATAACATCGTGCAACACTGTTCCTTGGAGTCAGGTCTCCTGTCGCGGATGACCTTACGAGGCAGACGGGCTATTCGGAGATGAAGGATTCACCTCCTAATACTTTTTTTGAACTACCAAACTTTCTACAATGTTATGAGGAACACTATTGACGGATCAGATGAAGTGATCCCAGAAGAATAGCCTTTTGCATCCGGTTCGCGATAGAATAAGCCTGACGCTAGCAAGCCGGAATCTCGTTGTGTTGGCTGAGAAATGAAGCTTTCATACCTCCAAAGCAGCCGATTATGAGAACTACAAGATGGACTTTATAGAATTGGTAGAGCCTTCTCAGCTCGAAAAGAAGTGCTTGATATTTCGCCCGTTTTTCATAGTCCCTTGCCGTGATATTACCATCGGCTGGAGCCGAGAATTCAATCACGTAAATGATCTTGGTCTTCAGATCTTGGAGGACAATATCAGACTTCGTAGCACTGATACGTTGAGTGGTGGGGAATGAGAAATTCCAGTAGATCTTACACTGAGCATTCTCCATAGCGGATTCGAGTTCACCCTGGTTCTATGGCAAGACGAGCAATACATCAACACCATAGAAGTGCCTAAGAGAGTAATATAACACTTTTAGAGCCGCATTGTGCCTCTCTATGCACCCGTAGCGTGCACACGGAAAAAAAAGTGCTGGAAATTTTCATTGACCGAGTCTGTGACTTTAGGATAGGTCTAAAAGCATTTGATAATTTGAAAATATCGTATTGGAAAATCATGCAAATAGTGCTTGAAGAAATAAAAGACTCCTTAAATTGTGTTCAGCATAGTCAGTGAAGCACTCCTAGATTCCATCAACAAAATATCACAGAAAAATTTGTAAGCCGTTCAACACTCCAATATTAAATTCTCGAAGACAGTCAAGGAAGGGTTCGTAGACTGTCAAGCTAGCCATTTATGCTAATAAAAAATAAAAAATTATTTTTTAAATTTATAATATTATTATCTTCAACTTATATATTTATTTAAATATTATTATAACACACACAATTATTACTTATATCAATCGCTCGCTTTTTACGCTCTAAAAAATCGGACGCACGCTGCGGGGATTCGATCTACCTATCCTAGACACGAGACTAACGCAACTCATTCCTAACCGCGCAAGCCCCTCGGCTAATCGATCGGGCTGAAAACACAGTAAAAAATCTTGGCGTTCTGCTACAGCTGAAAACTGCGTGGCCGCGTAAAAAGAATTTTAGTGAGGACTGCGAATTAGACAACTTGCTGCAAGACTGACTTTGCATAACAAGTTAATTGAACAATTTTTTTTTTAATGGAAAAATATAATTTTCTACGGAAAATTATTTTTTGACCAGTGTCTACTTCAATCATACCAATGTGAATTTGTCTCTGAGCCCCACTGAGCGCGCCTCTGAAAATTCTCGCAGACAGTCATGGACTGTTTTTCTGACTTGCATTCGAGTTCTTAGTTTTTGAATCACGTATTCATTCAATTCAAGTCTTTGCAAATATGAAGTTATTTTATAGCCACTTCATGACTGCATATATTTTTTTTGTAAACTGTTTTATAAGAATTCCAAGCCTGTTGTTTCTTGACTGCGGTTGAAAACTTCCATGACTTTTCTTCATTTTTCCATGAAAATGTATGACCACTTTATAGAAAGTATACGAGACTTCATAAAAATGATGGCCCGTCCTGAAGTCTAGCACTAATCTACGAAATGTTCCAAGACTTATTTTTTCCGTGCATACTTTGAGCATCCACTGAGAACATGTCCAAGTACATTCATTATGCGCTCGCGGTAAACTAAGGTGTCTATAACGCCGTCTTGGCAGGCAAAAGGAAATCCCTCAGTTTCCGAGCTCATACCAGCAGAATTGAGAAACATGTTGGACAGACCCATCGAAAGCTCTTCTCTATATATGATGCTGTAGTATTTACCATGAAGGGTCTTGTCAGCATGTTCTCTTAGTAGAAGCGTATGTTCTGCTTCCTGTACCCGACTTTTGAGCACCAAGGTATTAGTGACGCTAGCCCACGTGTAGTGTCGCTGGAATCAAATGGGGGGTCAAGCTCCTCTGCGGCCCTAACTGCGGTACGTTATAGAAACGCCGCAGCATTGACGACTTCATGTTGATATACGAGTCGCATCAGAGCATCTGTGCTATTTAGAACTGAGCAGGCTGTAGCCAGAACCGTTCTTCGATGAAGATACTCCAACCTTAGCAAGCATCTACCCCGTTTATCTCGAGGGAGGTATATTCGAGGTACGGAACATCTAAGATGATGACTTCAATGGATTGTCATCACCTTGCGTGTGCTTCGATCAAGTTGCTTCAACTCATCGACGTTCCATTTTACTGCACGTTAGTTTTTTTGGTCTTGACAAATATCCGGTCTTAGGGATCAACACTGTGCGTCCTTCCACTAGCCACTGCGGGATTGATTGTCCTTTGTTTAAGAAAGTAATAAATATACAAGCTAGATGTTGGTGCGTAGAAGTGAACTTCTTCCACCAAAAGTTGTTGATTTTATCTGGCCCTGGCTCTGAAAAGTTTTTAGTTCTAACGATAACTTTCTTCATTAGTTTTTTGTTTGACCAGTATACGGACAACCTTAACATCTATTATTTGATAACTTTCTTCACTTCTTCAGGAGTAATTAGTGGACATTCTTCCTCGGGACCTTGTAACCTTTGCCTTTGGCAAAAGTTATGAAAAAGTGATATATATGAAGCGTCTTCATTTAGCTGATAAGTATCTCCATATACTTGCTCCCAGAAGACTTGAATCTCTTTTTCGACTAGGCGGATTTTTAACAGCACGTGACGTTTCATTTAACAGACAGGAAGGATATGTAGCAAAGGTGGAATTTTCCAGAATCCACTTTATTCGCCGTTCAAGACGTTTTTTCGCTGTTGAAGGCGATCTTATTTTTTTCATACAGTGCTGCTTGATTATTATCATTATATGTGAGAAGTTGTAGGCTACTGAAGCTACGATCATGGTTCCTTAACGCAACAAATCCCGACGATACTGGAACGTGTACGTCATCCGCTTCTGCTCCTTCTGTCCTAGAAGGTAAGCAAGAGCGGGAAATTTACGCGAGATAACATCGGGCAACACTGTTCCTTTCTCTCATGTCTCTAGCCGCGGATGACCTTACGCGGCAGACGGGACTTATTCCCTCATTACTATTTATTTCTTCCAAGTAACGAAGAATACCGTCAACGGCGATACCACGCTGAAAACACCAGTTCCCGTTAGATCACTGAAGTTAAGCAGTGTTGGGCGCGGTTAGTACTTGGATGGGTGACCGTTCGGGAATACTGCGTGTTGTTGACCCGTCGTGGGTGTGGTGGACCCACACTGGTAGTATTTATCCACCTAGAAACACTACCCGAATCGGGTAGTGAGGCAATGAACTTTCGAGTTCGAAATGCTAATCAATTTTTTTTTTAAGTAACGAAGAATAAAATCGTCTTGAAAAATGGATAATAATTCAGGCCAACATTCGACGATACTCGAAATGAGAAATAAGTCCTATTTCGGCGTACTTTTGAGGATCGGCATTTTCCTGCGGATTGCCGATGAATGTTCTGAGGTTTTTCAGAGCCAAAATAATTTTAAGAAATTGATTGTTTTCAAAGTTGAAAAAAAAACTTCTCAGTGCTAGCCAGGTTTTGATTGATAAAATTTGTTATTTTCGACACATCTTAATGCAAAAAATTGAATTTGTAAAGAGTTTAAGAAATTATATAGTGTATTTTTTCAATTATTATTATAGGCATATTTTTCATGAGGGTTTCTGTAATGATTGTAATAATTTGTTTCTATTTCAGGAACCATATATGTTAATTTGAATTAGCGGTATACTTTCCGCTGCGATTCAGATTTAGAGAGTAATCCACTTTTTTATGATGAGCTACGTGGTTTATTGCAAATGAGAAACATATAGAAACGGTACAGCAATGCAATGTTTTACGCGAAGTAGGGCAGTTATTTTCATTCAATCAAACAGGTAATTTCGCAGAATCGTCACGTCCCAGTCCACTTCTGTTCACACGTGGAAAAATAACATGTACGGTTTGCATGCCGTGCTGTATTAGTAATAGCTTTAGAAAACATTTTTTCTTTAATTTTTTTCGTCATAATAAAAAGTAGAGGAAAAATGCAATGCAGCGCCGCTGAACCGAACCGTAACCCTCTTTAATTATTCATGCTCCATTCAAGCATAAAATTTATGCGGGAAAAGGTTTCAGAAAAAAGTACTCATAGAATCACGATTGACTGCATTGAATTGAATCGGTAATTTATGGAAAAGAAATTTATCAATTTGTAATTAATTTAAAAACTTGACAATTCTAGGTAGTAATTATAGAAAGATTTGAGGTAGACAAATTATTGAGTTACAGACTGGGAAATTTTAATGAATTTAAATTGGGGTTGAGTGTTTTTCTTACTGAGTCGTCTTGTTTTGAAAAATTAACTTTTTTGTATTGAATTTATTATACATAGATCTGAATCAGAAGCAGTGAAAAGTATAACCCTGGTTTTGATCAGTCAAATTTAACTGGTCAATCGATGCTCTATTAAGTTCAATCTGTCTATGTTAATCTTAAAATTCCATTACTTTTCATACTAGAAAAATATTGATTGTAATACATTTACAATTCTCCCATTTTTATCTATTAAATTCAAAATTTGTAACGTTTTCAGTATTCCAACAAAAAATCATTAACGTTTGATCCAAACTAATTAATAAAGGCCATGTTCACCAAAATTCTATGCGCGTAGCATACGAAAAATGAAATGGGGATCAGGTTCCTGGAATGCACTGAGCCTATCATAATTATTTGAAAATATATCTTTTTAAACTATTTCAAGTTAAATCTATTTTAAGTTTTCAAGTATTTCAACTATTTTAAGTTAATTTTTTTGATTTAGCTAATTGCATATTTGTTTTAATCTAAGAGTAAAATGACCATATCTTCCTTACTTTCCAATGAAATATAATGATATTATAGGTCAATCGATTCATTTCGAATCAAGGAATTTTTTCTATTATTGCATCAAATTTTAATTGTGCCAATCAAAATAGTTTCACAATATGAATCTATTTTTCAAATATTACATATGCATACAACAAGTAACAATAACTTCCTTACTCTTCAATCGAATGTATTCTTTACAGGTCATTCTTTGTGTCCGTTTTGAGATATTAATGGTGAAAATAATCCCTCCAAAATTCATCAATTGATCTGCAACCGTCTGCAAGTTATCGTGTTCATAAAAAAGTGATACACACACCGACATCTGGACAATTGTTCAGAACATTGTACTAGACATTATTTAACTGCAGAAAGTTTGATGAAACGAATAAAACTTTGTTCGAAATTATTACCAATATAAAGCTTTCTCAATGAGTAAGCAGAAAAGTACCTTAATTGTAAAAAAAGTCAAATTTATTTTTGACCTTCATTTTTCAAATAGACTTATACAAACCTTCATACTTTGACTGGTCATTTCCGAATCAATTCTTTTCAAATAATAGGCGAAATTTCTAAACTAAGAATCCTAACGAATAACTTGAAAAGACCAAGAACTGCACCGGTTTGTTGAAAAGAACACGCTTGTCGCAACGTGAACAAAAAAATGTTCAGTAGTAGATAAGAAACGAATAGAAGGGAGGATTTTTGGATCGTGGGGCGCGGATCTGTAACCCTTTTTTTCGCCCTTGTTCCCTGCACCCAATCTCCGGGCTACCTTCACCGAAATTAGTCTTCGTGGCCGCGTCGAAACCTGCTTCTTTTCTTTCACCCCTTTCTCGTAAACCCTGGCTCCACGGTCATTGGTAATGAATAAGCCCAGCAGACTGGCGAAAGGGTAGATCGCGATAAAATCACCACCACGGGACACTATTTGAAAACAACCCCCTTAATCTAGACTTGGTGCTCATGCTCATATTATGCTGGCATTGTGATCTCATCGGTAAGCGTTTCCCCGTATTTCCTTTACCAAATCGAGCCTTCAGGCACACGAAAAATTCGCTCCTTGTCCAATGAACCTTTTTTTATTTAAGACGGGAACGCAAAGTCATACTTCTAGATCTGGATAAAGGATGAAAGCAATCGCATCTGCACGCCTCACGTGATATTTACCGACAAACCGAGGAAAGGGAAAATTAGGTTAAGGACTTTTCACCCCTTTCTTGCAATATATTTTCCTGAGGACACTTGAGAAAAACTATTTTACTTCTAAGGGGTTTCATGAACTGTATTATTGATATTTTAACCATTCAAACTTTTATTTTCGGCCTCTCTAAATTAAATTGAGGACAATTTTCACAAATTTAATGAAAAGTTTTACCAATCAAATCATAGAATTAGTGAATTTTCAAAACTATATTCTTTTCAACAAGTTCCCAGCAGTGATATTTTAGCCATTTTTAACTGAAAAGTATTTTTGTATCAAATAATTTAGCGATCGATTTGACTCTATTTAAATTAGCAAAATTCATTAATAAACATGTATATATAGATTAATAACCTCTAGCTAATTTAAGGATTATATTCCACGTATAATTAGTCGCAGTCTGAAAATTAATTAGGCCCTTCTGTTTAATGCTTCAAATCATGAATGAGATATCTGAGCGTACTTTAGAAAAAAATAGATCAGATTCGAATTATTTATTTAACACAAGTTATTTTTTGTGTCTTTTGACTGGTACGTAAAAGCTGCTTGGTTCTAACCCAACTGAAATCATTTTGCACACCACTAAAATATAGTCCGTGATTTTTGATTTGAGAGAGATGAAATTTAAAATCTTGAGAAGCAATATTCGTGTGCAATTAGATGATTCCAAATGTAATAATGAAATTACTTTACAATAGTTTTCACTTTCACTATCGGTTGTGCAATTTATTCACCTTTTTCTCACAGATCCGTCCCAAACTTTCATTTCTTTACGTTATCTGAAAAATGCCGAATCTTTTGTTTTATTTTCGTTACGTTCTGACAGATTGGAACAACATTAAAGCGAAATTTTTATAACGTCAGATTACATCAGTCTGCGTTTAAGTATTTACATAAGGTGCGCAAGGATTCGAATAAACTATATTCTACAATTACACGTATTAAAAAACATTCTTTATAATTTTGGTATATATAGTTACGTTTTGGCAGTATAGAATGATAAATATATTTTGTTTCGTTTCGTTCGGATTCCTGCTTTTTCTTCAAATCAACACTTTGTGCATATTTTTCCGTTTAAACTAATCATACATGTCGGTTAGATCACCGACCCACATACAGATTTACAAATTTAAAAAATATTTTGTTTATCTTGTTGACATGAAGAAAACTTTTTAAATATTGGGAAAACAACAGTAATGTATATGATGTATTTGTTCACGTTTTCGAGACGCATCGATAGCCCAATTCAAGAACCTTTCATGACCCACCATAACCTACCACACCGAAAAAACCATATTCTAATTTTAATAATTTCCCACTAAGTTTAAGAATACTTGCAACTTAAATAGGCGCCAAGAATATATTCTTAATGTACGATGAAGGCCCTCTTCCCTTAAGAATATATATTCTAGTCTAATTGTAAGAATTTCCCACTAAGTTTAAGAATATTTGCAACTTAAATAGGCCTCAATATATTCTTAATGTACAATGGAGGCCCTCTCACGTTAAGAATATATATTCTTATCTATAAGATAATAAGGTACAGTTAATCTTAGACTATAGTAAGATTTGAATACTTTTTATTTCAAAAATATTTTTGTGGTGAATAATACAATATAAATTATTATTAAAATTATTACATTGCAATTTTACGTTACACACAACACACAAATGAAAATATATAATGTATATATAGTTATAGATCTATATATATTGTATCAGTCTTATTTAATTTTATTTTATTTCACTGTAAATAACAGAAAGTTTTAGTTAATTGTTAACTGTAGGTACTGTACAACTTATACGTGACAATTACAAGAAAAGCTTCGAGAAATTGATGTACAAAATAGCAAAGAAAACTTATATCTTTACATCCAATGCTTGAAAGTAATATAGATATTGTCATCAGCTCCTGTACAAGGAAAACATGGATAGAACGACACTAAACTATACGACACTAAACAAACACTTCAAATTCGTGAAATTTCAAACTGAAATATATATTGCATTTTCAAAAAAATAGTTGAATTTTCAACCAGAAAAGATTTTCTATCCGAAGAGATGAATTTTGAACACAAAAAGACGTATTTTCGAAAAAAAATATGAATAATTTTAAACCAAACGATTTCATTAACAATGAAATAGATAAACTTTTCAGTAAAACAGATGAGTCTTCTCAAATATAGGCAAATATTCAACCAAATAGTAAAATATTCAAGCCAAAAAGACGAATTATTTCAAAAACAGTTGAATTTTCAACAAAAAAGTTACTTTTCAATCAATAAAGATGAATTTTCAAC
This sequence comes from Andricus quercusramuli, assembly GCA_932178445.1. NCBI lineage: Eukaryota > Metazoa > Arthropoda > Insecta > Hymenoptera > Cynipidae > Andricus > Andricus quercusramuli. Next base: position 631,457 of record CAKNXH010000221.1, read on the forward strand.
CAAGAAGGATAACTTTTCTACCATGAAAGATGAATTTTTGAACGAGAATGATGACTTCAACGAAGTAGTTGAATGTTTTAAAAATAATTGGATTTTTTACAAAATAGTTCAATTTTTTACAAAATAGTTCAATTTCTTAAAAAATAGTTGAATTTTCAGCAAACAAAGATTTAGTAAACAGTGGACTTGAAATCGGCAAAAATGAATTTTTAACAAAAAAGATAATTTTCAATCAAGAAAGATGAATTTTCAAGAAGATAGTAGAATTTTCAAAGAAAAAGTTGAGCTTTCAACACACATGAATAGTTTTGTACCCAAAAAAATGACTTTTTAGCAAAATATATACATTTTCTACCAAATGGTTGAATTTTTAACCAAAAGCTTGTATCTTGAACAAATAAGATTACTTTTCTAACAAAAAACACGACTTTTCAACAAAATACATGAATTTCCAAAATTTTTTTTTCAATTTGAACGTCAAAAAGACGAATTATCTACAAAAATTTACACTTTCAACCCAAAAATATGATTTTTCAACCAAAAAGTTTAATTTTCAACACAATAGTTCAACTGTCTACCAAACTGTTGAATTTTTAAGCTAAAAAGATGAATTTTCTACAAAACAGTAGAATTTTGAACATAAAAGTTAATTTAAAAGCAAATAGTTGACTTTTCTAATATAAAAAATTATTTTTTTTGTCCAAACAGTTCATGTTTAAGTCAAATAATGGACTTTTCAACCAAAAGACATGAATTCTCAACGAAGCATGTAACAGTTAATATTTCAACTAAATAATTGCTTTTTCAGCCAAAAAGGATACATTTTTCACCAAGAAGATTAAAATTCTAGCAAGAAAGACGAATTTTGAACAAAATACATGAATTTTCAACCAAAAAGTTGAACTCTCCAAACATGAAACGAATTTCCATGAATATAGTTAACTTTGCAACCAAAGAGATGAACAACTTTAACTAAAAAAATAACTTGTTAACAAAATAGTAGAATTTTTGATAAAAAGATGACATTTTTAACAACGCAGTTGCGTTTTCAGCAAAATAATGACATTTTCCCAAATAATAGAATTTTTAAACAAACAAAATGAATTCTCAAATAAAAATATAAAATAGTGGCCACTTTTTCTTTTAGGACTACACCATTGGAAACGAGATTAAACACAAAAAAACAAAGCAAAAAATAACTTTAAAAGAAGTCAATCAACAAAATAACTTTTAAAAAAATCATTCTTAATACTTATATTCAAATAAGTGGACAAGCTCGCCAAGTTGGTGTGGTCTTCTTCTAGCCTCGTTTTAACTTCTTCCATTTTTCATCTGAAATCTGTCGCAGTAATTGGATAATAAGTGACGAGCTCGAAGAAATGCAACCAATTCTGAGGATAAATCGCATGTGTACATCTCTAACTCTATCTCTATCTCTCCGCAGAGAACGTTAATGTGAGAAAAGTTTGCTGTCACATGTCAATAAATAAATAATGTAGAGAGGTTATGTCTCGGTGTGGTACGCCGGTATCCAACCTCAATGTGACATCAGACATTTCTCACTCTAACATTTTCTATAAAGAGAAGGAGATGGATGTGCACACGTGATTTATCCTTACAATTTGTTGCAATAATTACGAATGCGAAAAACTGACCGCACAAAACTGATACGCACAAAACATTGAAAAAACTGATTGAACAGAGCAAGGCGCACTATCCTTTGCGCGTTTCTTCTTTCCCCACTCATATTCTCATTTTAAGAATATTTTTTCCCTTTGGCTAGAAGATATTCTTAAAGTAAGGATTTCGCTTACTTCATTAAGAATATTACTAAGAATATGCCTGTAAGAATATGGCAATCTTAATATTAGAATATCGTTTTTTCGGTGCAATATCATTTTTAAGTTTCTTAACGAAATTATTTGCTTTATTTTTGAGAGGATTTTTACATTCTCATTCTAATGAGAAGGTATTAGTTTTATTTTTAATTGGGAATGAAAGAGTATTGGATTTGATGTAACTGTTCGCGTCTTCGAGAAGCGTTGATTCACCTATTGATGAGCTTTCGATGACCATTCTTGATCAATCGATATAAACAAAACTTTTTTTAATTGTGAATATAACACTACCGTGTGTTGAAAAGTTGTTCATTCGAGCAGAACATATCGATTGGAAAGTTGATGGGCTCTCTAATTTTCTGAAAATAAGATTAAAAGACAGATTATAAGACAGAAACATTAGCTTGAAAAATATTAAACGGATCCATTTTTTTCTTTGGTTAGAGGAAAACCTTCCTCTATGAGCTAGCAAATTTATGAGATACCTATAAGAAAGCAAAATCCCCATAAAATGAGCACAAATAAATACAACCATAGTGAATTAATACACCTATAGTCAATACATCCATAGTACTTCGCAGCAGTATTTATATTTCGCATTAGTTTGCTTTAGCTATTAGTAAGCACAAAGGGAGTTTGCTAACAAAACGAATCAAATTCAAGTTAAAGAGTTTGTTCGGCCGAATGAAAAATTCTCAATACTAGCAGTGCGAGACTCATTTCTGAGGCAGCAGCCTGCTGAAATAATCAAGACTTGTAATCAAACACAAAAAGGTAAGTCATTTGAGAGTCCCAGACAGTCGGATTTAAATGTGCAAAGGCAAAATAAAGGGAGCAGAAAACACAAGCACTGTAAGAAATTTTGAAGGAGCTGCACTCAATTTGAAATACATAAAAGCTAGATAATGGAGTAGATAACAAAAAGATCTGTGGGAATGAAGAGACACGAGTGGAAGGAACTGAAAATGCTTGGAACTAATTCGAGGATAGAAGTAAAGTGTTATAAGTAAAGTCTTATGCATATATATATATATATATATATATGATATAGGCATAGAGAAAATAGGTAAGTAAACGGGGAAGATCGCTGAGCGAATTGCACCAAGGGAACAATTTCACACGACAACGTGAAATCAATATCCCTTTTGTTAGCCAATTTCTTTGAAGAAATATAAATCCTTACAGTTCTGTTTCTTACAATCGTGGAGAAAATATTCGTTATGTTTCAAATAATCACCCCCGTTCGCCTTATTTAGTACTTTGAAAAAAATAAACTATATTTTGTTGAGTTGCCCAGGAACCGAACTTTAAGTCAACTTGCTTAACAGAATTGCATAAAAAGCCTTCAAACGAGAAAAATATATTTCAAAAAATCAGTACGATCAATAACAAATGAAAAAACAGGGAGGAAAAAGAAAAATTCAACCGAAATTAGGAACCCCCGTGTGGAAAAATTTTGTGGGGCTGTACTGTTTCTGTCTACCCCGCCTTGAATCGACACTGGCGCGTCACAGGCTGACTGTCCAGCGGCTAGACTGGGATGCAACTCTCGGATCGACTAGTTTCTAGAAAGATCGTCTATTTTGATGAAACAATAATCAATAATTAAATAATCCAATTATTTTTTATCACATGAAAGTCTAATATATAGAATTATAGATTTCACGGTTAATTAAAGATATAAACAAAAGTTTTTGATCACAAAAAAATGAAAAAATGAGTTTCCACAAATCTTGTGCATACGCCGGGTGTTGAACCTTTTATGTAACTTAATATTATGTTACTGTAACTTTGTCCCGTCGCCGTAACACACTCAGCCATCTAAAAGTTGAACATTTTTTTCATTTTTGTCAGATATGAATTCCAATTCATAACATCGTAATATTTATTCCAATAAAACATGAACAATTTTTAAACATTAAAAGTGCTTCATGTGTGAATAAATCATTGAAAACAATAAAGTTTGTATGATTATCGGGGTAAGCCTAACTCACTCGGTGAGGAAGGGAGTAATGTGGAGAGGGCTATAGATTTTTAGATCCTATTCTAAAAAGATGATTGAGTCGAAGTCGAAACATCGTAACGCCTTTTCCGCACTTCTGATTCGTCGTGTAGTTATCGATTGTGATTTTCGACAATCGATACTTGCCGTTCGGAAATTCCGCGTCCTCATTTGAATTGGGTTTCTTTACATAATTTTATTTATGGATAATATTATTTACTATGATAAACCAATGAACAATAATGATATTAGTATTATTTATCAGTCATATAATTACATGCTTTATATTGATGGTTATATTTTGTTAATTATGGTTTCATGGTCCAGTACTACATGTCGATCCTTTTCCGGTTGTAACAACAGCTGAGCAGCAGTGAGATTCCGATAGCGTGTCGAAAATCGAACGCACCTCTTTTTCTAATGTATGGAGATAGAAAAAGAGGTTTGTTCGATTTTCGACTTGGAAACAGCATCTGAGTTCCACTGCAGGACACAAAATTTTTCAAAACGTGTCGGCTTTGTTAGTTTCTATTGAAAAACGTGTTCGGTTGTTAGATTCGATTGAAAAACGTGTAAAACTTCTTCGAAACGCGTTGCTTTTCTCGATTAAAAACGGCAGCTGAGCAGCAGTGAGATTCTGATAGCGTGTCGAAAATCGAACGGACCTCTTTTTCTAATGTATGGAGATAGAAAGAGAGGTTTGTTCGATTTTCGACTTCGAAACAGCATATGAGTCCCATTGCAGGACATACAATTTTTCGAAACGTGTCGGCTTTGTTAGTTTCTATTGAAAAACGTGTTCGGTTGTTAGTTTCGATTGAAAAACGTATTCACACTGTATTGTGAAGATGTTTATCCATTTACTTTCAAACGACGACAATTTCCAATAAGATTGGCATTTGCAATGACTTTTAACAAAAGTCAGGGACAAACTTTTGATAACATCGGACTAGATCTTCGTAAAGATGTATTCAAGTTTTCGCGAGTTAGGTCTTGGCAATCATTACAGATTTTCTTAGGAGAACAACGCCAAGATAACTTTGTTAAAAATTATGTTTTCACAGAATTATTCAAATAGATTTTATTTCGAATACGATATACGCTGTTAAAAATAATATTAAATTTAATATACCCATGTGTGTTAACATTAATATATCAATCATATGGAATCGCCATTAAGAGCGTGTATATTAAATTTCACATACATTCATGTTAATCACAACAAAAATCAGATAATTAAATTTTACACAAATTCAAAATAAGTTCAACATAAATTTTCGACTATAAATAATAAAACATGATACCTCGAGGTAATCAAAAATATGACTGGATTTTAAGTCGAAAACATCAAATAAGCGAACAAATAACAGAGGTAACCTAAAATCAACTGTAATAGCATTAAATTTGTACTATTTACACTGGATTTTGGAAAAAATTCCACCAGTACGTAAAAATGTCATTATAAATAACAATTCAGTCAACGAATTCTAGATTATTATTTTAATTGACAATATTTGACAAGATTTAAAGAAATGAAAGCAATTTGGGTTTTCATGCACACTGCTATATCGACCTATATATTAAATTTAATACACATGTATATTAAATTCACTAAACCCATGTATGTTACATTTCAGTAGCGGTAGTGCATATTTGCTTCACACACATGTACATTAAATATCATACACATTTTTCTAACAGTGTACACATCAACATTATAACATTATTTCATTATTATTACACTGTTTTTTCGTGATTTTTCATACTACTTTCAGTATAATAATAAACAATTGAAAAACATTAATCATTAGGTCCAATTTTCAAAACTTTAATCAATCGGAATAAGTAAAATGCGCGCGCTTCAGCGCGCGTTCGGTCTCGTTGATCTAGAATTCCCGTGTTACTTATTTGAATAACACGTTTGTTCCACAACACTGCTCTGACCCAGGTTGCTAATCAATCTCTCTAGCGATCAGCCCAAGTGAAGAACCTCACAAAGTCATCATGTAAAGCTCCCCACTCGGGCCCATTAGTATCCAAGATCTTTTGTTTCAGTCGTCTTTCACTCCACTGACAATCTTATAAACTATTTGTCGCCACACTTTTGTGCCTAGGCATACCTCTCTAGCTTCTTTTTACGACCATGCATTTTTTCATGCAAGCTCTTGTGTTTCTATAGCTTCTTATATTTCTTCGAATTATGGTTTTATTTACACATATACATACTAACCATTCTTTCCGCGGTCTGCCTCTGGGTACACAGCCAATTTCTTTACCTTGATATACTTCTTTCGTCAGTCATTCATCTTTCATTCTCTCAAAATGCCCAAGCCATCTTAAAGAATTTCTTTCACATATGTCAACTAGTGTCTCCTATACAGCACGTTTTTCCGGATATAATGCGCAGGAACTTTATGCGTTGATCGCGTTAATTTTACTTTTACCTTTTCTTGATACGTACGTCTATGGTGAACTGGCCAGTTTAAATCGCTATCTTTTAATCAATCATGTAATTTAAATATTGATGATGTTTGCATGATGGCTCAGGTATTTGAAGTTGTACAAAGATGGTGAAGCTTATTTTGCCTTTTTTCGTTTATTACAATAAGTGTCTGGTACAATTGCAGAGAAAAAGATGTACAAAGATTTTAAAAAAAGTATTGAAGATCAACACATATAACCAGAGACGAATAAATTAATTATGAAATTCATGAAGATTATAAGAAAATTGCAACGTGGTATTTCTGAAGGAAATAATGTAAATAAAAATGTGGGATTCGCAGCAAAAAGCTGAACTCACTTTGAGTCAAATATTGACCCTTAATTGAGACGCACCGTTTTTTAGCGAAAAGGACTTGAATTGAGTTGTTGAACAAAGTCATTATTTTCAAAATTAGAAGTTTTTCAGATTTTTTTTTCATACCATTAAGCCATTTCCCTTTTGGGTATTTAATTTAATAAAATCAAATTTTATTTATATTTGTAATTTTCATAATTCATACAATAAACTCAGAATAACTTTGAATTTCTCAAATAAAAATACATGTTGTAATTAATTTATAATCAATTTCTATTTGTATTTTCATAAATTGCTTCATTAATTTGTTCATCTCTGATCGACTGCAATTGAACCAAACACTTGTAAGCAACGAAAAAACCAACCATGCCAATCGACGCCATCTTTACATAACTTTAAATAGTTTAAATACCCGAGCCATAAGAAGGTGAACATTGTAGATATTGAAAAAATATATTTTCTTCGTCCCCTAGCCGAAAGTGTCTTCCCGGCCGCATTTCTGTCCGGGAACAGTGGCTTTTGCGGCCTGCTAGAGTTAACGCGATCTCTGATTGGCTGCGAGATTTTTGTGGCTCGCTGACGTAGCAACGCTCAGTATTGTGTTATTGTGTACTTAGCCTCTGGAAAATATTTATTTTGACAGGTAAATGGAAAAAAGAGAGCATCGGTGTGTTCAATCTCAAAAACGAGGAAGAAGTATTACGAAAAAATATATAATAAACAAGATGTGGTTTTGATACCCGCCCCGACCAGCAAAACCTCGGCTACGCCTCGGCTTTGCAAAAGTCGGGCGGGCGACCGAATCCCATGCATCCGCTCAGCTGACCGAGAGCAGCAGCAGCGCTACGCGAGGTGGCTGGGACCACGTGCTGAAGCAGGCCACAAAAGAAAAAGCATCTGAGCTAGCAGCCGACAACGCATTTTATTAAATAACATTAATCATTAAACTTACTTTTGGCTGGGGATGAAGAAAAATAGTATACGACACACGGCCAGATATATTGGATGCCCTGGCGTGTGTTATATGAGGCCTCGGCTTTGCCTTTTGCCTTTTCTGGCCTTGGGTCGTAATATACTATTTTTTGCAAGATAGCATTTCAATCTGGCCAGCCTAATAACGCCAAAATATTATCTATTGAATGAAAAAAAAAATTTAGCGTGATATTTTCATTTTTATAATTCTAAAAAAAAAACTTAATATGGTCCGTTATGCACATCGAAACATTTAGATTCATAGAAATATGAAAAAGACAGAGAAAAATTGAGAAAAAGATTTAGAGGTTGGTTTGTTTGACTCTTTTCTGCTTCGCCCTCTTTTTTCTTTCTTATGTAAATACAACTGTCTTCAATGAGCTGATCACACTGATTTTTGAAAACATTCTTCTCTCGTCGCAATTCTGTTACACGAGTTGACTTTCTTTGAGTTTATGTTTTCAAAGATATTTTCTAAATAAAATATATATGTAACATATTTCTAGTGGGAATTGAAATATTTAATCGTCAAAGATTTTAAGTTTAGACTTGAAATAAATTAATATTTTAGAGCAGTGTTTTAAAAAATAAATAAATTAGAATTTGAAGCCTCAGAACCCAGAAGTTTCAATTTGAAATCATCTAATTCCACAATTAATTAATTTCAAATTATTCGATTATGAATAATTTAAATTTGAAAAATTTAATTAAATGTGTTGTTCGACAGAGTGACTTATATTTTCCATTTTTAAGGAAGCTTGATTTTGTAACATGTGTGAAAATAATATTCTTGATTCTTAAAATGAAGGGCCGGATAATATAACTCGCCGAGCGCTCGAAATGACGTAAAATTATTGTCCAACTTGATAAAAAATGGAAATCGCAAATTTCCATTAACAAAAAATATTACTCGACGCGGCTTGTCAAGGCGCATCTTTTTTCTATTAGGCATTTTTTTCAAAATAACTAGTTTTGAAAATAAAAATTGAAAACTAATTTTTTTTTGCCCGAATAAACGCAATAAAATTAACGTTTAATAAAAAACTGCGGTTTCTCGGAAACTAATTGACCAAATCACTTGAAATTCAAACTGCAAGTTCATGACTCTTTATAGAAGCCAATGATATGAATAAAAATATCGTAGCGATCTATGGTTCAATATTTTCGATCGATGTATCGATCGGCCCGGAAAACCGCGTTTTTCACATTTCACGTAGCGAGGAAGTTTTTCATTTCACGAGTCTCGCCAAAAAAGAAACATATCTCCATGGTTGTCAACATTTGGCCAAGTTTTGGGCCAAAATTGACATCGATCCGATGAAAATGGTAGGAGCTACGGATTTTTAAAGAAAAGCGTCAGCGCACGAGGCCGGAGAATCCTGACGCTTGCGGCATTTGCCTAACGTGAAAGCTTTGCGGACACGTCATCTGTTAATTGTAGCACATAATTATTGTTGACAATTGATTCAACGATATTTCCACCCATTTGAAAGCGTTTTGCGAACTATTATACCCGTAAATTCATTTCTGCAATGCGCAAATTGACGATTCAAAAGTCGCGTTGGCTCGCGTGCTCCGATAAACAATTGAAAGGCGTCCACAGCTTTTCTTTTGTTTTTCACTACGCTGTTGCTTTTTCACAATATATCGCGTAGTATATTTTGATGATATGTTAAGACACGTTGAGAAATGTCGGGCGTGAAAACTCATCAAAACAGAGGTCGGAAACGATAAAGAAATAATGATTCTTGGGCTCAAAACGTCAGGAAAAAATCTAGAAATTTGGTATGTATCATTTTTATAATACTGAGAGAAAACGCGGAAAGCGAATTACCGAAATCTTTGGTGTGCGTGGAATAACCATAAAGGTGCGGTTTTTTCTATTATTATATAACACAGTAAACACTAAGGTGGTCCAAATTTATACCTGTAAAAATTCAAGTTTCGATTTTTTGTGATAGCCTCCCCCCCATTTTTTTAGTTTTCCGGAAAAAGAAATTGTAGGCTGTAGGTGATTTTGAATAGTAAATTCTCGATTCAGCCCACTGTGCGCCGGGATTCTCCGGCCGCGCGTGCTGACGCTTTTCTTTAAAAATCCGTAGCTCCTACCATTTTCATCGGATCGATGTCAAATTTGGCCCAAAACTTGGCCAAATGTTGACGACCATGGAGATATGTTTCTTTTTGGCCTGACTCGTGAAATGAAAAACTTCCTCGCTACGTGAAATGTGAAAAACGCGGTTTTCCGGGCCGATCGATACATATCGATCGAAAATATTAAACCATAGATCGATACGATATTTTTATTCATATAATTGGCTTCTGTAAAGAGTCATGAACTTGCAGTTTAAATTTCAAGTGATTTAGTCGATTAGTTTCCGAGAAACCGCAGTTCAAGTTTTATTAAACATTGATTTTATTGCGTTTATTCGGGCGAAAAAAAAATTGTTTTTATTTTCAAAACTAATTATTTTGCAAAAAAATGCCTAATAGAAAAAAGATGCGCCTTGACAAGCGGCGTCGAATCATATTTCTTGTTAATGGAAATTTGCGATTTCCATTTTTTATCAAGTTGGACAATACTTTTACGTCATTTCGAGCGCTCGGCGAGTTGTATTAACCGGCCCTTCAAATGTTCAATTCAAAATTATTGAAGTTTAGGTGAAAAGTGTTTCACTTTAAACCTTCTAATTTGGAATTGCTCAAGCATACTGAATTGTGGTTGTTAATTTTTAAATGAACGATTGAAAATGAGGATACTTAAAAATGAATTTTTAATACTAAGCATTGCATTTCTAACTCAAAGCTTTAAAATGTGATGTGCATAAAACTTGGGTGACGATCTGATAATGACTGGAATCTTACTATCTGTAAAAATTAAAGAAAATCCATATAAATACATTCATAAATGAAAACATTGGCAATACATTAAAAGTTTATTGAAAAGAGTAAAGAAACAGTACGTTTTTGAGAACTGCACTTGCCCAGAAATTGTTTCCCAAGAACAAAAATTAAGACTACAGAGGAGTCAACTTGGAGTCAACTAATTTTGATAAAACCTTGTGCATTGTGTTGCTAAATATGTCTAGCAAATGTTGAAAAAAAAACCTGTACGTAAATTTAAAAATCCATTTTTTCCAAAAATTTCCAAAAATCGATGAAAAACTTGAATAAATTAAGTCCCCGGGCAACGAAAATACTGTGTATATGTAAATTTGGGTTGCTGATTGTGGATTTAAGGTAAAAAAATTCAAAACAGCGGACCAAAAGTTTTCAACATTTATAAACTGTAACAAAAAAATTGTAAATGATTAATATTTAACATGCATATTCATTACGACATAAGAAGTTAATAAAAAATAATGTTGACCCGGGATGAAGGGTGGAAACACTCCTGAATCGTGGAAAACACCCTCAAAAAAATGGTTTTTGACGATTATTTTGGAAATGGTGCATCGGTAAAAAATGCATTTTTGCAGAAAACTTGTACATAAAATATACATAAAAAATTATGTTTTCTGAGTAAAAGTGTAGAATACTAAATGATGTAGAATTTTCCGTTCTACAACTTAATTTCTATGCATTTTTCATCGAAAAACCATCTCATTTGGAGACATGAGCTATGACAGAAGCCTACCCGTGTGGAAAAATTCCGTGGCAGTCTTGAATCATGCTAAGGCCAGTACAGTTTTTCTCAAGTCTGTCTATTCACGCAATACTAGCCTGGCGCTACACTGGCGCTGTCTATTTTTATCTACGTGTTTGATTCAAACCTTTCTGCTGTCTAGTCCCAGTCTTGGCGCTATCTAGGAGTTCGTTACGAATTTGAATATATAAAAATTGTCCAGATTTTAGCTATTTTGTAGACAGAATCACGTTTTGGACTTGAAAAAAATTACAGAAGTGAATTCAGAAAATAATAATTTTTGAATAAAAGATTTAGGAAATTACAATACACAATTGCACAAATGCTCAAGCTATAAATTAATTATACACTACTACACATTTTAGATAGTAAACAATAATTGTTGAAGGTGGAAGAAATCTTAATACGAGAACTGTATTCTTAAGAACGATTTTTTTCAAGAATGTTTAAAAACATTTTCTTTTAATTAAATTATATAGTGAAGTTATAATAAATTTATATTTAATTCATAATAATCATAATATGTATAATGCTATGTATAATATTAATGATATTCCAGAAAATCAAATATTATTATAAATGATTTATTTAATTTATTTAAATTATTTATTGGTTACGTGAATGATTATGACGCCTCATGTATTAATTATCATTTGAAATAATAAACATTCATTATTTCGTAGCCTAATCGCAAGTAAAATCATACAAACTTTATTTTTTCAATGATTTATTCACATATCAAGCACTTTTATTGTTTAAAAATTGTTCATGTTTTATTGAAATAAATATCAGGATGTACTGAATTGAAATTCATATCCGACCAGAATGAAAAAAAATTTAACTTTTAGAGGGCCGAGGTGTTAAGGCGACGGGACAAAGTTACAACAATATAATAGGAAGTTACATCAGAAGTTCGACACCCGGCAAAATCTATATATTGGACTTTTATGGCATAAAAAATAATTATTTTATTTAATTATTCATTATTTTTTATAAAAATAGCCGATCTGTCTAGAAACTAGTCGATCCGAGCGTTACATCCCAGTCTAGCCACTGGACAGACAGCCTGTGGCGCGCCAATGTCGACTCAAGGCGGACTGGACAGAAACAGTAAAGCGCCACGAAATTTTTCCACACTGGTACTCCCAGGGTGGATATCTCGAAAAATATGGCTAACAAAGGAAAAGCGAATACCATAATTTTTTATGTAAATTTTATTTACAAGTTGTCTGCAAAAATTAATTTTTGACCGATGCACCCTTTCCAGAATAATTGTCAAAAACCATTTTTTTGTGTTTTCCACGATTTAAAGGTGTTCTCACCCTTCATTTCAGGTCAACATTATTACTTATTAACTTCTTATGTCTTAAGGAATATGCATGTCAAATATTAATCATTTTCTATTATTTTTTTTAGAGTTTATAAATGCTAAAGACTTTTGGTGCGCCATTTTGAATTTTTTCACCTCAAATTCATAATCAGCAACCCAAATTTGTATATACACAGTGTTTTCGTTGCTCTGGAACTTAATTTATTCAAGTTATTCAAATTTTTCATCGATTTTTTGAAATTTTTGAAAAAAATGGGTTTTATGATTTGCGTACAGGCTTTTTTTCAACATTTTACTGGACATATTTAGCAACACAATGCAAAAGGTTACATCAAAATTGTGGAAAAGCCGCCGGGTTCTGAGCTTTTTCATTTTTAACGTCTAGCGTGATTCCTCTACTGATAGTACAACGGAAGACACTTTTCTCCTGGGAATACATAGTTCCTGAAGAGAATTTTGTTTCCGTTACTAAAATAAAGATTTAGATTCAGATGCTAGAAGGAAGAATGCAGTGAGAAGGAGGACAGACGGTAAAAGTGACAACAGAACGGGGATTTATGGTTAAAAAAAGCTGTTTATCAACTGTTAACGAGAGAGTCTCAAGCTGTGATTTACGACTAGCCCATATTTTGTTTCTCGTTTAATACGATATAATTACGAAGAATTCGGCTCATAGGATGAAAAAATCTTCTAATACGCGGAAAAAATTAAATGAAAACAAGTCGCGAAATTCTGAAAATTACTTTAGGGTTGTCATGTCTTAAAATATTCATACCTTTTTCCTATTTTAAATCAAATTAATGGAAAAATTATTCCAATTTTTAATTGAGGACTTTAGTCATCAGCGCATCAAATTTTGACTATTATAAATAAAAGTATATTTATGAAACATCCAAACCATTAGAATTTGGCAATACTAAACTGGAAGTATTCAAAATTAAGCAATTATAAAATTTACCCGTTCGAAATATATTTTCGAAGCAACTTTATTGTTTTGAAATGTTAGGCGCACAGGAATGAAATATTGTATTCATTTAACAGTATAGATAGGCTTAATGTATAAAAATGGTTTTGGTTGACCAAAAATCGAACTTTTCAGAACGGTAGAAGAACCGAACGCTAGAGAACTACACAGTGTCTACGGCTTAATGTCTCTGTTTATTAAATATTTGAAAGAAAAATTTTTAAACAAACATAAACTAAAAAAAATCAAATTGCCCGACAAAATTGCAGAATTGGTTATCAAAGACTCTTAATAAGTAAAATCCAGAGGTTCTATCAAACTTCCGGCAGAATTCTCAGGAAAAAGGTTCACACACCTTTTCTGCAGCTTTCTACTTTTTATAATGAATGCCATAATTTTCGTTTGCGATGTCATTTCATGGAGCATTTTTGTATGAACAATGCGTGGGTGAGTGAGTAGACAAATAAACATCGTTAGCTTTGAAATATGTCTGGGAGAGTGTTGGAGTGAAAAACACCCCCAAATATAAAGAAGGAAGTCGAATAGGATGTTATGGCGTCAAGCTGAGGGTGGTCCTGGGTTTCAAAGGTGTCAATTGATTTCAAAGCGGGTACGTGCCGGTTAGATAAATTTATCGCCCCTAGACAAAATTTATGTATCCGGTGTATAATTCCTAGACAAGTAAAATTCTAGACAGTAGTTAACGTAGAATAGTATATTAGTTTTGTCAGATCATGTGTATTAGTAATCTAAAAAATATCCCATATTTTTAAAGTTTAAAATTAATTTTTATAATTTAAATTCTGATTTTTGTTTTCTTCAGCAACATAGGAGTTATGGTATTTTCTTATTGAAATCATTTTCTATCAATTCTCTAACAATTAATTCATTAAATATTCTTTTCAAACATTTTAATAATGACGGGACTTACAATAAACATTTTTGCTAAGAAATCTTCTTTATATCATAATATTTTCTGTTGCGTTGCAATAAACTATATATATATTTGCATACAAATTATAAAATGAAACTAAAAAGCATATGCAAAATAAGCCTTTTAAAGAATGGAATCTGCCCTGTTCAAGACATAAGAACAGAAACTTTATTTATGAAAAAACTTAATATATTGGACATCTAAGTATTAAACATAAGGGCAGTGTTAAATTCTTTTATTAAAATACTAAATAATGAGTATTAAACTATATATATATATATATATATAATAATTTGTTAATACATAATTTCGTATTTTTACCTGTTCGTATTGGTAAAACACAAATATTACCCTCGATGGGCAGAAACTGTATTTTGTTCTCATAAAAGTCTTGAAAATTGGAAGCCACTAGCTTTGAATCGCTGAAGTGAAGTTAGCTGATGATTGGTGTAACAGGTAAATCGGATAAGTGCGGCTTCATAAAGGCTGTTTTGCCGAATCGTTAGAACTGTCAAAAGTTCGCCACAAGCGTGGGTAAAGCCAGAAAAATACCGAGATGTGCGGGTAAAGTTTACCCACATGGGGTAATTTTTGTTGCAGGTAATTTTTACCCCGAAATGCGGGTAAAGTTTACACTTAGTTTTTTCTGTGAGTAGTGTCATATAATCTCTGATAATTTGCGCCTCACATAAAAAAATACACATTAAAATTACATTTCAATAATAATATATGGGGCATTTAGGTCAAAGCGCGGCAACAATACGCCACTCTCCCCTACGTATGTGTCACTGGTTAATAAATTTTTCTGACGATAATTAGAAAATGTATTTCCTCCTCAATCAAAAGATATTGCTGCCATTTAAATAGCATGTGCATTTTTTTTTAATTTTGAGTTTTTTAACTCTTGCACGGCTTGATGAATTTCTAAGACCATAACATATTCTTGTAGGGAATTCGACGCTCTACAAAAAACATCTCTTAAGATTTTTTCATAAATGTATTCCTTCAAAAGTTATTCAAGGTTAAAATTTGAACACATAATAAATTCATCGTTTTTTTTCTTAATTTTTGGCAAAAATTTGAAATTTATCACTAATTATCTTAATTGTTTTTTCGAAAATGTTATAGTTTAAAATGTTCTCTAAAGAACAATAATCTAAATCAACTCATGATATTATCAAGTTGAACAATGTTTGAAAATTTGTCTTTTATTGTTCTGCTTTTAATAACAAATAACTTTTAAATCATTAAACTCGATAATGTGATGATTTGAGTTAGATTATTGTTTTTTAGAGAAAATTTCAAACTATAAAAATTCCGAAAAAACTATTATGATAATTAGTGATAAATTTCAAATGTTTGCCAAAATTTAAGAAAAAAACGATCATTTATTATGTGTTCAACTTTAACCTTAAATAAATTTTGAAGGAGTTAACTTATGAAAAAATCATAAGGGACATTTTTTGTAGAGCGTCGAATTCCCTACAAAAATATGTTATGGTTTCAGCACTTCATTAAGCCATTCAAGAGTTATAAAATTGCAAATTAAAAAAAATGCAAATCCTATTTAAATGGGAAATAGAAATTCGCGATTAGCGACCTCTAAATATTGATATTAAGAGCTCTACTTTTCACAGGCGTCTTTTTACACCTTTCCGGAAATTTTTATGTGGCGGTTTCCAAGAAAAAAAAATAGTGGATTTTTTTGAACCACCCTAATATACATATACATATAGTTAAAAGTTTGTCATAAGGACAACCGCAGGATTTCGCCGGGAGCGGGTGCTAATCTGAAAAATTGCACCCGCTCCCAGCGAAATCGCGGTAAAATTTCAACTGTAACCACGTCTCACGACCGTGAGATGGGTGGTTACAGTCTGCGCGAATTCAATACGATGATCCGGCGAAAGTCTCGTGCACCCTGAGGACACGGAGCGACCCAAGGACGACCGCCTTCTGCATTCTCCCTGCAAGTGTCTCAGCATTTTGTTGACACGCAGGGATGCTTTTCAGGCTATTAACAAGTGAAACCTTGGCACCTCCAAGAGCGCCAATGATCAGGACGATTAGCTTAACAGAATATTCCGGGTATAACCGTCGCAACTCCCTCATAAGGTCTTTATACCTTTCTTTTTTTTCTTTCTCCTTCGCTGTGACGTTTTTGTCCGCTGGTGCCGAAAATTCGATAACGAACATGGTTCGTTTCTCGAAGTCAAGAAGAACCATGTCAGGCCTCGAGTGCGCAACCGAAACAATTATCGAGAATATGAAGTTCCAATATATGCGGCACTTCTCATTTCCGACAATTGACTCTATTTCTCTAGGAGCGTTTAGCGGAGAGGTATTTGGGCTAATGCCGTAAGAGTGACAGAGATGGTAATAAAGCACTCTCAGTGCCGCATTGTGCCTTTGGATGTAGGTTGTTCCCGCATGAGCTGGACAACTAGATAGTATGTGTCCTAGATGCTCGGGGTGTTCATGACACGCTCTGCAGCTATCATCGGGAATATCTTGGCTCAAAATGTGGCGACGGTATGCTAGAGTAGAAATGACACCATCTTGACATGCCAAAATGAAGCCCTCTGTGCCCGACTTCAATCCGGGTGATCTAAGGAAAGCAAACGTCAGCTCACACGACATCGACTGATCTTCCACATTTCTGTGGAAGATGCCGTGCATCTTCTTGTCCAGGAGCTCTTCGCGAAAGTT
Source organism: Andricus quercusramuli (assembly GCA_932178445.1). Classification (NCBI taxonomy): domain Eukaryota; kingdom Metazoa; phylum Arthropoda; class Insecta; order Hymenoptera; family Cynipidae; genus Andricus; species Andricus quercusramuli. Next base: position 648,649 of record CAKNXH010000221.1, read on the forward strand.
TTTCTCCTGTGCTTTCTTAATCCGGGCCTTTAGGAGTGAGTATTCAAGATGGATAAGATTTGATGCATTTCGCTCACCCCTGATATTGAAGTCAAGGCCGAGTGTTTCAGCAGCCTCTTCTGCTGCTTTGTAAAGAAACGCCCCTTTGCCTACTTCTTCGTGTTTTCTGACCATTTTAAGAAGAGGATCTTGTCCATTTGCTTGTCCATATATATACTGTTATTTTTGCCAAAATCTCACTGCTAAGAGTATTGAATTTTGTATAATGTCATTGAATGTTGTGCGTACAGAAAAAAAGTGATTTTTTATACTTTAGTTTGGATCGAATGAAAACTTTTATTTCATTATGAATAAATAAATATATTATAATAAATGAATAATATATCAATTATAAATAATAATTGCTGGGGGATTGTATTGTATCTCAAAAATTAAATGTTGTAGAAATTGTTGATGTAAGTGGTTGGCTTTAGGGTCAGGTTTCGGCACACAATGGTGGTCCTCATCAGTGACTTTCATTAAAACTTATAATAATTTTGTATCAAATATTTGGCATGATGACGCGATTATTTTCTCTAGAGGAGAAAAGCAAGATGTATGTATGTCTTTTATTTTATCAAATTCACTGGGGGTCTCGGAGTACTAGGGAAAACGTTTTCTTCCAAATTAATCCTTCACTTTTAAAAGTTCATTTTTCTTGATAGAATGTATATTAAATGATATTAAATTCTAAAAAATGTTATGTGGATTCAATATTAAAAAATGCAAGAAACGCATTTCAGTCGTAAAAGTCTCTTAAAAAAAATGTCCAACAAATATCAGTTTGAATCTCTCGAAAAATGTAATTTATAGAGCAGTTTACACGTGATTTTCTATTGAATCGGTCAAAAGTAGTATTTGCTTTAATGATGATTGCCCAATTGCCCATCATCAATTTTCAGGGTTTCGTTTCCGCTTTAGAACGCATTCCCACAAGATCTCCTTGTATCCAGGTGGCACTTGACAGGAGACTACATCAGTGCCAATAAGGTAGAGAGAAATAGAAAATAGACTCGTAGACGTACAAGAAAAAGAAGGAGAGAGGAAATGCGATTTCTGAGTTTGAGTGAAATTGAATAGCAGTATAATATGATACAATGGTGCTGTATGCCCCGAATGACAAGAGAGACTTGATTTCAGAATACGAGCTCATTATTGGATCAGCTCGTCAAGATTCGGGCCCCCTATTGCTTCACCGAACCTGCTTAATACACACGAACCTCCTTTCGTTTTTGTTAGCTCAGTCAGCTACATCCCTCATTGGACCACCCTTAGCTCACCCTTGGCTCACCTCTGACCTCTTCTCGAATATGGTCCTCGTTATGATCGGGGGTGGTTTATCACTCACCCACTGTCACATAATTCACGATATGTCCACCTCTTGCATGGAAAACATTTCCTCTTAACTTAAGTTATGGCACTCACTAAGAAGAGTCTGCTTTCAAAGCATAACGTGGGAGAATCTCTCCCTGAATAATGTGATCGCAAGAATTGTATGAACATTTATAAGATATATATATATATATATATATATATATATATATATATGATTTCAAATTTGTAGATTTTCCTGGACTTGGAGTTGTGGAAAAATTTATGTTTCCATCTCCCTGCATCGCATAAAGTTATATGCCACCACGCACACATATATCCTCTAACGATGAAGTTAACAATTTTAAATACATATGCATAAGGCGGCGATGATTGCAAGCTTCATTTTAATAAGAAAATGACTATACCTATTCGAGTTTGGTCGCGGCTAATATTATACCATGCAAAGTCGAATTTATAACCCAACATGGACATTGAACAATCTTCATTACAGAAGAACAAACTTAATTAAACTTATCTCTCTATAAAAAGGAATTCAAATACCGGCATATTTTCCTCATGGAGGAAGAATGACCAACAAACCGTACACATACCCAACACAATATTAAAAAAGAAGAAGCAAAAACAAAGTTATATAAAGTTACAAATCTCAAAAAATATATAACCGAAGTCATAGATTTGTAAAATTATGCGATTAAAAAGTATAAGCGCTGTTTCTTCATATAAACTACACCAGCTATAAGTAAGCTAAATTCAAGGAATGCGAAATTAACTGCAAACTTGATTCTTATGAAATACTTGAGTATTTCTCAAAGGACAAAATAAGCTACTTTTAATTAAGTAAAATGCCCGTTATCTAAGCTTGGAAAGAACTTCAGCTAACAAAATTGGAATACAATCGTTATTCAAGAACAAAAAATAGGTCTTTCGTCTTAACTAAAAATAGAAAAAAAATCGGAAACAAAAGTTAAAAACAACAGCAGTTAGGATTATTACTTTCTGCTCTTGTGGCTCTTATACGTTCTTTGCGTATGTGTATTTCTCATTTGCATATTTCTTTCATGAATAGCTTTTTGTTAAAATTTTATGATTTTTTCTTGCTAAATCGTAAAATCAAGTATATCACATCTAAATCCTCATCGAAATAAACTAAGAAGCAATCGGATGAAATAAAATTGTGAAGTTTTATTTACAGGCGTTTCAAGAGATTTCGAAAAATTTCAGGTGATTTGAATGGATTTATAAGGGATTGCATGAGATTTCGAAAAGATTTATTTTTTTTTAAGATTTCAAAGGAAAATTGTCTAAGGATTGCAAGACAGTTGAGAGAATTTCAAATAATTTCATGGGAATAAATTATTATGTATCAATTGTAATGAATTTCGAGTGATTTCAGAATATTTCAAAGAATTGGAAAGGATTTTGAATGATTTTAGGTGATTTCGAAAAATTTCAAAAGTCTTTGTTCACGAAAAATTCGCTATAATATTGTGACCGATAGAGAAATCTTTATATTTTTTTAAATTTTCGAATTCAAAAACCGATCAGAAGTTTTTAAAATTTTCGCTATATAACTTCTTTCGAATGGCTTAGCCAGACATATTTTTTTTTTAATCAGGTAAAATTATTTGATTCATTTCAGTTTTTCCACTATAGCGCTACATTATACACTGTTTTACAATTCTTTCTATTGTTTTCTCGATTCTGTTCATTTCTACTGTTTCGTACTTTGGTATTCTTCTTCTCCATAACTCTATGCATTTTCATCCCAGTTTACGGTTCTGTATCCCATGATATTCTCTAAAATCCCTTCAAATCTCTTGAAACCCCTTTAAATAAATTCTGATTATAAAATGACTACCTGTTTTAATTTTGCTTAATTATTCATTTTTCACAAAACTGCGAATTTCAATTTAACTATTTGTAATATTTTCTATAATAATACCGCAGTAAAATGTAAAATCATACAATCTAGCGTTTTGAATATAAAAGAACACTATTATAAGCATAAACAGAAAAAGGGGAGGAAAGATCTTTTTATTCATGCCAGAAAAATTCTTCTCTAAATAAATATTATTTGCTATGAAGATATATCTATAAGCAATAAAATGTATATATTTTATAGTATATATTTTATAGTATAGTATATTATATAGTATATGTTTGTTTAAAAACGATTATTTTCATCTCCTTGAAGGTTTTTTAAAACTATGGAAAATATTTTTTTACAGGGCATATTCTATAGAAATTTTGACACTGTCCGTTGGGCGAATGGACTTCTTTAGAAAAAACGATTCCATGGCCATCAATAACGGAATATTGAAACACGAAATGTCATCCAATTCTATTAAGCGACGAGCCTTGTAAACTGTTTTATTTTAAGACTGATGTGTTTCCAAAGAGAATTACATAGAAACAAATCAGGATACTAGACGTTTAAAAAATACTTCATCTATTAAAACCTATCATTTTCATGCCTCAAGTATGTATTTCATAATATGCTGTAAGTGCTTAATTTCTGCCAAGACTTTTCCGTCTGTTTCCGCCAAAACTGTTTTTTCGTCATTACTGATCTGACACGTATTTAACATCAAAGAGAAATAACATCACATAACTATTTTTCCATAATATGTCGATGTTTTGAATGTTGTTCTAGTTTAAATTTTAAATTACTATCACAATCATGATATGTATTTCCATAAGAAAATATACCATTTTTTGGTATTGAGTTGCTTATAGAAGCAAATAGCTGGATAAAGTCCCGTCATTTCAAGCCCAGA
>CAKNXH010000221.1:657799-673670 GCA_932178445.1 Andricus quercusramuli
TGCCACATCTGGGCCCGACCCGCGCCACGCCGAAATTTCTGCACGGGGGGGTATAGATTTTTTAATTGATCTAGAATTCTCGTGTTATTTATTTAAATAAAACGTTCGTTTCGCAGACACTGCTCCGACCCAAGTTGCTAATCAATCTCTCTAGAGATCACACCAAGTGAAGAGCCTCACAAAGTGATCCTGTCAAGCTCTCCACTCGGGCCCATTAGTATCCGAGGGCTTTTGTTTCAGGCGTCATTCACTCCACTGACACTCTTCTTGCCATGCATTTTCTCATGCAAGCTCTTGTGTTTCTATGGCTTCTTATGTCTCTTCGAATGAGGGTCTCATTCACACATTCTACCCATTCTGTCTACGGTCTGCCTCTGGGTAAACTACTATTTACTTTAACTTGACAACATGCCCGAACCATTTCAACGACTTTCTTTCACACTTGTCAGACAGTGTCTCCTCTGCGCCACAATCCTTGAGAATTATCTCATCACTCACTTTGTCCATCAGCGTTTTACCGCACATCATGCGCAGGAATTTCATGTTAATCGCGTTAATTTTAATCTTATCATTTTCTTGGTAGGTCCTGGTCTCGCTACTGCACAGCACAGTCTGTACGAATATAGAATTATGTATTGCGCTTTTAGCTTTACTTGATATATTTTCATTTCTGAATACGATAATGGGTCCTGCTCTACCGATAACCTTCTTATTCTTGTTTATACGCCTAACTAACTATCCATCTATCTTTCGGTCATTTGTTAATGGGCTACAAAGATATACGTACCCATCAACCTGTTCTATTCTCTCATAGTTTAGGACAATGTTGCATATTGTTTTCTCACCCTTTCCTTCAAACACCATAATTTTTGTTTTATTTGCATTAAATTTGTGCTCCATGTTCTTCATGCTTGTATTCAGTTTGCTCTACATTCTTTGAAATTCTTTCATTGACTCTGCCATAACAAACTCATCATCTGCGAACGCTAACCAACGTACCCTCACTGTCCCACGATCCAGACCTTATTCGTCGATGAGGGCGATTCTTAGACACTTGTCCATGAATATAATAAAAAGCCATGAGAACATAACGCATCCTTGTCTAAACTTTGCATAATATCGAACCAGTCACTCAGTTTCCCCTTTACCCTTACACTCAATTTTCTATCAGCATATATTGTTTTGATTGCCTGAAGGAGCCATCCATTGATTCCGTACTCTTTCAGGACTTTCCAAAGTTTACTTCTATCCACGTTATCAAATAATTTTTCCAGGTCAACAAATGCACAGAATACTTTTTTCTTTACTCTCAAACTTTTTTTCTGTGATCTGTCTTAAGCTAAATATGTGACCGTACTTGATCTTCCTGGCATAAATCAACTTTGAACTTCCCATATCTTTTCTTATGTTATTTTCGTTACCCTATAAATAAGTATTTTTGAATATACTTGCGGTACTTAATGAGCTGATAGCTTTGCAATTATTGAAATTGCTTTTATATCCCTTTCCTTTGCTATACTTCTCAGATATACTTCAAAAACACTTCCCCTATACTTTAACTATACATTGTTATACTTTAGTTATATTTGAGCTATACATCCACTATACTTCATTCGAACATAAATGAAGTATGGGATCGTCTCAAATGCCATAGTTTAACTATATACTGTCTGAGAGATCACTCCTACACGATTTCACAGATGTTTTCCTAGATCAATCCCATACCAGAATTTTTTGCACGGGTTCATGTATGTTTGAATGAAGTATAGTGGATGTATAGCTCAAATATAGGTAAAGTATTACAATTTATATTTGAAGTGTAGGGGAAGTATTTTTGAATTATATCTGAGAAATATAGCTGCAGTATAACTGAAGTATAGATAAAGTATAGCTGATGTTCAGTCAAAGTATGGGTGAAGTATATCTTTTAAGTATAGCTCAAGTATGTAGATTATGTCTAATGTATAGGAAAAGTATGGCTATAGTAGGTATAGCCGTATCATTGCTGATGAGAGATAATCAGTTATCTGAAATATATGAAAATAGAGATCCAGAATCATGATTTTCATAATGTCAAAGAATATTGCTTGTAAATTCTAAAATAAGTAAAATGCAAATAAGTAAAATGTTAATTGTAACATAAATGGTTTAACTTCATGAAATCGAACACTAAACATTTCACCTAAGTAACAATCTTATTAAACCTTTTTATGCTATTAATATTATGTTCAGGAATCAAAGATTCTGGATCTCTTACCAATATACCTATATGACATAAGAGTCATATAAGTAGTACATTGTATATCCGTTGCATATTGTATATCCTCGCGAACAATATTCAAAATATAGTTGACTCACGAAATCACTTGAATCGCGAAACTTTAAAATTGTTGGACGAGCTGTCATTTATGATATATTATGTTTTATCAGGTTGCTAAGGTATCTTGAAGAACAAATGAATGCAATTCTATGTCCGATACTTGTGCCATACTTGAGTATACATGAGTATACATCTGTACTTCAGCTATACTTTAGCTATACTTCAGCCATACTTCAGCTATACTTTAGATATACTTCATCTATACTATTTCAATATACTTAAAGTATGGGCTCGTCTCATTTACCATAAATTTTGTATACTTTGGAAAGTCAATGATTGATCACTCCCATACTTATGATTTTTACTCGGGTTGACTCGTCTCGGCTACGCCTCGACTCCGACTCGTACTACAACTTTCACACTCGGCCGAAGAAGTGCCACTTAAGGTCCTTGTACCACAAATAACTATTTTAAGTTATTAATTCCATTATACTATTCGTTACCAAGAGCTGTACCTGGAAAAAAAATTCCATAGGTAACTGTTTTTTTTAAGTTCTTAAAATTAAGAACAATTACAATTTTTTAATTCAAAAATAAAATAGATGATTTCAATCAATTAAACCTGTTAAAGTCCACCCTATGGAATTAAGTTTGAAATATGGTGATTTTGGAAAATCAATTTTCAGTTTTGAACATCATATCGGTAATTTTTTTTATTCAAAATCTTTAAATTTAAGTTTCCACTTTTTGAAGGCTTTTAGATTTTAAAATTATTCCATCATCAGTAGGTACATAAAATTATATAATAGGGAATTTTAAGTAATGAATTCCCAGTCGATTTTGTATAAAAACAAAAAAAAACGAAATTGAGAGGAAAAAGGAAAAGGACTTTTTCTACTATTTACGTCTAAGGGGTCATCCATAAAGTATGTAATGTCCCGGGGGGGGGGGGCGCGGACAGTCGGCGAAATGTACGCGAAGAAAAATGGAATTAAAAGAGTACTACTAAAAGAGGACTGGGCGCCCAGAGCGCTGGATCCAGAAGCGGAGTGCGGCTTCTCCCAGTTCAGGACTCAGTCTGCAAAGGCAGAAGGGGCTTGAAATATTTATCGTGAATCCCGATTCCTTAACATTATTTACGTAATATATATGGATGACCCCGAGGAACTTCTGTTTACACCTCTTTTAACCTCTCTTCTATAATATATACTTTTACCCTTTTTTCTTCAAAGTCCTAAAGAGCCCAACTTCTGATATTTCTACCTAAAATAGAAAGACTGTATAAAATTTCCAAATCCTCCTAATTTTCTCAAAACATTAACATCCAGAAATGCAATATCAGAAGAGAAAAAAAGAAGACAGCCATTATAAATTGTTTATCAGCTGAACAGAAGCGAGTACGTGGAAAATAAAAGGGCATTATTATATGAAAAGAAAGGTATTATTTATAACGATCAAGTTTATGGAGAAAGTGGGAAAGGTTCATTTTTCACTCATGTCATGTGGCAGAATACCAGTCATGCGTTATTTCCATGGTTAATGCGATAATTTCATGCCTCGCAACTGTTCGTATTCGACATACGCTATGATCAAATTGTTCCGTATTATAATTTGAATTTCCTCGAATGCGAGTCAACTAAGCTTTCGTTGCACCCACGTTCGACATAACTGCTGATGCATACACAAAATATTGAGCATTTTAGGCGTAAGTGGTTCCCCGAAACTGTGACATACTTTTGTTAAACTATTCAGAAAAGGCCGTAAATCTCGAGGGGTGTAAAATGACTGTAAACGGTCGTGAGTCGAAACACGAGGGGTGCTGGCCATCGGAATCCATATCATGTTACTCATGTAATGTATTAATGTTTGTTCTCGCCACTGTTTGTGAATAACAAGATGCATCAGCAATGTTCATGCAACGTATAATTTACGTTGACGTTTTATCTTTTGAATTTTTTATCTGCTTATTCTAACTTTCAAACTGTTCTTGTAAAACTATTAAAAGATAAAGATTTTTCTAGATCTATTGCTGATGCATTATTCTTACATTATGTAGAATATTTAAGTTTTTCATATTTATTAAAAATTAATATTGTGAAAACATAATGATTTTAATATATTGATAATAAAAGCAATAATAGATAAAAAACTCATATTTGTTTCTTTTCTCCCATACCTCGAACCTAAATCCCCAAAAACTGGGTTCCAACCAAATACCGAGCCAAATACTACGGATCAACGTATGTGCGGCTGAACGAAAGTAAAACGTTTTCGACCTTAAAAATGATGAAATAGATTGAATTATAGAACTTTGTACTAATATTCAATGCTCTTTTATTTTCATTTTGTACCCTACAAATGCGAATTAGTGAAAGAGACAATCACTAATTTGAATTAGAGATTTCTGTACGACTTACCAGTCATTTTGCTCGTTCCCTGATGTCCTAAAATTGAATCAGTCAACTTTTTCATGTATAATATTTTCGGATGGTATTTAATGATGTTATAACTTACCGACTGTTCAATGTATTTTTTCCATCTTCTTATTTTTAAACTGAATAAAATATCGCGTTGAAAATGATAAAAATGAAAAAAATTAGGAAATATACACTGTAAAAAAAAGTATCATTTCAAGGCTAGTTTCCGGTATTGAAACAGTCCTCCAAAAATATAGTCTCGAGTGGCTCTATTCTAATGCTACTTTATTTTGATGCCACAAAACGACGTTTTAGTACAACTTTTTTTGGATCGAAACAGCACCGAAGTGAGAATCAAATTTTTTCTGTTTCAAATGTTTTCTGTTTCTCTTAAAAATGAAGTTGCAAGAAATTAAAACAATTGCCCTGTGCATTATTTTAGTTCGCTAGTACGTACCACTTTTCAATTTGAAGTTAGCAAAGTAAAATAGCACGAACGAAGGCTTCAAAAAAAGACGATTTGGTATTATAACAGGATGCTAAAAAAATTATGCTCAAATAAAATGGAACCACAGTTTTTACAGTGTATCAACTCACTGCTATCTGACCCGTTGCAGTTTGTATTTTCTAAAGAAAAGCTGTTTTTAAAAGTTTGTTATGCTAATGTTTACAGCTGTCGTACAATCAAATAGAAGCTCATCTATCTTTGATGAGAATCTTATGAAAAATTTCGAAAAAACAAATTTTCCATTAAAAATAATAACCCGGATTTTTCGCAAATAGTGCTCTGTAGGGTGATAGTCTATTGATGGCATGCTCTTCACAAATAGCAAATATTAACAGTGGCGGATTTCCCATATAGGCTGCATAAGCTGCACCCTAGGGGGGCAAAATTAGGTAACTACATGTCTTACTGTAGATTCAAAATCGAGTAGTTAATTTCTGTTAGCCTAGGGGCGGCAAAGACGTAAATTCGCCACTGGGTATTAAAATCTTGATAACGTTTGAAAACTATTATGCAATCAATTTCCAAAGTGTAATACCTCTACTAGTCCATACTAATGCATATACCTATTGATAAATAATACCTTTCCACATCGTATAAAAATAAAAACCCAGTAAACTTGTTACTTTACTTATAAAATATACTTTTTTTCAGAAATAATAATGGTATGAATGATTAGGTATTATTAATAATATTGCATGAAATTTGTCGCTCATTTCTGACTTCTATTGACCAGACAAAAATTTGCAAGTTATCTAAGCAAATTAAAACCCAGAATTTTTCCTATCATCCAAGGGCTCACTATGTTTCATTGAATGTCACCTTCAAATCGGTTACATAACGGTTGCACCCGTGAAACGATTTTTGATTCACAGCTAGACAGTAGCCCCGAAAATTGACACAGTTCCTTTCTTTTTCTGTTCTTAAATAGGAAATTGCTAGTCATCCGCCATCTATTTACCTCAAGTGTCAGAGCACAATAGCAAATGGTCCAGTCTCAGTCCCTTTGAATGACGAATATATGCCAGAACACTCGACTTCAATACGCTGATCGATGATCGTAAAAATTAAGGGCAATGATTTCGCAACATTTCACTCTTTCATCCAAATCTCATCCCCTCTACCTATTTGAAGTCACGTGCGGTCACCCGAAAAGCGCGCCTTATGGCGCACGTTTCCATCGAAACAGTAACATTTTTTTTTCATTACCAGCTCGCTTTTTTCCATCAACGTGCACGTCCATCAAGCATGCTTAATGACAATGATCGGATGAACGACGCAGATAAGGCCCCTAATTATGGTCCAATACCAACCCGCTCTCCTGCACCTTCACCATTGTATATGTTCAAAATTCCGTAGGCACGCCTCCCCTTCTAAGGTCTCAACCCTTGACATATGATAATGTCCACCACGTGGAATACCATGAATGCGTAATTATTCTTAACCGCTGCCACTGTGCACCAACCAGGGGGTGTGACGCGGGGGTCACGCTCTGTTAACGGGGGTGTTTTCTTCCTTATTCTGAGCCCCCTGCAAGGCTCAAGTGAGCAGAATACATTTTACAGCGGAAAAATTACAATAAAAGCCAGAAGCCTAAACACAAAGATCAGCCAAGTTAGACGTTAGAGAACAATCCATTAATCATGAAACCTCACATTTTACGGTGACCTCGCGCAACATCGGTTCGCACTTATCTTTTCGATACGCCGAGAACTTGTCGATCATTTATTTTCATGACGATCGCATATGGTTGGCCTTTCATTATTAACTCAGGCTTTGTTCTATTGTTTGAAAAATTGCATCATTGTATCTTTAACACCATGAAAGAAATTTAATCTCTAAATCTAATTAAGTAATATTTTACTAATGAAATACAGTGCGAAATAGTCTGTGAATTTGTTTAGTGAGAATTTCTACTATAAATTTTCAGTGGAAAACTATATTAAATCATAGTGACGTTCTTAATAATTCAATTAGTAAGGAATTCTTTATTCACACTATTTCATACGTAATGTACAGAAAACCATATAATTGATATTTTAACGCAAGGAAATAATTTTTTATTGAAAACAGAAAGTGCAGAGGTCAATATTATATCAAATTTAATTATTAATAAATTGCTTGGCTCTGTAATCAGAGACAAGCAAGTATAAATTGTATAGTTATTTTCGAGGTATTTTATGATACATGTGCGTAAGCCAGGTACCGCGTTGAAAAATCATTTGGCGCTATCCCGGCCCAGGCTATGCCGTCGGGATTCCAGTCTTGACGTTGACCAGATGGTCTGGCCTGGGCCTGGCCAAAAGTGTAACGCTTTTTTTTTTGCTATCACCAGACCAGACCGTATTATCAGGCGCTAGTTATTGGTTTGTCAGCGACTAGTTAATGGCTGATTAGCCACTAGGTGGAGGCCGGTCAGCCGCTGATTGGAATCCTTTTATTTTTTTAATGACTTTGAAAAAAATCATTTTTCACTGTAGGCATATTCAGCTGATCAGCACCAAACCTGGACCAAACCAGTTTGTCAAGGTGATAAGAAATAAAGGCTTGTTTTGATAGGTTGCATTTTTTTTATTTTCTATCATTTTAGACATCCTGCAACTTTTTCTAAATATGTACAAACAAGTTTCCTAATCGAACTCATAACTGGTTTTGTTCTTGGATAGCTTATCAGTGACAGTCCTGGACCAGACCACATCTTCCATTGTGAACTTTAAACTTTTTGTTTTTGGCTAGCTAATCAGCGCCAAACCTGGACTAGACCAGAAAGTCAAGGTGACAAGAAAAAAATGCTTATTTTGATAGTGTGGTTTTCTTATTTTCTATCATTTCCTGATTCAACTTAGAACTTTTTTGTTCTTAGATAGCTAATCGGCGCCAGTTCTGGGATCTTCCAGACTAGACGGTCTAGATCTAGATAAATTCAGACTTGGGCCAGATCAGATCTTCCAGATTAGACAATCCAGATGAAGCCAGATCTGGGCAAGACCTGACACCACATGCCCATGAAAATTTTCGACACGGGGTGATTGCAGAGAGTGTGCTGCTTTCAACACGAGAATTTAAAGTAAAATAACTACTTCACATACTGTGACGTGACTGTTGTTAAAAGAATCACTTGACACGGTATTTTTAGAAGAATATATAGAGCAACTTTACAGGTAGGTGTTGCAAAAAGTATATTACATTTTCATATCCTAAAAAAGTAAGATTTTTAAAAAATGTTTTTCAAAATGATTTCCTAAAATAATTCATTCTATGAATACTCATACACTGACACAGTTTTGCAATTTTCAGTCGATTAGCGATTTTTTTTGGGCGAGTGAAAGGTGACGAAGTATCCTCATCTTACGATAATTTAAGAATACTCAACTTAGAATGGCTATTAGTCCCTGAAAATTAATTACAAAAACCATGAAAAAAAATGTATTAATTTTTTTTATCCTTCCTATGTACAATGGTAAAATTTCGAGTAAGAAATAGTCATTTTTTATTAAGTTAATATCAAAAAAGTAGTGGGGTGTCATCTCTGAAACTAAGGAGCGTAGGGAGATAATGCTTGAAGCAAATTGCTCTTTTTTGGCTTGTGAAAATGATGAATGTAGTGTCAAAAATCAAAAAAATTGTGCTAAAATGTTTTGATAATTATTTTCTTCTTCGGAAAATACAAAGGTCTCTTCAATTATCCAAGCCTACGCACTTACAGCCAGAGATTTCGACTGCACTACTGCTACTCCTACAACTAAGTATTTCTGTCACACTTACTCCTATTGTGAGTGCCGTTCTGCCAATAATTGAAAAGCTCTTTGTATTTTCCGTAGAAGCAAATAATTTTCTAAACATTCAAGCACAACATTTTGCTCTTTGACACTACATACACAATTTTCAGAAGCCAAAAATGTGCAATTTGATTCAAGCATTATCTTCGTACGTTCCTTAGTTTCGAAGATGACACCTCACTACTTTTTTGTTATCAACCTAATAACAAATGATTATTTCTGACTCTCAATTTCACCATTATGCACAGAAAGGATGAAAAGAATCATACATTTTTTTGAAGAGTTTTTGTAATTAATTTTCAGGGACTAACAGCCATTCAAAGTTGAGTATTCTTAAATGATCGTATGGCACCAGGAATACCAGGAATACCAGGGAATAATCACTAATGGACTGAAAACTTCAAAACTCTGTACCAGTATAGGAAAAACCTTTATCTGCAACATGTAGTTTGCAAAACGTATGTGCAAAACGCGAAATTTTCAGTATGATGTTGAACTCTATAAATATGTAATGTATATCACAATAATTTCTGCATCTCGGTTTGGGATATCTGTTCTAGACGAAACTGATTAAAAAACAAATTTGTAGATCTAATTTAAGCGAATAATTTTGTCATCAAACATTTTATTGCACGAGATCGATCGTGCACCTGAGCGCGCATGTTTTCATCATTTGAAATATTTAGTAATTATCTTTGAAATTTTGTTCCAGTTCGAAACAATTCGAATCAGTCCAGAAGGACTCGAAGTAAGCTTTCAATCCTATTCAACCCTTCTCAATCCGTCTTTCAACCCCTAATTAAATCTCAATCCATGTTTCAACCCCACATTGAATCTGAATGGATCCGAGGCTCACTTATCAATCCATCTCCATTCATGTATCAGCACCACCTTCAATCCGAACCCATACAAAATATTTTTTTCAATTCGTGCTTCCAATCCTTTTGAATTTTTAGGACTTCTTGAATTCAACCAGAATTAATTCAACACCAGTCCGAATGAATAAGTGTGAATCCGAAACCAATCCGAATGAATCACACATTAATCGGAAACAAACTTTCAATACTTCTCAAATTGATGCCCAATCCGATTGAATCCAAGAATGATCCCAAGCAAGTTTTCATCTATATTCAATGCTCTTAAGTCCGTGCGCTTAATCCTAGTTAATCGGAAACCCATATGAACCCAACTTGCAGTCCTTTTCAATCCGTTCGTCAACATAAACTTGAATCCTAACACACCATTTGATCCTTTCCAATCCGTACGCCCAATCCGATAAATTCGATTCTCATCCAAAAAGTCTTTTCAAATCTTCTCAGTTCCTGCACGAACATCAACTTCAATCCAATACAATCCGAATCAATCTAAACTCGCCATTCAATTATTTTCAATCCGAATGAATCTATCTCCTTCTAGAAAATCTTTAAAATGTTGACAGTTTTCACGTATCTTTAAACGATTTCCGGAAATCTTAAAATGTATCAAATATGGTCAATATTATTACTAATCGTTATGTATTATTTCCTTTCAATTTTCGCACATGTTTCACCGTTTTTGAAATAATTCTAAATTTTAATTTTTTCCTTTCGAAAATCTTTTTATTAGGTTAGTTCGTAGTGGCCGAGGACCACCCCTTGTATAAAACCCTAAAAATGTTGTCAGTTTTAATGATTTTATTCATGATGGTCGAGGACCATCGCCCTTTACAAAAGCTGGAAACTTTTTCAGTTTTCGTGTATCTCATCGTTTTCGAGATAACTCATAATTTTTATTCTGTTTTTTACTATTGTTTTGAATTTTGAAAATCTTTTTATTGGGTTAGTTTGCGTTGTTTGAAAACAAACCCCTTCTGCAAAATCCTTAAAATTTTAGTTTTCACGTATTTCTGACGATTTTCGAAATAAAGTAAGAAATATAAAATTAAAAAATTAAATAAATAAAAAAGTGTTTTGATTCTAAAAATCTTTTTCTTGGGTGAGTTCGAGTTGGCCAAGAGCAATTCCATTCTTAGAATCCTTAAAATTTAATTAGTTCTCAGGTATATCTAAACATTTTAGAAATCATTCAAAATTAAGATTTTAAACAATTTTGAAAATCTATAGTGGGAAACACTGAAAATTTTGTCATTTTTCATGTATCTCTCACCGTTTTCAAGTAAACTGAAATAAAATTTTTATTAAAAATATGTTTTTATTGGGTTGGTTCGAGTTGGTCGAAAACAATCCCGCTCTAAAAATCTTTAAAATTGAATTAGTTTTCACATATCATTGGCCGTTTTTGGAATAATTAGAAATTTAGATTTTTCATAATTTCGAAAATCTGTTTACTGGTTTAGGTCAGTGTGGCCGAGGACCATCCCCTTTAGAAAGCCCTGTAAATGTTGACAGTTTTCGCGTATCTTTCACCGTTTCCGACATAATTACAAAATTTTAATTTTCTTTTGAATTGTGAAAACTCTTTTTTCCCTTTCCCCTATATTTTGAGAAACTGACAATGAATTTTCCTAATTAAATTAATTGAACTTAATTTTCAACTATTTTATTAATCCATTATAATAATTAGGTTTTTCTCTGTTCGTCTGCTGCAATGTCTCTGTAAAATAGACACGCATGAAATTTGAAGAAAGGTAATCTTATAGAGAAAAAAGTTAGTGGAGAATTGCAGAGTACTTCTTCCTTTCTTTGCTGCTTCTCTATAATTATTCTACGAACTTCGAGTTACAGAGATTTGCCTAGAAAAAATGTTGCAAACAAAAATACTTGTAGATAGATACAGCACAGAAATATAGCGGCATTTATTTTATTTATTATTAGTTGCAGCTAATTTATTATATACTCAAATAATTTTTTTTCTCAAAATAAGAATACTTCAAGTGTGAAACTATAATATGAACATAGTTGCATTCCCATTCTTCGCTTTCAAATTTTTGTTGCAACTCAAAACAACGCCAAATCAGCGTGCGTACTTTTGAGGATCGGCGTTTTTCTGTGAGAGTCGATCTGCTTTTCAATTAGATTCTCTGCAATTTTTCTATAAATTGGAAGTGACAATGGCTTGCATCAAAAGTACTTATAGAAAG
This sequence comes from Andricus quercusramuli, assembly GCA_932178445.1. Taxonomy (NCBI): domain Eukaryota; kingdom Metazoa; phylum Arthropoda; class Insecta; order Hymenoptera; family Cynipidae; genus Andricus; species Andricus quercusramuli. Next base: position 669,900 of record CAKNXH010000221.1, read on the forward strand.
AATATAATCGACAGAAAGGATTTGCATTAAGAAGAAGAATTACTCGACTTCCTTTTGCTTAAGAGAAATTCATCGAGAGAAATATATGAGATGAAACAGAGAGTTGCCGAAAAAGGACTTAACATAAATTCATAAAGAAAAAGTACTTGCAGAAAAAAGCAAAGATACTCTGCTTTTCTATTGAATTCATGTACGAAATTTGTTTCATATATTTCAATTGCGAAAATAGCCGAGCGGTGTCAGTCGCGGACTGCCGTGATAGGTTTAGGTTCGAGGGGCGGGGCCCCCCCCCCCCCAGCGTTGAAAATTTTTTTTTTTTAAAGATTTTTAATTTAGATATCCATTGATTGCATGTAAATAAATAATATATGTTCAATCTGGGTAATAGTCAGCTGATTACTCCCGAGTTAAACTTTTCGTGGTTACAGGCCTGTGACGTGCTGCTTCTCGCGGGGATCACCGAAGATATCTGTGATTCACTACGAAAAGTTTACCTTAATTTGGTGTATCCACCTCGCGTTTAACCTCCTTGACCGATTGCCTCCAACATTTCGTACTCTCAGTTTTTTCTGTGAATGCAGAAAATTTAAGGGTTTTGCAGAGTAATTGTAGACATCCTTTGCAGGCTGTTTAAAGGAATTTTCTAAACAATGTATAAAAATTCAAACAGTTTTGCGAATCAAAGTACACCAAAGTTTCTCTGTATCTTTGCTAAAGTTTTTCATTTTAAGTGCTAAAGCAGATGCATTTTGTAGAATCATCGCAAAGTAATTGCAGGAAAAGTTTACAGTAATTTGCAGAGAAATTGCAGTAACATCAATCATACATGGAAATGAATTGATTAAATAAAAAATCTTCACATGCAGCCTTAAATTTTGTCCTGGATTCTATTCTGTCTCAATACATCTTTATACCATTTTGAAAACACAAAACTGCAACCGCATAGGCTGTAACGTCGTAAATAAACTGAGCAATCGATATCTTCACTCATCGGAAAAAACCTAAACTGACCATCGCGAATTTCTCAAAGAGAACATTCTATAAGTCTCGACTTTCTTCCTCAAATTTACGACTACCGGGAGTCACGATGCACTGACGCGAATTTACGACCGGGAATCACGATTGGAACTTGGTGTAGAATATAATCTGCTGATATATTCTCACATTCATATATTTATATATTATACGAGAGCGTCGACGGGATCGTTTCAGAGGGACGCGTAAAATTATCCTCAGTTAGTCATCTCGTGGAAGAGGAAAAGCAAGGAGAGCAGAAGACTCGGAAGACTAGTACGTACACGTTGCTTTCTTCGCGCTAATTGGCGGGGATGACACATTACCCTTGTAATTGGCCGAACGAGCCCAAGGAAGCAACGAGCCGAGGCGCGAACGTACGACAAGCGAAAAAAAGACTTCTTCGTTGGTCCATTTGCTTTTTGATTTTACTTTACTTTCTCTTCCGTTTTCTTTGAAGCTTATGGCCACGGAAAAATGCAATATTAAAATTCCCTTTCTGTCGCACTGTTAAGAAAAAATTTTTCAAACCAAAAGTATTCTCAAAAGTTAAATTACAGGTTATCGCTGAACATAATATATATGATTATTAATTATTATTAACGAGATAGCGTAACAAGTTTTGAACGAAAAAAAGGATGATTCAACTCAATAAAAAATTTCAGGCCTTGCGGAAAAGACGCCTAAAATACTGAGTAAACAGATTATTGGATTCAATGAAATAATCGTCAAATAAACTTTTCTTGCAATTAATTTGTTGTGATATACAATAAACAAAGGTTTATTTCGATCTGGCCTCTCTCTATCCCATCTACCTACCAATCTCCTCAAACCAACCCTCTTCTTCTTTCATGTCTCCTATTATAATCATTATATCCATATACCAGCTTACCATACCTTCACCACCCAATACCCTAAACCCTATCCCTATTCGCTCTCCTATCCTCCTAAACCCATAATCTACACTTTCCACTACTCTATACCCCTATTTATCTCTCCATTTCATATATATGTATACCCACCCCGCTCATCTACTTTCTTCCCCCCCCCCTCTCACTCTCTCTCTCTCTCTCTCTCTCTCTCTCTCTCTCTTTCTCAACCACTCTCCTACACCACCTCGACCCTCAGCCTTCTCACCCCATAACCACCTCTTTAACTTCCCCTCTCATATACCATTCATGATTTTGCCCTAATCCCCCTCCCCCAACTATTACAACCTCCCCGCCGCTCTCCCAACAACATCATACCGATCTCTACCCTCATACGTTATCCCGCTCCCCCTTCCGAATTTTTGCCTGGACCTTTTCTCATAAACGAAATAATCTATAACCCCCTCTTCTTACCCCTTTCCACCTCCTTCTCTTTTGCTTTCACATATATATCACTCCCCCTCATAAATGCTGCTCTTTTTCCTCCTCTTGAGTCACACTATCTCACCCTTCTCCCTCTTTACACTTATACCATATCTTTAACATAAACCACTCTGAATCATCGTCTTGTTCTTTCCTCCTTAATCATGAATATAGGAATAAGTGGGGACATAATATTTCGTACCAGGGAGAATGTTACATAGGGGAGGTCGTCATCTTAAGATGTTTAACTGGTAATGAGAGGGGGGGGGGGATTTTTTGCTTCTATCACTCAATCCAATGCACCTACTATCATCTCCCCACCCCTTTCCATGTGAATATCAACCCTTTCTGTCATATACAACTCCGACCGAAAATGTCCGAAAATTTAGGAAATTTGTGTTTACAATTGGGCAATTTATAGCACCTTTCGGTAACTAGATAGGTATTATGGTAAATTGTACTGCGATAAGAACACACGTACATCTAAAAGCACTAATCGGCTTATTTTTAAACTATAGAAGATATCAAGCTGAAATTTTTCTGTTAATATATATATATATATATATATATATATATATATATATATAAATTAGTCTTAAGACTTCTGTTCCACGACTTTACATCTCACACCGTCAAGGTGGTCGTGGAATACTGAATCTTCAATGTCTTCACAACAGGATTATTCTGGGTACAGCACACATTGTCGCAAATGGACAAGATCCTCTTCTTAAAATGGTCAGAAAACACGAAGAAGTAGGCAAAGGGGCGTTTCTTTACAAAGCAGCAGAAGAAGCTGCTGAAACACTCGGCCTTGACTTCAATATCAGGGGTGAGCAAAATGCATCAAATCTTATCCATCTTGAATACTCACTCCTGAGGGCCCGGATTAAGAAAGCACAGGAGAAAAGCTTCCGCGAAGAGCTCCTCCACAAGAAGATGCACGGCATCTTCCACAGAAATGTGGAAGATCAGTCGATGTCGTATGAGCTGACATTTGCTTTCCTTAGATCACCCGGATTGAAGTCGGGCACAGAGGGCTTCATGTTGGCATTCCAAGATGGTGTCATTTCCACTCTAGCATACCGTCGCCACATTTTGAGCCAAGATATTCCCGATGATAGTTGCAGAGCGTGTTATGAACACCCCGAGCATCTAGGACACATACTATCTAGTTGTTCAGCTCATGCGGGAACAACCTACATCCAAAGGCACAATGCGGCACTGAGAGTGCTTTATTACCATCTCTGTCACTCCTACGGCATTAGCCCAAATGCCTCTCCGCTGAACGCTCCTAGAGAAATAGAGTCAATTGTCGAAAATGAGAAGTGCCGCATATATTGGAACTTCATATTCTCGAAAATTGTTTCTGTTGCGCACTCGAGGCCTGACATGGTTCTTCTTGACT
>CAKNXH010000221.1:688670-714185 GCA_932178445.1 Andricus quercusramuli
GAACATGTGTGTAGGTAGGCTTGTGTGAAAGTTAGCAACACGTATTTATTTTTTTTACTATTCCCACTGTAGCAGATTTTGCTAACCAGTTAGTAATTCGGTGCGCACGGTCCCTGCGCATCATTTTACTACAGCACTTTGTAAATACTGTTATCTTCTACAGATATTAATCCAACAAATTTACCATTTTCTCCTACCAAAATTAGTAAATAGTGCAGACTTGCAGTTTTACTACAGAGGTTAATAAATACTTCAAATGTCTTTTACAATAAATGCAATAGTTTTAACTTTTATTCAAATATATTTTATAATTCTTTAAGTAGCTACGAGTTACTATTGAGGTTAGTAAATATTATGAAAATTTGCTTTTTGCTTCTCATTGCAAAGTTCAGATAGTGAAATCTAGTGTGATTTTTAACAAGAAATACAAACAAGGGTTTCTCAGTGTAGTACTCGGAAATTCGAACAATTTATTCTCATGCCATTTTTTAATAAAATGAAAATTTTTAGAGTTACAGTATTTTCAAAATCCAAAAACATAAACGAAAATTAACATTTTCAGCCAAACAACGCACAATACGAAAAAAAGTCAAGGTACGACAAATAATGATTGAACAAAGTTTGTGCGTAAAAATAAAAAAGATAAATAAAAAAAAGAGTTATTGGCTCGTCGTTTAGAGGTAGGCTCGAAACATGGGAAATCTTACCTAATGCCACGCTGCTGAGGGCTGGGGACCTTCTCAGCATAAAACGTCAACCAATTGCGACTCTCTGGACAGTAGCGTAACTCCGTTTAAAAAATTTGTGTTCGGAGGGTAGACTAGTCATTTACGGTTCATTCCTCTGTTAAACATTTTTTCTTCGACTTCAAGCTTTGGGGGTCCCCTAGCTTGCGGGGACCGTGTTCCCGGAATACATGGAACACCGAAAGTTACGCCACTGTTTCTCGATTTCCATCCCTTGCCCCCCCCCCCTCTCCTCCGTAATCTGAAGGTAAGAGAACTACGAGAAGCTATGCACGTAAGGAAACTAGATATTCTATGTGTATCAGAGAAAAAGAACAAGGGTTGCGAAAGTAGAAACATAGAAAATGGGGTTTTGAAAGGCGGTTTTAAGATATGGTCAGGAGTAGATGGTAAATCACATTATAATCAAGGCGTCGGTTAGATTATGAATAAAGAAGCAAAACAGTATCTCAAAGATCAAGGAGATATCTCCCAGATTGCCGTGGGTTAGAATGAAGGTATGAATCAGCAGATTATTTATCAAAGCGTGCTACGCCCCAGTTGATAGTGATCAGAGAGACGTCCAAGACGCCTTCTGGGACACTTTAAATTATACAATAATTACTTGCGATCATGGTGAAAGAATCATTCTGCTAGGAGATATGAATGGATGGGTCGGCGTCCAACGTCAGGGTACAGATACAGAAAGGGTGCTAAGTAATTCTGGGGATACAACAAGAAAAAATTGTAACAGGGAAAAATTAGTTAATTGAGAAGAAAGAGAACCAAACAAATGAAACAAGCGCGAAACAAGATTGAAAATTTACAGAAAACGAAGTGCGGGTAGATTTTTAGAATGAGTTAAAGGAACGCATAGATAGGGCAACTTGAGAAGCGCTTATAAGCAATAAAGATATAGAGGGCGCATGGACTATGCTACGGATATCATTGTTAAAACTGCAAAATCATAGTATTTGAAGGAAAAGATGATAACGCAATGTGCAAAATTGTCCTAAGTAATAAGAAATTAGGACAAGTTGATAAGTACATACATATGGCTGAGTAGCCTATTCACTAGTGACGGGAAGTCAGATGGGGAGATAGATAGGCGCAAAAAAGAGGGTCAGAAGGTTATCGGTAGAGCAGGGTCCATTCTCAGAAGTGAAAATATATCAAAAAAAGTTGAAATGGCAATACATAACTCTATTTTCGTACCGACTGTGCGAGACATGGACCTGTCAAGAAAAGGACAGGAGTAAAATCAACGCGACCGGCATGAAACCTCTGCGCATGATATGAGGGAAAACACTGATGGAAAAAGTGAGAAGCGAAATAATCCTCCAAGAATGTGGTACAGGAGAGACACTAGTTGACATTTGGGAAAGAAATCAGTTAAGGTGATTCGGACAGCTTGAAAGAATGGAAGATGAACAACTGACCAAACAAGTGTATAAAGGTAAAGTAAATGGCTGCATGCTCAAAGGTAGACCGCCCAAAGCATGAAAAAATGCATGGACGTGAAGGAAGCTAGAGAAGTATGCCAGGACAGAAAAGTGTGGCCCGAAACAAAAGACCTTGGACACTAATGGGCCCAAGTGGGGAACCACACATAACAATTTTGTGAGGCTCTTCCCTTGGGATGATCGCTGGAGAGATTGATCGGCCACCTGGGTCGGAGCAGTGTTGCGGGACGAACATGTTATTTAAATAAATAACACGAAAATTCTACATCAATCCAACAAATCTATACCTCCTTCCCCACATTACTATTTTCCAATCGAGCTAGTCACGCCTACCCCGAAAGGTAAATGTCCTAATGGTATGATAATAATTAATGCTCATGGTACTTGAAAATTCTAACAGTTTATTCTATTTTTACATTCTCATCCAGAGAAGGTATTAGATTTGTTTAAAATTTAACCCCCCCCCCCCCCGGTTTTTGTCAAATGTCCATTTCTCAATAATCATTTAAAAATGTATCATACATATGTTCCAAAAACAACTTAGATACTTTTTTACGCCCCTTTTCAGATAGTTTGCAGAAATCTTTCTGATTGTATGAATTATTAGAAAGATACGGAAATTTACGCTGAAGTGAAGGAATTTCTTTCTTTATTTTAGATTAAATACAAATTTAGTCATTTTTATCTGAAAAACTTTAGAACATAACATATTGTCGTTGCGAAGCGCGACAACCAAATCGCGCATCGTGAGCGCGTTCAATCTTTTGAGTTACCATTAAACGATGAAGAGAAACGAGGGTGAAGCGCAAGGTTTACATACTTTTTAAACTAAATATCGAGCGCCAAGCGCGAGTGTCTTGATGAGAATGTGTTCCTTAAGGTCGATAGAACCTTAAGTAAATTAGTTCCTCTTTATATGTAAAACGTACATAATTAAACCAAAAGCAGGTCATAACAATGAAGCTAACTGAGAGAGTATCAGCCCGCGAAGCGCGCAATAGCGAGCACACGAACTACGAAAATCCAGAGGAACCGAGCTTAAAGCGTCAGGCGCGCTCAAACTTGCGAGCGAACCGCGCGGTGAGAATGTGCCCGTAAAGCGGGCAGATTTTTTGTCTTAGTAACATGCAAATTTAAATAAAAACTTATGTATCATTAACGCTGAGAATTATTTCTTCAACCAACAATGCTAGTTGTGACACATACATCCTATTCATGAGAACCTTTACATCTTATTAATACACACATCCTATTAATTGGAACTGCAGCTGTGTGGTTGTGACTACCACAGTATATGGGTATTGCAACTGCACAGTGTACGCATACTGCAACTACACAGTGTGATTGGGACAATCTCATTGTATGACTGCGGTAACCACATAGTGTCGTTGTGACAACCACAATGTAGGTTTTCGGCAAACACATAGCGTGGTTGCGGCAACCATGCAGTGTAGATTTTACAACTAGTCTCTCACATAAACAGCTATGTTTTTGTGGGAACCACAGTTATAGTTGGATCATATTTTACTATTTTTTGTGGTTGACAAACACATTGATGGATCTTACAACCATACAGTTTTCTCCGTGCAGAAAGCCTTCTTAGAATTCTTTACACTGCGTCAAAATGGAGTTTCCAAGTTAATTTAGGCTCAAATATTACTCCTAAATACTTTACTGATTTCAAACATTCCACTTCCCTACCGTAAAATTGAATTTTTCTAAGATTAGAAAGCTTCCATCTTCTGGTGAAATGCATGAGCTCCGTTTTATCCGGGTTAACCGACGAATAACAGTCTCTGCACCAATGCTCTACTATGTTGAGCGCTGAAAAAAACGATTTATTAAAAAATCGTTTTACCGTTCTGCTCTTAAGCATGGAGTTGCATCCACCTATTTACTGTATTACTAACTCGTAACTTCGTGCGTTTGACCTGAACCGTATATAGATTCAATTGAGGTGTTAATAAAACCCTATGTACGGTGGGTAGTATGTACTACCCACTAGACATTTCTGAAGGTGGACCCACCTGAAAATTCGAACCAAAGAAATACAATAATAACAAAGACCTTTCCCCTCCTCCTGTTCACTCCCGCGGCCAGCAAAACTACTCACCTGGGCTCAACACGTTTCGCCGGCCCTGGTTATTAATGCGGAATGTAAACACACAGCGACCATTCATGGTAGATCTGCCTTTTTGAGAGGAAAATCGATTCCTATAGAGTGTTTTTTCTGATAGGATTTCCTTTTTCATATGAAGGTGCACTAATTTTTCTAATGTTTTCAGCATGAACGAGGTCAAGCTGACTGGTTCAAAGGCCACCGGAGTGTATCCCATTGCTAAGCATGTTCGAAAGATGCCACACAATGGACCCACCAAGAACTGCAATCCTGCTTGAATTGATGCAGGGAATATTCTATCATTTCCTGCAGCTTTGAATGGTTTGAATTGTTTAACTATCCATCCCATTTTTAAATGAGTGACAATACGACTGGCCACTTTCCAATCCTCAATTTTGGTTCCAAAAGTTGGTCCTCCTGAGCGGTATGCCTCATGGGCTGCCCCCTCAGTCGTGCAATCCAACTTCAAACCCCGGAAGTGAACTCCTATTAGGTGCTCTAGGATTTCATTAGTCGCCTAAGCTAATTCGCCTGACTGCAAAATTAATGCCCTCAGTTGACATGATGAGTTACCCCTCAAGATTCTCTGGATTCTCATTTTATCCATACCTTTTTGTAAGATGTTGACAGCAAATTCTATTTGTTCAATACTCTCGATTTTGCCCGGTATAGCGCCCAGTACACTTTTGAGTTCCTCACTGTAAGTAATATTTCGCTAATACTTATCAAACATAAGGTCAAATCAATTACTTCGTGACATCTAGACGTCACTTCACTTCATGAAAATGAAATCAGTAGTTAACAGGTAATCTATTAAAATTTCACCCCTTTGATTGGTTTCTTTACTACCCCAAGTCAAATGGTGTGCGTTAGCATCACATCCTATAAGCAATGTCCTTCCTTTAACACAGCAGTAGTCCACCAGATTTCTCCACACAATTCACCATAGGTTAGCGCCTGCCTCCTAAATGGTGCTCGATCTTTATTGCCACCAAGTCTCTAGAACAAAACCTAGGTAATCCAATACATTTAATATCACCTCTGACATAAAGTGCTGCCCTAGGTGTTTTGACGGAACTATCATAAATGATTGATTCGCTTGATTCGATTACACGCCTTAACATCGATACCCTTCCATCCTCCTGTTTCTAAGGTCGGATTTTGGACTGCTATCCTATTAAGAGCTACTGTTGTTTCCACGAATACACCAGGAATTCAAGCCCACAGCTTTACTGGCCTTGGGAGGTCTTTTCTGTCGATCAGTTTGATCTTAGCTTCCGCCCAAGGTTGTAACCAGCCAACAGCTTCAATCAGCCAAGTTGTAGGAAATTCCTCGGCAGCTATTGTCATTTTCAGGTGAGTTTCAAGGGCCTGGCTACAAGATTCTGTTGAATCTCTCAGCCGCACCTTCTTCTGCTCTCTGACTTCATTCGGTGTACTTCTGTCAGAATGGGACCTCTTTTCCCCATTTAGTTGCTTGTTGCACCCGATTGATTTAACAATTGGCGTCTCAATTTGTTCGTAGCAGCTCCCGATAATTTAGCTTGTCGTGGCTTTACCGTTTGATTTGACGTACCGGCACCAGCATCACACGTAGGTCCCCCTAAGTCCCTACTTGCCGCTATGCCAGGATTACTCCCAGACTGTTCCCCACATAGAGATTCCGAAGAATGCTCTATGGTTCCTTCGGTGATTTCCATCTTCTCGGGAGAAGATGCTGTTGCCAGAGGGGTCGTTACCGACTCCCTCTGGGTGTTTTGTTTTTTATTTGGGAAAGAACTCGTTTTGTTCCCACGAGTAACTAGGGAAATATTTGGTCAATTCCTACATAGCCCCGTTTGTAGAGATCAGGCTACTAATCGTTAAAACATCCTTTTATTTCGAGACCTATTCGCTACTACTGATGAAAAAAAGTATTTAAAAACTGTATCTAACATTCGAAATAAGGAATAGACCTACACTGTACAAGTTATCGATTTGTTCAAATTCCTTCAGTCAGTAGAGAGAAGTGTAAATATCAGAGAAAGATGGAAAAACTAAAAATGTAAGATCTCGAAATAAATGTAAAGAGAGAGCGGATATTACTACACCTTCCTACACGTGTTAATAGTAATGCTGGCACAGTTTATTTATAATTTGAAGCCGATTGCCAAAAAGGAGCCTAACCACTAAAATCTCGATTTTGAGAAAAATAAAACAAAGTGACTTAGCGTAAATTTGAATTCATAATTACATATATATTTTTAATTAAGGCTAATCAAATTTTATATATCGCACTGACTGAATGTTTCGCTTGATTCACAATGAAATTGAGAAGAAACATGTCTTGTGAATGAAACGGAAAATAATTTTTCTGCTACGATCCCCCTTTCACGATACATATTCTATATGCCTTTTCGGAAAATCAACTACAGTTTCTCCTAGCTTTTATTACTGAATAATTTTTCACTATCTCTTTTTGACTTAAGGCTCTTGTGAAGGCACAGCACTCACCCTTAGGTTCGGTAACAGTAGAGAAACTGTTAAAAATTCCTTTTTCCAACGTAATCTCACGTCTTGAAATTTGATAATTGATAACGCGGCGTACTTGCACATTTCTTAACGTAGTATGAGTACAAGTAATTGTCTCTGAAGAACTTGGATTAACTCGAAGACGCAGAGTCGACTTCGACAATTATTGTGTTTTGGCTGTGACATTTTGTGTACATCGTTTCTCCACGAAGAAATTTGTATGGAAAAAGACGAATTATTCACATTTCTCATGTAGATACTAAAGTTACCATATTGAATGAAAACACGAATATTTTAGGTTGGAATAGCATCACCTACAAATTCATAATACATTATAATTTTACAGAATCTGTCTGGAAACTTACATAACGTAAAATTTGAATTCCATATTAAAAGTGTATATTCGTTAATGTCATTGAAAACGTTACTTTGGGAGTAGGTATAATAATCGGACCTACTCTGAAAGTGGTAAAATTACCAAACTTCTTTTTTAAACTGTATACAAATACAATAAGTTGATATGTCAACCATACGCAAGGTAGCCAACCGTCCCACATTTGCCGCGACGGTCCCGCATTAGTACCTTCTGTCCCGCTTTGAAATTTGTCCCACAAAGTGTCCCGGAAAATTGGGGTAGCATCCCGCATGTCCCACATTTACTATGCTTTTTATACAATCTATACTTTTTTGGTAAAAAAATGAATATTCACTACACTCGCACTAGTCTTTCAAGTTTATAATATGTTGAGAAGTATGACTTCAAAAAAGTTACCGAATAACACGTAATGTAAAACATAGTCAATATGTAGTGTAATGAGTTTGCCAAAACCACCAATGTTCATCCAGTTATTTCAAAAACCTTCCCCTAAAAAAAGGTCTTCAGTGGTAAGGTTCGGCCGTCCCGCATTTTGGGTCTAGATAGTTGGCTACTTTGACAATACGCAAAACAAGGGTGAGTGCGTGAGTGTGAAGTTAGCAACACGAGCCAGAGTCGAGCTCAAATTGACTAAATTTTCTTTATTGTATTTTTTTCAATCAACTAGTAAAATATTACATTATTGATTTCCATGAAATGATTAACGGACATCTACCTTCCGCATGTCCTTGAAAACATCCTGACCACTTTCCTCCCCACAATAAACCATTTCTTAACACTTCACCGCGCACAGAATCGCGAAGTAGTCACATCCCAAATTTATGTCCCATTTGCCATTATTCCCAATTTTCTCGGCTGAGTCTCACGGCCGCTTTTAGGCGGGACTTTGTAGGGCTTGCGGTCATCCTGACTCTCAAACTTAATTCGATTGCGTCACGGTGGCCGATGATCGCATCTGCGGTTTGACTTTTTAGCCCCTCGACCGCCGATGTCGACTAGCTCTTCCGCGTCGAGTTAGGAAATTCAAGGCGTCACGGGATATTAGGTCCCGTATATGCACCGGACCCCCTCGAGAAGTCCACGAGCTTCGTGCTTATTGATTACACAACTGGAAATACAACCGGCCTGTGTCGCCCAGGAATGGCCAGCAATCTCTATAATTTATGATTTCGAATTTTCTTCAGGAATATAAAATACATTTTTCTTCTACTGGCTTTGGAGTTTGTTTCGTATAATATTCTAATTATTTTGGCAAACCTTTTGGCCACAAAATGAAGGCCCTCTTCAGTTATGCCACTTATGCAAACTTAATAATCATCCATAATAAATAATAATTATCTGAACTTTTTGAACGTTTTTTTTTTTAAAGAAAATTATAACTTATACAGATGGTCAGTCTAACAACGTGAAACATGACACGAATCTCTATGATGTCAAGTATTGGACCGTTGACAGTTAAAAAATGCCTTTGTCCAGCGTCAGTGAGACATCCCAGAGCGAAGATTGATTCAAGGAAATTTATTATTCCCGGGCCATTTGGAAACTTCTTCCAGAAGGTAGATTTGATTGATACTATCAATTCAATTAAGGTCAATAGCTTAAAGTGGAGATGATGACTTCATAAATCTCCGAGGGCTTGGCATTATTTGCATTTGTCTGAAATTTGTCAAGATTTTCATCCAAACGAATTTCTTTGTGTAAATATAGACTTTCCTAGGCGAATTCATTAATTATATATGCCGAATGCATTTAACATCATTGTACAATGTCAAATTGAAAGAAAACTGGTAGAAACTACTACGATTGTGCTCGTTGTGTTAATTTTTATTACAACTTTTTTCATTTCACAAGAATTATACTTCCAAAAAGAATAAGTATAGATCTCAACAGAAACACATTCATTACCTAACAAAAAATGTTGCGAGTTGTCACATTTTAAAGAAAATAATGAAACTTTGTCGTATAGATCAAATTGCTTTTTTCGTATATACGAAGCTTTGTAACGATGGAAATTTTGAAGTTAATTTTTTGGCGGATCAACTGAAAATTCTAAAATTAATTTAATAATTTGAAACGAGCAAAAGAATTTGTTGTGTGCGATCGGAAATAAGTTAAGAATACGTTGTTTTTCAGGATCGATCTGCTAAAGTGTGAAAATAATATTTCAGTAGAATGATTAACATCATTTGTCCAAAAAATCAAACAAAAGAAGCACTTTTGAATTACTTTACCCCATTTATCAAAAAATGCTTTAAACCAAATGTTTTAAATTTTCACAAAATACTAGTATCGTCATCAAATATAAACTATACAATTTTCGAACATTTATCGGACATCTTATAACAATATAATTCTAGGATTTCTGATCCATTGGATCAGTCAAATGAAGCATTTTATTGTACCATGTGTCTTTTTTCCAAAAATGTAATTTGTTTCTTTGTAATGTAATTTTTCACGATTAAAAAAAACTACGCGTCTTATCAAAAAGTGATTAATAACAAATTTGTATCTCTTTTTGAGTAAACAACTTGTGTCTATTTATTTTTTCGTAGCTTGTGCTCCAAAAGTGTCTTGTGTGTCCAAAATTTTTATTTTTTATTTTTGATGTTTTTTTACAAATAAAACAAAAACTACGCGTCAAAACAAAAAGTTATTAATAACAAATTTGTATGTAGATCTTCTTTGAGAGTAGATTTTTGGTTGATTCATCTTCTTTCGTATCCTGCATAGTTTGACAAAAAAATGGAATTTCTCATTATTTTTTTTGCGACCAAAATTTGAATGACCTATTCTTCAAGAAAATTTAAAAAATTGTTATGATAATCTTGTAGGGCTCTCAAAAAGAAACATTTTTCTTCTGTGACTTTTTTTATATCGTGCGTTGTTTGGCTCAAAATTTTCGTTCACGTTTGTTTTTTTGAATTTTTAAAATGATGTAACTCTGATCATTTTCTTTTTATCGAAAAAAGTCGTGAGGATAAATTGTTCGAATTTCTGAGTACTACACATAGCCATACATAGCATTTCCAAATCCTGAAAAGAATGTTCTCAAAGATTTTGAAAATGCTTTAAATTTTTGAATGTTTATTCAAATTATCTAGCTAACAAACACACCCTTTTCTTTTAAGCCCTAAAAAAGTGTGGAAAAGCTCAATCCAATCTGATCATTTTTTCGAAAGTTATCGTGCCTACAAGCTACTACTACTACAGACAGACACCTTCGTAAAAATAGTTGTTTCTGATTCAGGGGTATCAAAACGTGGAGATTTGATAAAAACCAACTAATCAAATTTGACATAAAACCAATAATTTCTCATTGGGATGAGAATGTACAAATTTCCAGATAGATGAATTATACATTCATTTTAGTTATAGGTACGATCCAACTTGATACATTTCTATTGTCTCAAATCTGTCATTTATTAGGTGTACAAGCAAGTTCTACCCGTTTTAAGCAACTTTTTTTATTAATGAAAATCTAACAAAATTCAAGTAGCAATTAATATAGTGGCCACTGCGGCTTCTATTACTGTTCGCGAACGCTTAGATAACACAGCCCCACAAAAGAAAATGAAGTTTCATATCCCTGAACCAGACCCATGCATCTCTATGTATTTTTTATCGCTGAATCCGAATCCGAGGTCAAAAAAATTCAAATACCCCATACATTTTTGGCTAGAGCCAAAAAACACCCCTAGAATGGGGTGAAACTAATATTAAGCAATGAGCATAGTTGTTGCATCTTAATAAATCGAATTATACAAATTTTAAAGTGAATTGCGCATAAAATTGATTTGAAACACCCCTCCCCACCTACCCCCTAACCCAGCTAACCCCTAAAAACCACCTCTACCAAACGACAAGCAGGCTAACCCACCTACCCCTGAGAACAGCGAGTTTAGTCGCCTATTTTTTAAAAATAATTACGTTCGACACCACAAGCGTGCTAATCCACGTACCCCTTAACTCACTCAACCCCTAGAAATGAATCCTACCAAACCACAAGCAGGCTAACCCACCTACTGCTGGGAACAGTGAGTTTAGTCGCCTACTTTTTTAAAATAATTACATTCGACACCACAAGCGTGCTAACCCACGTCCTTGGAACTTAGGGATAGTTTCTTTCAACTCTTCAGGGTTAGCTTATTAGTATTACGTTTGACTCAGGATACTTACCGTCCAGTGTCGATTTTCATGAAACTTGGCACAGGGGTAGAGTTTTAAAAAAACAGGTGTAGAGTTTCGACTGAACTCGCTGTTCCCATGGTAGGTGGGTTAGCCTGCCTGTTGTTAGGTAGGATTGGTTTCTAGGGGTTAGGTGAGTTAGGGGGTACGTGGGTTAGCACGCTTGTGGTGTCGAATGTGATTATTTCAAAAAAATAGGCGACTAAACTCGCTGTTCCCAGGGGTAGGTGGGTTAACCTGTCTGTGGTTTAGTAGGATTCGTTTCTAGGGGTTAGCTAAGTTATGGGGCACGTGGGCTAGCACGCTTGTCGTGTCGAATGTAATTATTTCAAAAAAATAGGCGACCAAACTCGCTGTTCCCATGATAGGTCGGTTAGCGTGTCAGTGGTTTTGTAGGATTGGTTTCTAGGGGTTAGGTGAGTTGGGGGGTACGTGGGTTAGCACGCTTGTGGTGTCGAATGTAATTATTTTAAAAAAAAGGCGACTAAACTCGCTGTTCCCAGGCCTAGGTGGATTAGCCTGCTTGTCGTTTGGTGGAGGTGGTTTTTAGGGGTTAGCTAGATTAGGGGGTAGGTGGGGAGGAGTGTTTCAAATTATTTTTATGCGCTATACACTTGAAAATTTATATAATTCGATTGATTAAGATGCAACAACTATGCTCGTTGCTTAATCTCATTTTCACCCCATTCTAGGGGTGTTTTTTGGCTCTAGCTAAAAATGTATGGGGTATATGAATTTTTTTGACCCAGGATTCGGATTCAGCAATAAAAAATACATAGGGATGCATGGGTCTGGTTCAGGGATATGAAACTTCATTTTTTTGTGGGGCTGTGTAACTGGTGGACTCCATGGCGAAAGAAAGCTTGATCTCTTGACGCTATAAAGTTTACCATTTCTCGCACTTCAGCTTCGATTTTAATTTGGTGCTCAGCAAAGCTGTTTTGTAACGAGCGAAACATGTGGTAATGGGACAGGCAATGTGTCGAGAGTGAGACGGATGCGGCAAACCGAAAATTGAAAGTTAAATTCTCATCCAAAAATTAAAAAATGAAAAATAATGTGAATAAAAGTACGATAAGAAATTTCAGTCTCATATATACATACATTATTAATATAAAGCATATGATAGAAATAAGTTTTCGTAGTATCCTATTAAAATATACCCTGATGAGGAGATTTAAATAATCTCGAAACATGTTGGTTCCAAAAGTAGTATAAAAAAGACGGAGAAAGAGAAAGGAAATTTGAGTGAGGATGGCTTGGTTGTCTCTTTTCCAATTCTTTCCCTCTTTTTTCATCTTGTTATATACTTGTCTCTAACGAGCCGATCAAAACGTTGTTTGGAAACATATTTTGAGGCCTTTCTATGCAATTCTTTTTGCATATTTTGAACTTTTCGAATATGTTTTTTCAAAATAACTGCTTTTTGGATTCATAATGTTTCTGAGCCTTTTTGTTCAAAAATAGAATTTTTGCACAGATTGACTTGATGATATTGTGTTTCTAAAATTTTTCTTACAAAATTTCTCATTTCAATTCTTCTGTGGTTTGGCGGACCACGGAACTTCTATGTGGTCTAGCGTTCTCGTGCTGTATTGGTCTTCGCTCATGCCCAGAATATGATCTCTTTTCTTGAATTTTTTCGCCAAACAGTTCAGTTGAAAAGAGTAACGTTCGCCAGTGATAATCTTTTCAATTGAAACGTTTAGCGACAAAGAAATGTTACCGCAACCAGCTTACACTTCAGGCATTGCCTCGTCAGATTACCACCTTTTCCGCTCGTTACAAAACAGATTAGCTGAGCACCAAATTAAAATTGAAGCTGAAGTGCGAAAAATGGTGGATGATTTTATAGCGCGAAAAGATCCAGCCTTCTTTCGCTATGGAACCCATCAATTGCCTGAGCGTTCGGGAACAGTAGTAGAAGCCAGTGGCCACTATATTAATTATTACTTGCATTTTGTTAAATTTTCATGAATGAAATAAAAGTGTCTTAAAACGGGTAGAACTTATTTGTACACCTAATACAATAAGTCATCCTCCTACGAGCCCTACGTTTCGGCTCCAGCTTTGGGCCTTTTTCTGAGAGCATCAACATTATTAGCGCTGTAATGCTTAAATGCGGTGGCAAGTACATATCTCACAGGCTGTACGAATTGATAAATTTATGTATCGAGATGGGGCAAGTCCCGCACGAGTAGAGAAAAGCGATTATCGTATCAATATACAAAAGGAAGGGAGATTAAAGCAACTGTTAAAATTCTAAAATTCTAGTTTGCTGAAAAGCTAAAATGACAATACATCATTCTATATTTGTACCGACTTTCGTATACGGTAGCGAGACATGGACCTGTCATGAAAAGGATAAGAGTAAAATTAACGCGATTGGCATGAAACCTCTGCGCACAATTTGCGGGAAAACACTGATGGACAAAGTGAGAAACAAATTAATCCTGAAATAATGTGGTGCAAAAGAGACAATAGTTGACACATGGGAAAGAAAATCAGTTGAGATGGTTCGGACACGTTGAGAGAATGATAGATGAACGTCTAACGAAACAAGTATATAAAGGATTAAATAAATAACACGAAAATTATAGATCAATCTAAAAAATCTATACCTCCTTCCCAACACTACTATTTTCCAAACGAGCGAGTCACGCCTACCCCGAAGGGGAATGGCTTAATGTTATAATAATAATAATAATCATGTACATTGGTTATTTCGTTTAAATTCTCAAAACACAACGACGGAATAACCAATGTACATGATGCTCTCTGAAAATTGGTAATTTTAATTTTAAGAAGGCCCAAAAGTAGAGCCGAAACATAAGACTTGTAGGAGGATGATTATTGTAAATTTCAACTTTCAGATACTGAACAAGTATTAAATTAAATTTTATGACCGAAATGAATTTACAATTCAACTTTATAAAAAAAAGTGTGAATTGTATTACTTTTAGTTAAGTTATATTGAAATGAAAACTTGAAAGACGTTCTTCACAAACAGCAGTTTGGGGTTGGGACCGTTGTCCCTCTACACACCTCAGTTCAATATTCTAACATGTAAATCCCACGGGACCTTCAGATTTTTTCTCTACTTCCACGTGGCGATCCAAGGTCAAAGATCGTGCCTTCGACCTTCCCTAGCTTCAATTTGTTGTAACATCATCCGAATATTTCTTAGATTTTCTTTCGAGGGGAAAAGTGAGGAAAAATGTGTTAATAGAAAGTTCTTGAACAGCAGAGAGCTTAGAAGTGAGTGTGTGAAGATTGATGGATATTAAATGAACTGCCGTTCCCATGGGCTTCTTGTCATCTTCGAAGCTTGGCAGATTTTCATACTCTTGTGGTAGTGCAGACAGACCTGAAAGAGGAATCTCATCTTACAAGGACTTTTGACTGTTATTTCATCAGGTATAACTTTTTCACAACTCGTGTCCGGAAAATTCGATATTCGACGCCTGTAGAGCATGGCGAATGTAGCCAATTTCACGCGACTTTTTTTCTTCATTTGTGAAGAAAATGCGATATTCTCAATGGCTGCCTGCAGAAAGTCCACAAGAGTGAAAGAGATAAGGAATGATATTATCTCTCAGTAATTCAGTTTCAAAATTATTTTTCTTTTAAATTCAGGAAGTTTTCGAAACTTTATTGTTCAGCAAATATTTTTTCAAAACTGCGTCCTATTTCTTACGAATAATAAAAAACAATAGACCTTGATATCTTATATCTTTATATCTTTATATCTTTATATCTAATATCCTTTCAAATTTCCAAAAATTATTTTGGGGTTTTTCTTTCAGCACCTAAGTCCTAAGGGGACAGATACTAGAATACTTATCAAAATTACTAACAATAGCTGAAATCCTTCAGATGATTTGACATGGAATTGCTCATATAAAGCTTTTTTCAGAATTCACATAATAACACAGGGCAGCAAAATGTGACCTACGTGTATTTTAATTGGACATGTCGTTTCCGTATAGTATAGTGTTTCGTGCTGAATCTTAATTCGATCTCCATTTTTTGCCTACAAGTCAGATTTTTGAGTTTCGTATCAGTCTAATTTAAAAAAAAATGTTAATTACAGTATGAGTGGATGTAGATAATTTCTTCGCCAAAATTTATACACAGTGACCATGCTATCACTATTACTACAGTTAACTATAATTCTCTTATATTTCGCCGAGTTCCTTTAAATTCTTCAGAGTTCTCTTGAATTAATTTGAGTTCTCTTTTATCCACTTGAATTCGCTAAAATTCTTTTGAATTTAGGCCAATTCTTTTAAATTTACTATAATCTAATTTAAATTCATTATAAAAGTAATCCCAATGAATTCAACTGAATCAAAGTACATTATTCACCTTAAATAAGCATAAACTGTTAGAGCTGGAACTATTAACCTACTGTACAAGTAATGTTGTCGTTGGACTCAGCGTTAAAAATATATATATCACTACGTAGGGGAAAGCAATATGAGGTGAGTAGAAAAATTTTGTAGGCATAATATGGATAAATAATGAACAAGTGTGGAAGGTATTACTGGTACAAAGTGGATATTCATTAAATTTTAAGCCTTTCCGACCAGTTGTCGAAACAGGGCATTGTATATAAAGTCATGAAACAATCATTCAAAACTGACATTCAAAAATTTTATTTTATTTATAAAGCTATTATTTTTCAATATGTTAAACAAATTTACTAGCTCCAGACTGTGTCGCACTTCACATGCAAGCATATGACAGTCATTGCTACCAATCATCATAGACAAAAAAACATACAAATAATTTTATTTGGCCATATATTGGTAAAAGGCATGAGCTTGCTTATTTATTTAAAAGTTTTCTGATTGATAGCACTTACTTTTTTGTGCTCGCAACCGAAAATTAAGAAAGTTACTTTAATACCCAAGCCTAAGCTGTCAATAATTTATTCACTTTGTACCGAACGAAACTTCTCATAAAAATACACAATGAGAATTAAGAGATATAATCAGTAGAAACTTTTGAATTCAAAAGTAAATGCAAATTAATTCCTTAAAAGTAAGTTGTAAAAATAGCTGATTATGAAACTTGTTTTTAATATTGCTACTCATAAGAAATATAACAGAACTTTTACTTTGAAACCTGCAGTCACTTTTCACCATTATTCAGTTCGTATACTACTATTCACCTCATACTGGTTGTTTCTATCGTTTCTTGCAAAAAATTGTCTACAAACACTTTAAGCCAATTATAATTTCTCGAAGGAAATTGACTTAAGAAAACTAAAAAACTTGACGTGTAGGCAAAAAATGGAGGTCCGATTCGAATTTAGCACGAAAAGTTACCACAGAAACGACACATCCCAGCATTTAAAATACACGTAGGCCACATTTTGTTGATCCGTGTCATTATTAATTAACTTAATGTATTGAAGAGTTAAATATAAAATATCAAAATTTTAAAATCAAGTGCATTTCTGTATGTTCATTGAAACATGTTGAAATGAAAATGCGTGAAGATAATATAGAGCACAATTTTGACGAAGGCCATTGAAATTATTGTTGGCTAGACTAAATTTCCATAGTAAAACGTTTCCGTTGAAGCAAAAACTTATTTTGTTAATTTGACGAATTTTCCAGGACAGGAAACATAATTTTCCTGTCACCACGTTTACCAAAAGGCGGGTTACGGAATATATGCACAAAACATCAAATGAATGCAGGGGGGATGTGTCTTACACTAATCACCGCCACAGAGGCATCTGTGGTCATGTAACCATGTAACCCTCGATCCTCGCCAACAGATCCGAATAAGCGACTGCTGTCCCCACACGCGTGCTATGTCGGAATGTGTGATCTTGATCGCAAAAAACACTATATTAGTGTCAAATCAAATTTCCATTTCCCACGAATCGCAGCTTTCAAATTCCTCCCTATAAATCAGATTTTTTTCTTTTATGAAACGAATGGCCTGCATATACATTCCTTAAAAGTTATCGCAAATCATTCATCTTTATTTTTCACGCAAAAAAGCATGCTAGTGTTAAGCTTTTTATTTTGATAGATAAAAAATAGAGATATGTGATAAAAAAAATGTATAGCTTCTGATGATCACAAATATTTAACTGGGGATGAAGGAACATTTACTTGTCACATTTCTCACATTAAAATTTGTTTGTGTGAGAAATAATGGAATTATAGTATTTTTCGAGAATCATCCTTAAACATTTAACCCGCATTCAATCGCTGTGATAACACCGGAATTTATCTTATTAGTTGAAAATATATCTTAAGTTCGATAATTATATAGAAGTAAATTTTTTGCAACCAATTGATACTGAAAAAAGTGCTGGAAATGTAGAATTAGAATTGTATTACAAATCAGAAATATTATATGCTAATACTCGTTACCTGCGCTCTCTGAATTAGTACAAATATACTAATTCAATTAGATTTAATTTCTACATGCATGCATACTATCCAAACTCGTAATTATAGATTTCATAAACATTTTGAATGAAAATGAGTCATTAATTAGTTAATTGTTTAACATTTATATTCAAAGAGTGGCGTGACAAATTTTTACAGATTTTGCGTAATACTGTAATTTTAAAGTGCACACAGCATAATATTATACTGAATACTTCATTTAAAAATGAAGATGGGAGATCAACTGAATAAAAAGAAATTTAAATTTTAGGACTAAATAACTTCAATTAGTAAAGATTAATTGAATCGTCCATATAGATAAGTGAATTACAGATCATTCAACAGAATCGTGCCGAATGCATATAAAATGTTGTAATGTTCAATATACAATTGAAAATTTAAATGTTCCTTATGAATTCAAGTAAATTTAAGGTGAATCCCATTTTACACACATGATTTCCAGTATATACAAGATGAATTGAGCTCTCTTGAACTCAATTCATTCCCTTATGTTTACGAGATTACCAAAATGCAATGAAAATTAATGTGGAATCAAGTAAACTCAATTTAAGTAAAATCGATGAATTCAAATGGTTTGAAAGTAAAAACTAAACTCAAGTGAATTCAGTTGAAGTTGAATTCATGTATTCATAAGAATGGAAACGAATTCAAGGCGAATTCAGTTTTCTATAACTTTAATTAATTCATCATGATTCGGAGGAATGCAGGAAAATTTAAGGGATTCCAATTAAATTTATAGTGAAATTTAAACGAATGCAAGTGAATTAAACTCGGTTCAAGTGAATTTGATTAACTCAAACGATTAAAAGCTAAATTCAACAAAACTTTACTGAAATGAACTAAGTTCAACTCTTTTTAAATGAATGTGAATGAATTAAAATTGTTGTCATATTCTGCAATATGCTTTTATAGTAAGCTCATTCTTCACCGAAAGGCACAAAAATATTCCTTTATTAACCTTTTGAAGCATAAATTTTTGTACAGGAAGAAAACATCTTTTTGGCATCTACATATAATTTTAGGGCATACAAAAATAAGAAAAAAATCCATATTATAAATTCAAAATTGACTGGCCCTTTTGATTTTCTTTTCGCTTTAGAATAGAAAAAACACAGTTTAGTCTTAAAACCATTTATACAAGATCAGAAATTTACTATGGAAGAACAAAAATATTGTGCAGGCGGATAATTTTAATTTCAATAAATAATCTTCTCGTTTACACTAATGATTCATAAAACATGACACGGAAAATGTGTTAGGCGGCACAGCTAGTATTTTATTCGTAACTGTAATTTGATCTGATTCTTGAAAGTAAGAAATGGGAATAGAGAAAGTCATATATTTTAGATACGAAGACCTGCTTTTTGAGTATCTACAATTTTAATTAAAACTCATTAACTAATATGGGGCCGTTCAAAAACTGCGTCACGCTATTCTGAATACTTTTTCCACCCCTCCCCTTCTTCGTCACAGTACAGATCATCATACAAAGCTTGAAACCTCCAGGGTCGTCACAAATAAGAATACCCCGGCCCCCTTTTAATTCATACATTTTTCATCGGTTTTATTTGATAAATGCCTAAAATATAAAACCAAACATACAAAACAGAATATTTTAACAGATGACATAACCTAAACTTCTCTCAAAATAGGGGAAATAGTGTAATTTTCCACGAATATGGGGGAATAAATTCTTTTAATTCTCAATGAAATATTCATTTGTTGAATTTTCAACTAAAAACGATCAATTATCGGTCAAAAATGGATTGTTTGAATTTTGAGTTAAGAAAATTAATTTTCAACAAAATAGTCGAATTTTTAACCAAATGAGATGAATTCTGAACCAACAATATAATAGTAGATTCTCCAATTAAAAAGAATGAACTTTCAACAAAATATAGTTGGATTTTCTTATTGGGTTCTACTAATTCACTTCAGATTTACAAGAAACAATGAGAAATAAGCTCGGAAATAAGGGAAATTTCTTGAAAACAGGACAAAAAAGAGGAATTCTTTAAAAACGGCGAGAAGTGGAATATAGGGAAAAGAGAGTGAAATGGATAATTTACTTGTAAAATAATTAAATCACTAATTTGTATTTTTTCAAGCAGGTTAAAAAGTCTGTATTCCCATTCGTATGATCCGTGTGTGATGTCACATTCTGCGTCCCCACCATACATCACAAATCTCCACAACCCCCTACTGTCAGTTTGACGTAGTTTTTGAACGGTCCTTATATTTTAGTTCTATAGTTCTAATAATATGTAATATAGATTATTATAGTAAAAAATTATATATTTATATATATATATATATATATAACCATATATATAAACCACGAGATGATTGGCGAAGGGGCGTTCCTTTACAAAGCCGCGGAGCAAGCTGCCGAGACCCTTGGCCTGAATTTTAACATCAGAAGTGAGGAAAGTGCATTACTCCATCTAGATGCTTCACGTCTAAAAGCCGAAGTAAAGAAAGCAGATGTTGGAAAATTTCACCAAGAGCTACTCGACAAGCAAATGCACGGAAACTTTCACAGAAATGTAGAAAAACAGTCCTTGTCGAAGGAGCAAACTTTTGCTTTCCTCAAATCATCAGGGCTCAATTCAGGTACAGAGGGCTTTATTTTCGCATGCCAGGACGGTGTAATCTCCACCTTAGGATACCGCGCCCGCATTTTATGTCAAGAAGTTCCCAGTGATAGGTGCAGAGCGTGTCATGCACACGCTGAGTACCTAGAACATATACTATCGGGGTGTCCGACCCACGCAGGAACAACGTATATCTATAGACATAATGCGGCCCTAAGAGTACTTTATTACCACCTTTGTCGCTCTTACGGTGTTGGTCGCGACCCTGCCCTGCCGAACGCTCCAAGGGAAATAGAGTCAATTGTCCAAAACGAGAAGTGCCAGATTTTCTGGAACTACGATTTTCGGGCAGCAGTCTCCGTTGCGCACTCGAGGCCTGACATTGTTCTCCAAGACTTCGAGAAACGAACTATATTCGTGATCGAATTCTCGGCTCCGTCCGAATACAACATCACTGCAAAGGAGAAAGAAAAAGAGGAGAGGTATCAAGACCTTAAAAGAGAGCTGCAACGACTGTACCCAAAATATTCGGTACGAGTAATTGTCCTTGTGATAGGTGCTCTCGGAGGTACTAAATTACCACTGGTTCGTAACCTTAAAGCCATACCCGCGTGCCAAAAATATGCCAAGGCACTTGCGAGATGGATGCAGAAAGCTGTCATCCTTGGGTCGCTTCGTGTCCTCAAGACACACGAGGGTTTCGCCGGCCTGTCGTTGTGATTTCGTCGTGCCCTGTGACCACCCATCTCACGGATGTGAGACGTGGCCATAGGTGTATTTTACCGCGGTTCTACTGGGGGCCATTGACATTTTCTCCAGATGGCAGTTGCTCTTAGTGGTACCCTGCGGTGGTTGTTTAACTTTTTTTTTTTTAATTATATATATATATGTATATATATATATATAGAGAGAGAGAGAGAGAGAGAGAGAGAGCGATTTAAATATAGATATAAATATATATAAATAAGGATGTCAATAAATGAATAATACTATAAAAAATATATAATATAATGTACTTTCCTTATTCACATCTCATTTATACTAATGAATGAGAATTACAGTAGAATAATTTTCACTCGATTTCCCTCGATCTCCTATAAAATGAGTATGATTACATAAGGACGCAGTTTACGTAATAGCTCATGGCTTACTCGTCTACCCCTAAAATATAACATCCGAGGGTGCAGATAGCTGAAGTCCCTTAATTCGGATCTGGTCCCCGTCAACCGGGCGAAGGATGGGATATAAATCATATGATCCATACATGCGGTGTGTTGCAAAGGCTGTTGGCATCGGACGGCAATAAAGCGCAAAAAACAACCCTGGAGTTTTTCATCCCAAGCTACAGTTTTTCTTTTATTTATTATATTTGCTTGCTTATTTACCAGTTTGACGGCGGTTAACGATGTCAAAGGGGGAGGCTTAAGTGCCGTCGAAAATACGACCGTATGTCGTATGTCTTTGGTCTGCTAATGTTCCTTTTACCCTTTTCCGAATTAAGTCGCGTGTATAACACTACTTTGTCAAAAATCATATGCGAAATATCTCAACTGGGGTATATTTTTAAATAGTAGCGATCAATTGTTTAGGAAATTATATTTTACTTTTAATGACTTCGAGAAGAAAATACCATATATTTAAATATTCGAAAATATTCTGGAATACTGTAGAATTTTTGGGGGGATTCTGAAATTTTCTAAAATATTTTGAAGTGTCATGGAACTTTTTCAACATTCTTGAATATTCTAGAATATTTGGAAATTTATAGAATGATTTAGACTTTCACTGATAATAATTTATTTCTAAAATTCTTTAAAAATTGTGGTATAATCTTAACATTTCTAAAATTGAATATTCCACAATGTTTTTGAAAGGTCTAGGATATTCTGGAATTTTCAGATGATTCGGGAAATATCTCTATCACTGTATTATGTTTATTACATCTTATATGTAATAATATTGGTTAAAACATTAAATCGTTAAACTTCAAATTACAAATGGTTGAATAATAACATAATTTTTTAAGGTTTAATGGTTATGTTTAAAAAATTCAACTTTCTGTTCATTTTTATATCAAATTTATTCTATACTTGAATTTGAAAGTATCTGACAATAATTAATGATATTCTGATTTAAAAATAAGAATTGTATACAGTTTACATATTTATAATTCTCATAATTTCAAAGTTACAACTATTAAACTCTAAACCGAGCTCTGAACTTTTCCTGTTCGCAATTGCGCGTGAAAAATTTGCATCTATTCACGACATTAACTGCTCAAATGGCATTTGCTTGATTAGGAATCACAGTTAAATTTTAAGCGTTTTAATTGCAAGCATTTCTATTTTAAAAGTTTAGAATTATAAATATTTCAATATGAAAAGCTACAATCTTAATTTTTTCATTTTAATTTGCAATTGTATTCATCATTATTTTTCTTATTTACAAATCGTTTTTAAAAAATAATATTTGATATTCCAAATGGTTCACTTCTGCAATTTAAAAAAATAAAATGATAAATTGAGAACATTATAATTATGAAGGTTTAAATTTCAAATATGTAAAGTTTGAAAGCTGTTGAAATAAAATTTTACAAATTTTCAACTTCAGTTTTAATTGTTGCACTTTATATACGAGTAAACATTTAAATTGCGTAATATTGCAAATGTTTTATTACAAAATGGTTCAATTTCAAAATAAGTTGTTGAAATCATACAATTTACAGCGTTCGATTTGAAATCATAACAGCTGCAAAGGTTAATTTTGAAAAATTTAATTTGCAAATTTTTTAATTATAAAAGGTGCATTTAGTATTACATAATTTTAAATGTTTTTAATTTTGAAGGGCATTGAACTGGTTCAAAATCCTTATTTTCGGTAAATTTAATGAAAAATACAATCGAGCCAAAAATTATAATTATAAATGTAAACTAGTTTTTATTTTGGTCAAAAGTTATTAATACATTGTTTTGCGATACGCCTAGGGAATAAAAATTATAGCTATGATGTAATAAGTAACAAAATGTATCTTTTAAATTCAGAATCCTGGTAGTTGTAATTTTTTATTAGCCATTAATTTCAGCTCGAAACCGACGAAGACGACATCGGCCAGAAAAGCAGATAATAATTTTGGATCCAAAAAAGCATAATGATAAAAAAGTGAAAGACATGCAAAAAACAATGAGAAATTACAGGACGTGCAGGACTCTGGCGTAAAGTCCCAAGGGACTGATTCCTACAGGCAACCGAGCTAACCAGACCCGCCTAATAATTCTTTGGAGGCGTCAAGACATGTTCATGTCAGAGCATCGCGACGCCCGCGTCTGTCTCCTGTGCGCCCACGAAAAGCGCGTCGCACGTTTTATTCCAGTGCCACTGACGCTGAGATTAACTGAGCTTGTAAAAGGTTGTATAAATAAAATCTGGGAAATAATCATCACGAGAGATCGGTGGCAGGACCACGCAAGCCACAAAGTTTATACCTCGTATACTCAGCTGTCGACACTCTGTTAATTCACATGGCTTTTAGCAATGATAGCGAGACTGAGCGAAAACTAAGCCAAGAAATGCTAATACTAATATTAGCGTCGTTAGCGTACGCCGTTATCTTATTTTGCCTTCGAATTTTATTATAGGGATCGCTCGAATCATCTTGTACGTCTGTACGACGAGAACCAACCACTATATAAAAAGATGGAATGCGAACGCGAAAACACTTTATTGTATCATTTAAAATCAGGGTGAATTTAATTATCATACAATACCAGCTAATTAATAAGTTGACATAAGCGCTGTTTATTTCCGCCTGTATTAGGAAGAGTGATGACCTGAGTAGTGAGCCACCCTTCAGTAGTGTCATTTTAAAGTTTTAACAAGTATAATATCCTGTGATAAATGAGATAGAAATATTTACAAAACCTTCTAAAATTTTTAAAGAATTTTCAATGAAATTATCAATTATTTTAGAAACTTCTAGAATATTTTAGGATATTTTGAATAGGTGAATGAGAAGCTAAGATGAATTCATTTCCAGTCGGGCAGGCTGTGCATGCTCAATTGCTCAGTCACAGAATCGTTTTCGCAAGATATATGTTGGTTTTCAAAAGATTTCAGATGACACGTATTTTACCGATTAAATGATTTTTTTTTACCAAGTTATGAGTATTTTAACTTTTAGTACTGGTAAAGCCATTTATCAAGAATTTATCGAACTTTTTCAAAGCGTTGTAGTATCTAAGCCAATATAAATATTTTGACATTTTATTTTTATTTTTTATTCAAGATCGAAATGAAATCTACTTCCTTATGAAAAGATTTTTATGCAACGAAAAAAAAAGCATAAAAATATTCACAATTCAAAATTAGACCTCCTCATCAGAGATTGTTTATAGGAAGACTATGAAGGTATGAAAAATTAATATACCTGAAAAGAAAATATTTCGATTGATATTAATTTTAAAGTTGATTAAGTCTAATATACTCAATATCTTTAGTGAGAAAATTATTGTTCTATAAAAGATTTTTTTTACTTCTAAGCAAAAGAAAGTTACTTTATCAAATTAATAACTCTATCCCATACTTTGTTGTATCTTGAAAGGTCACTTTTCAAAATTAATACCTTTGTTACCGTCTCTCTTTATAAATAACATCTCCATGAATTTTCACTTTTTCTGATTTCTCTCATGATGACGAATTTTAATATCATTGCAATTGAAGGCGTGATCATGTGTAATTTTATGCTTTAGAAGGACTGAACCATATCTAAGACTTCTGTGAACATTATTTTGATGTTCATCTTTCCTCAGTCTAAATTCCCTTCGTGTTTGCCCTGTATAAACTGCATTACAATCTTTGCAATTAACTTTGTGAATTACACATTGTTTGTCTAGCGTTTCATATCTACACGGAGATACTTTTGATATTAATATTTCTTTTATCGCATATTCATAATTAAAATAAAATATACGAATGTTAGACTCTTAAACACAAAAAATTACAGCTTTTCTGAATCGCTGTATTAAATTTTGTAATGGATTCGAATAACGAAAATTGGTATAGTGCTTTGAAAGAAGCGAAACAAACGCTTTGCAATCTTTCTAAACCAC
>CAKNXH010000221.1:714585-728605 GCA_932178445.1 Andricus quercusramuli
TAGAGTCCCTCTATATGCAAAAGTAATTTTTGCACTTGAAAAGCAGAAAGATATCACAATGTTCTCACCACTTATGCGCTGAAAACGATATTTTAACTAAAAACCATATACATATAAACAATACTTTAGACTCCACCTCACGACATGACATCGGCCTACTATATTTGAGATTAAAGTTTCACTGTAGCCTTCTAGTCCGCGTGAAAATAAAATTTGTCCGCTGCCATATAAATTTGACAGCTGTCTAAAACAATTGATAGTATACTTTTATCCGCTGACCGATAAGTTATATCGATCGGCGGATAATCATAAGTGTATATATAGCTGGCAATTATTTCACCCAGCTGACAAAAATATATGCCCGTGTCGAAAAATGTCGTGGCAGTCTTGAATAATTTTAAAGCCAGTACAGTTTTTCTCAAGCCTGTCTATTCACGCAATACTAGCCTGGCGCTACACTGGCGCTGTCTAGTTTTTCTACGTGTTTGAGTCAAACATTTCTGCTGTCTAGTCCCAGTCTTGGCGCTATCTAGGAGTTCGTCACAAATTCGAATATATAAAGATTGTCCAGATTTTAACTAGTTTCTAGATAGAAAACGGTTTGAACTTGAACAAAAATTACAGAGGTGAATTCAGAAAATAATCATTTTTGAATCAAAGATTTAGGAAATTACAATACACAATTGCACAAATGCTCAAGCAATAATTAATTCTAGACTTTTAAATATTTAAGATAGTGTAAGCAATAATGGTTGAAGGTGATCGAAATCCCAATACAAGAACTGTATTCCTAAGAACGATTTTTTTAATAATGTTTAAAAACAATTTTTTTAATTGAATTATATAGTGAAATTATAATAAATTTATATTGAATTTATAATAATTGTAATATGTATAATGCTATGCATAATATTGATGTTATTCCAGAATTTATTTTATTTATTTATTGATTGCGTAGATGATAAATAAGCCTGACGAATTAATTATTTGAAATAATAAACAATCATTATTTCGTGGTCTAATCGCAAGTAAAATCATACGAACTTTATTTTTTTCAATGATTTATTCACACATCAAGCACTTTTAATGTTTAAAAATTGTTCATGTTTTATTGAAATGAATATTAGGATTTAATTAATTGAAATTAATATTCGACAAAAATTAGGAAAAATTAACTTTCAGATGGCCGAGGTGTTAAGGTGACGGGACAAAGTTACAACAATATAATAAGAAGTTTTACATCAGAAGTTCGATACCCGGCGTATATATTGGACTTTCATAGCGTAAAAAATAATCATATTATTTAATTATCATTTATTTTTTTATAAAAATTGCCAATCCGTCTAGAAACTAGTCGATCCGAGCGTTACATCCCAGTCTAACCGCTGGACAGTCAGCCTGTGGCGCGGCAGTGACGACTCAAGGCGGACTAGACAGAAACAGTACAGCCCCAGCATGAAATTTTTCCACACGGGTGGCGGCAGTCATATCTATCGGCCAGCAATCTACTGATATCAAGCCGCAAAATGTAAACATTAATTTTTGAAATCCAGCATTTTAAAATCACATACCAAATTTTGAAATCGAACATCATAAACGGTATAATTCATTTTTTTTCAGTCTCAATTTTTGATTTAAAAAGTTCCGGAGATCATATTTCTCAACCGATTTTAAAGTTTTTGATTTTCGAATTCAAGCCTATTAAGATTCTAAGAGGTCTTTTGTAGCCGATATTTTTATAAAAAAAAACAAATACATTTGTTATTATAGGTGCATGTTGGCAAAAAAAAACTTTTTTTTGTTACCTAGCTATCACATTGCTTAACACAAAATTCTATTTTTAAATTTACTGAAAAAAAATTAATAAGATTTAGATAATTTTTTCAAATAATTCTTTATAACTTTAAGTTAATGAGAAAAATATTATCTTTAGATAGTCCACACGAGCATATGGAGTTAAATATTGTCATTGAACGTAAATCTTCGTAACCCACAGACCCCTGGGACGCTTCCCTATTCCAATAATCCGCTATGCCATACGTCTTACTTTTTTCGAAGAAGAAAAAAGATATTTGATCAAAAAAAGTTTCGGAATTCCCTTTATACATAAGTTGCATGAATTGGTGAGAGATGACAATAGATGGGATACTTATTATGGCAGGATTCCAAATTTGCGGTTTGCCACTTCTGCCCTTTAAATAGTCCTGAACGAACCACCCCACCCCGTTATTTGAAGGAAAAATTGTATGATACAATATATTCTGTTTATCGATTTCAAGTACTGAAAAACTTTATTTTAAAAATCTCCTCTGCAAATACTACATTTATTTATAATTGTAATGCAAACAATTATATTCGTTATTTTTACTACTTATCTACTGGAAAGAGTCATAGATTAAGTAACTAATTAAAACGCGGAAACAAAAAAATTCGTTCACTATCCAATAAACGTTGTATTAAAAATATACTTAAATACACCAGACTCTCTGTTGAGGAACAATGTCGGGGATTGCCTGCAAATAGCCTTGTTCATAAAGCAATATACTTGACTGAGTAGTAGTGCACTGCGTCCCTTCAGAGGCGGAGTCGCAACCGTCTCTTGCCCTGCCCCATGAGAAACTGCTGGGACCAGCAATTCTAGGAATAATAAATTTTTATTAAGTAGCCTACTAAGAAATAAAAACGCTCAGAAAACAAAATTCTTGATCCAAAATACTGTTTTCATAGATATACATGAAAATTTGGTTGAATCAAACAACTTTTGGCTGATTCAATACAATATTTGTTTGACCGAACCAAATTTTTAATTGAATCAACGAAATAGTCCATCTATAGATGGACCAATTTGGTATACTAAAAGATTCGTTTAAAACAACCAGAAAATTTGGATGAGTTGACCAAATATTTTGTTGTCCATATAATTAGTAATTACCATATTCTATGGTTGAACCAACAAAAGTTTTGTGGATTTAACTAAATCGTTTTCTGAGTGAATATACATCAACATAATTAGATACCAAAAATAATTTGAAATTTTCAAAAAAGGAAACTCATTTTTAAACGGATCTTTATATTATATTATATATATATATATATATATATATATATATATATATATATAAATATATATATATATATTCTTATTATTTTATTGAACGAAAAGCCTTTCTTGAACAGACTGTACTTAACTGGTTAATTGGTTTTTTGTTCTATTTCCGAATCCGCAGAATTTCTCGCAACCCTGAGGGAGCGGTAAGTTTTGAAAAGGAACTATCGGTGATCTGAGGATGAAGCCAGATCCCGAAGCGACTGAAAGAAGCTGAACGTTTTTGAAAGTAAAGAAGTCGTTGTTAAGTTAGTAACGGAGACGATACTTGACACCCCTGTGTAATAAGATCTAGAGCGCTCTATAGGAGGAAAAAAACCCTTTCGATTTACAAATTTCAAAAAAATGTCATGCGAAAAAACGCTATGATTTAAGCGCCAGTGTTAATTAAATTGGCACTTTTTATTCTTTAGATTTTAGAAACCTGATAAAGTTTTTTACATTATATTTTTAATTTAATGTATTAACCAAAAAAATATTAATGCATATATTTCAACAAGATCGTGTCTACATTCACCGATATTCGGTGCCTAAATCATCAGGCAAATTCTAATGGGGTCTGCGGGTTCACCCGGTGATCGTAGTAAAAATATTGTTGAGGAGCCTATACAATTTTTTTTCGGAAAATTAAATTATTCTTCTAAGAATTCTAAATTACTGATTATTATTATTTAATAACAACCTAAATTTGTTAAAGTTGCTTCGTTTACGATAAGCAATAATGAAACATTATTTCTTCGACTTTCTTCTCATTTTTTCAATATAATACATGATAGTAAAAAAATTCAGATAGTATTTTTATAACAAAGTCGGGTCTTCCTTTTCCGATAAAAACATTTGTCTGGGAAATGTGAAATTTGTTTTCTGCTTGGTCATATTGAATTTACTGGGGACTTTCGAATTATTCGAAATAGATTTCTAATAATTCAATAAGATTCACTTTTCCGGACATTACACCACTCTAATAACCCTATATAAAATCTTCTTCTTTATTACAAAGTGACGTAAAAAAATTATATAATACAAAAAATAAAATTACATCAGTGAGCTAGTATAATTTTGTTTCTTTCATTATTCTTATTTGAAGCAATTTGTGTTAAATTGAAAATAAAAATCTATATACGCAATATGATATTTTTAAGCCACATTTTTAAAAGGTAATAATCACAAATTTTATCTTATTAACCTCTCAGTTTAGAAAACCCTACTCAAACATAGAAACGGGTATAGGTGGAGAACAAAAGAAAGTTTACTTTTCACGTATTTAAACTTGTTTAATATGTTTTTGTGGTATAATAATCTATATCTCGCTTATGCTATTAGTCAATGTTATCGAAAACAATAAAAACTCAGCAAATTCTACAACGATGCAGTAAATATTCGCACATATATTACACGGGGTAGCTAAAGTGACATTTAGTGTAGAGAATTATTCCGCATATCTGATTCAATATTTTTTCAGCAGGGATAAATAATAAAATATGTGGGCTTCCGCATGGAAAGAGCCCTTATGGTCGGTGTGTAGTTAGGGGCCGTGCATAAATTGCGTAAAGTTTTTTCCTGAAATTTTGAACCACGTACCCCACTTTGCTAGGGTCCGCAAGTTTTGAAATACCCCACCCCTCCCACCCATCTTACGTAATTTTTGCCAACTAAATGTTTCTTCTTGCATTTATTTATGGGTCATTCAAAAATAACGTAAGACGAGGGAGTGTAGGGGGTTTGAATAATTTTCCTGTTCCTTATCTTCATCTCATTTCAAATGAGATGACTGATAAAATCAAAAAGACGAATTAATTTTCAGCAAGAGTTGAATTTTCAACCAAGAAAGATTTTTCAGTCAAAAAAAAGGTTTCATCCAAAATGTTCAATTTTCAAACCAAAAAGACGAGCATTCTACACGGAGAAGCTCTGCCACGAGCGGTTAGTGTTAAAATAAAAAAAAATCATAGTACTAGCCACAGTTGCCAACACACTGCCCGCTCGTGAATTCACACGAGCCGCTCGTGTGAATTCACGAGCGAAAAGTGTGTTGGCAACTGTGGCTAGTGCTATAAAAAAAATAATTATTTTAACACTAACCGCTCGTGCCAGAGCTTCTCCGGATACAAAACAGTTGAATTTTTAACCTAATAATTGAATTTTCAACCAAGAAAATGAAATTTTCTACTAAAAAAGATGAATTTTCAACAATTTACATAAAATTTCTGCCAAATAGTTGATTGTTTAAACTGAAAGAGATCAATTTTAACAAAAAATGGAACAATTCAATTTTCGTTAAAAAATGTGATTTTCACTGAAAAAAACTAATTTTCTACATAACAGTTGAATTTTCTACCAAATTGTTGAATTTTCAAGCCAAAAAGACGAATATTCTACAAAACGGTTGGATTTCCAACTGAAAAAAATGAACTTTTAAAAAACTAGGCCAACTTTCAACGAAGTAATTGAATTTTCAATCTAAAAAGATGAATTTCAAACAAAGAATGTAATAGCTGATATAATAAGCAAAAATGATGTTAATTTTAAATAAATAACAGTTGAATTTAAACAAACAATGTGAATTTTCAACAAAATACTTAAATCCTTAACTAACACGAATTAATTTTCAACCAAATAGTTGCATTTTTAAGCAATACAATTTTTATGTCTGGTCTGGTCTAGGTTTGGCGCTGGTCAGCTAGCAAAGATCAACAATTGTAAATTCGGCCTGGAAGGTCTGGCCTAGCCCAGACCTATAGCGCTGATCAGCGAGCGAAAAAAAAATCTTAAGTTCGATCAGCAAATTTATTTTGACATATTTTGAAAAAGTTACAGGGTGCCTAAAATGATAGAAAATAAGAAATTGACGTATACTACCAAAACAAGAGACACTATCAATTTTGAAATTGACACTATATCAGTCACACTCGATTTTGTCCAATGTGCGAACTTTTCTTCATTAAGTTCTACTCTATTATACCAAATGTATATATTATATTATATTTATGTCTGAACCACGGTGTGGGACCGAGATTTTTCATGAATGT
Organism: Andricus quercusramuli; assembly: GCA_932178445.1. Taxonomy (NCBI): domain Eukaryota; kingdom Metazoa; phylum Arthropoda; class Insecta; order Hymenoptera; family Cynipidae; genus Andricus; species Andricus quercusramuli. The sequence goes on from CAKNXH010000221.1 coordinate 720,721, forward strand.
GAACACTATAATTGAAAAAATATAAATAAGGTGGAATTTGTCGCCTTATTATATTCAACTGGAAAAGTTCTTTTGAATCAATGGGGGAGCTCCCCCCCCCCCCCCCTCAACCCTTTCGCATGCATTCATTGAAGAAAATTCACAATCGCCATCTCCGAAAAATTTTGTGGATCAGCCCTTGCTGCTAGTTATCAATAAAGTAACATACATTTTTTACTGATAAGCGGCTGTATACAATAAAATCTGTTTATCTTCTGTTTTTCAGTAATTCGCAGATTTGGAAATATCTTACGCAAGAAATGGTTGGAAATGGTTTTGACCACGTAAGTCGTACGTATACACCTCCATGTAAGACAGCATAGAAAAGTCGGTGACCTACCAAAAAGCCTGCAAGTAAATTATGCATGACCTCTTACGTATAGGATTAGGTTCATATGGCCGGATAAATCCCCGGAATTTCAAGGCATTTTTCATGTTGGAACTTTGAAAAACCACTTTTCGAGAAAAACGCATCTAATGTGGGTGAGTGCCACACGAGCACGTGTTATACTTCTTCTTCGAACATGAAATATATCCACTTCCGGTTGCCCTCAGGACATGCAAGTAGTGTTAATATAGATTCAGTATAGGTCCTGAAGTCGGAAAATATTTATTTTGACCCTGACTTTAGAAAGTTGCGAATAACTCATAACCTAGGAATTAATCAGTTATCTATTGCAAAGTAGCTCCTTAGAAGCAACAAGCAACTTCAGATTAAAAACAAACGAGGTTCCTCGGAAACGGCGCCTAACGCAGCATCCAGCTCGTTACGAGGCCAATGAGCGTCTAATGAGGGTGGAGCTTGCGACGAGATCTCCACCTACTCTTAAAACGCTCTATTTCTCGTGTCTGCCCGAAGAGAGTTTTAAGTACATCTTAACTCACTAAAGTCAGTTGGCATCTTGCCTCCCTAAGAACGAAACGTCGTGCGAAATAATTCCGAGAGATAATTCTCTGGCTTTCCCTCGCTTCGCCACCCCAGCCGCGGTTAATTGAATCGCGATTCAACTAATTCAATTACCCGTGAAATACTCCCCTCTTAATTCAATTCCGGCCCTAATTCGGGCCAGAATATGCTCTGCGCTTAGCGCTTAATTATAACCAGAGAACTTAATTCACAACAATTTACATCCGAGTTTTCGATCCGGTATCAGAAATAAGAGAGACACGATCGGCCCGCGACCGCTTTCTAATGGACTAATAAGTGCGACGGCTCGTAAAATGTGCACCGGACGTCGTGGCACGCGTGCGGCGATTTTTAAAATTCCCCATGGCGCGCTCAACCAGACTCTCAACGGATAAAGCGGCTTAAAACTTCAAACTGATTTATACGCCCACAATATCGGTTTGACAACAAACAAAAAGTGTGTGCGACGAAATTTTAATGAATTTATCCCTGAGGATTTATATTGCAGAGTGTTTTAAAATGTCCGAAATCACAGTCACTCCAATGTTTCTTATTGAAAATTTATAGTTTGTTGTATTATGAGAAATTTACTGGGTTTGAAGAAGTGAATGTATTTTTTTATTTGTTATAAAGAAGAGAAAGAGAAGAGAAAAGAGTGCAAAATGTTGAACGCAGACTCCAATCAAAGTACAAGTCATTCTATGATTGTGTCCCAGGTCCAGAATTCACATGCTCCACAAGACTTTACTGTGTCGCGTTTATTGTCAACCCCAAATCACACGTTAGGTCAGTATTTCTTAGGTAAAGAATGTGATAATAGTGGCCTACAATTTTTTAATTCATATATATATATACTTTCAACTCATTAAATGAGTGATAGTTGTGCACTGCAAAAAATTTCTCGTGTAAACTTAACTCTTAATGTGGCCCACATTAGAATAAATGTAGTGCAATGTTGACTCACTGGTATTGTAATTTTACACTTACTATACAAGTTTTGCAAACGTACCGTTTACCTTAATTCCAATGTCGCATTACACTTTTTTTATTTTTAACAGTGCGTCCTCTTTAAATTTGAAATTTTTAATCAGTGAGAAATGGGTCAGTGAGTTATATCAGTAAGGATTTATAATGATTTACACTGAAATATCACTGACTGCTAGTGTCGTTTTCACTAAAGGTAATCAGTGAATTCTCAATTTTAATGGATTATGAACGGTAACTTTCTTATTTTTATTCTTTAGTTAACTCAGTTTTAACAAAACAGAATCATGAACAGAAGATTGTTTTAAGTTTAAACTTCAAAAAGTATTAATATAGCTTACACAGAGTAAAAGAAAACTCCCCATTTAAGTCAGAAAATTAACTGAAATTTGTTGCAAAGGTATAAATTAATCTTCACCCACTACATTCAATGAGAAATCAGTGATTATTGACTGGAATTTCAGTCATATTTAACTGATTTCCTAATAAAAATTTCACTCGTATTTCAGCAAATCTTACTCAAACGTATGTATTTATAGTATCTTTTTCTACTGCGTGAAATCAGTGAATATATAGTCACAGGTAAAACCACAGGGTACCATAACTTTGCAAACAGTTGATAACTACATTACATAACTAATAAAAATTATCCATTGTGTAAAGTTTTGATTTTTAAGGAGATTTTCTGGCTCAATTTATCAGCATAGTCATTTTATAAGCACATTAAATTATTCTATAGTTTGGTACTTTATTCCTCTTGATCAGTGGCGGACTGGATGCCTTGGGGCGTCCGCGGGAAGTCGATATGTAGGGACGCCTTCCTGAGAAAAAAAAAAAAGAAAGCAGAAACCACCATTTTTTTCTGTGCCACTTTTATAATCATTTTTTGATTTGCATTAACAAACATATTTTCCACGACACCACAGTAGTATATTATTTTCCACGACACAGCAGTAGTATATATTCAAATAGTCGCAATAATTACTATTATTATGCGAAAAACTGTTAATCTCGCTAATAATTTCTCCAGAAAAAATGTATTAATATATTAAAAAATTAATCCAACTCAACCCGGTTCAATCCGAACCAAATTTTCAATCCAAATAAATCCGAATTCGGATTGACCTATTAATTTATAGAAACAGGATTTTCAATCCTTTCGTTTACACAATAATATATATGTTGCAACGTTTAAAGTTTTACGAAATAATTTTGAACTGTTTATAGTTTGATAAACGCAGATAATCAATGCATTGCTGACGCTTTATATAATGAGAAAAAATTCTGTCAGATGCAAGAGATACAATTTTTTTGCATAGTTACGAATCCTGGAAGGACAAACAAATTAATCCTCACAAAACTTTTCTTTGCTTTAGAAGTATAAGTTGGAATTCATGTACGATATGTTATGTGTTGATGATTAACTAGCTTATGGAGTACAATATGTTTACGGAGCACAATTTTAATTTAATTCCTTCTGCTTTCTCTTGTTTGATATTAAAAACATTTACATTGTTTAAAAAAAGTTATCTTAGAGGGCGCCTACACGGAAAAAATTAGTCGTTGAAATTTTGAATGACTGAGTCAACCACTCTAGGATAGGGTTAAACGTATGTCATAAATTGGAAGAATCGTTTTACAAACCTTGATTGATAAATGTTTAAAAAGTAGAAAGAGTTGTCGAAAGTACAAAATAATTGCAATGAAAATGTGAAGACCAGAGGAATAGAGTTCTTGAAACACTGATACACTAATGCTTCGAAGCCAGTCAATGAAACTTTCGGTGACTCCTAACGAGTTTTTAGAAAACAGTGTAGCCAAGTTAAAAAAATATATATTTTGCGGTTATATTTACTATATTGTTATTCACATAGACTCACGCTTAAGTTATATTTATTTTTGCAGATACACACGAACCTATGAAAAATCGAAAGAAATTTTGCGGCGGGATTCGAACTACCTAACACCTATCGAACGCAACTTATCCCTAACCACTAGACCCCACTTCACCTGAGCATCCAATGTGACTGTACATTGTGAATATATAGATATGTAGAAGACAGTCAACGAATTCTTCGACATTTTATAAATCAGTTATTCGTTTCTGTGCTAGAGTTATTGTATTCCAAATCGTTTGGAATCTAGAGGACTTTTTATGAATAATTGAATGTTTGCCTTGAACTTTGTCAAAATCTGCTGAATAAAAATTCGAAAACTGATGTTCGTAGATTGTCTTCCAATAATTCGATGACTTTTTTCACTTTTTCGATGAAGTCTGCGGTTCTTTAATCAAAATTATACGAGATTCTAAACAAAAAGTGGCCTATCCTAGAATGGTTGACTAGTCAAGTGAAGTTTCGACAACTTATTTTTTCCGTGTACATGCCTTAGGGGGGCGCCTGATAGGGTGGGCGCCGGCGGGGTTTCCCGCATCCCAACCTATGGCCAGTCCGCTACTGCTCTTAATGAGAGTTAATCATATTATACCATAAGCCATTTCCCTTTTGGGATAGGCGTGACTTGCTCGGTGAGGAAGGGAATAGTGTGAGATAGGGGGTATAGATTTTTTTAGATTTATCTATAATTTAAACAATAATATCGGTTGGTGATAACCAAACCAAACTCCGTTCTTAGACTGTTGTCGAGAAAATCCAACAACCGTATTAATCTTATTAAAATAATTATTAAGATTCTTATAAAGATCTTATTAAAATGTTGATACCAGACTTAAAATGTGTTGTTTTTTATAAGACTGTAAAGACCAAAAAATTGATCACTTTGATTTTGATCTATAATTCTCGTGTTATTTATTTAAATGACACGTTTGTTCCGCAACACCGCTGCGACCCAGGTTGCTGATCAATCTCTCTAGCGATCACCCTAAGTGAAGAGCCTCACAAAATTGTTATGTGTGGTTCCCCACTTGGGCCCATTAGTATCCAAGGTCTTTGTATTTGTATTTTTTTTTGTATTTATTTATGAAAAGTTTCTAGGGCTAAATAGCCTTATAAGGAATAGGTGATACATATTACCTTTAAAATGTGACGGAGATCTATCTGAAGATTGAAATCAAAAATAGTTATTTAACAAGAGTAAAGAAATAAACTATACTAATATACATAATGAGGTGTGGGCTATCAACCGAAAGATACTATAAATATACATACGCAAATATACACACGCAAATATACATACTTAAAAGTAAATACGTATTTATACACAAAATCATCTATATTTTTAATTAAGGATTCAAGTGTTACCAATATGTAATTTCGAGGGTAGGATTTGATATTTTAAATAAGAAACCAAAAAGGAGTTTTCTAAAGTGAAATTGTGAATATGCATTTCTAATGCTTACAGGTAGTTTGTTCCAAAGGCGAGCACCACGAATAACAAAAGACCTTTGCATTTTACACGTGCGGTGTGGCTGAATTCTTAATACTGTTTTCCTTTCACGGAGTTTGGAATGTGTTGATTGATCTCTGTCAAAAAAAGGAAAGAGATTGAAAATATAGTGCGGAGCTTCATTGCTGAATAGGCTATAAAGCAAATTACCCATAAAAAATTGTCTTCTTTTGGCGACGTAAGGAAGTCCTGCTCTTTCTCTATACTGAGTAATATGTTCACTTTTGGGGATGTTATAGATATAGATGAACCGAATGCAAGCATTAAGCGTACGCTCAAGCTTAGCATTCAGCTCATCAGCAATATCTTTGTTTCAGGCGTCATTCACTCTGTTTGCAACCTATTTGTCGCCACACTTTTCTGTTCTGGCATACTTCTCTAGCTTCCTTCACGTCCATGCATATTTTCATGCAAGCTTTCATGTTTGTATGGCTTCTGATGCCTCTTCGGATTAATGTCTCATTCACACATTCTAACCATTCTTTCGGCGGTCTACCTCTGGGCATTCTCCCATTTACTTTACCCTTATAAACTTGTTTGGTCAGTTGTTCATCTTTCATTCTTTCAACTTGTCCAAACTGTCTTAACTAATTTCTTTCCCATATGTCAACTAATGTCTCTCCTGTACCACATTCTTTGAGGATTATATCGTTTCGGATTTTGTCCATCAGTGTTTTCCCGTACATTGTGAGCAGAGATTTCATGCCAATACTCAACTTTTTCTAATCTCTCATCATTTAGGACAATGTTGCACATTGTTTTCTTACTTTTTCCTTCAAACACCATGATTTTTGTTTTATTTACGTTAATTTTGAGGCCCATTTTCTTCATGCTTGTATTAAGTTTATTCAACATTCTTTGCGAGTCATCGATTGATTCTTCCATGACAATCTTGTCATCTTCGAAAGCTAACCCACGTACCTTCACTGTTTCGAGATCTACACATTCTTCGTCGAAGAGGTCCATTCTTAGACACTTATCCATAAATATGATAAATAGCCATGAGGACATAATGCATCCTTATTTCACGCCTTGAATAATATCAAACCAGTCACTCAGTTTCCCATTAAACCTTACACTCACTTTACTACCTGTACACGGAGAAAAATGGAAGGTCTGTTTGGCCATCTAGATGTGCAGACCGACCATATTGCAGGGTCAACTATAGGACAGCCCTTGCATATGGCTAAAGCGACTATCTCTAGAAGGTTGAAACAAGAGGTTCAAATCGGTCATCTCAAAGTGTCGACTCGATCATCTCGAACGGTCGACTCGGTCATCTCGAGATAGCTGACCTGATCATAGTAAAGGATCGATATGATTGTCTCAAACATACGACTCGATCGTCTCAGATGGTCGATTCGATTTTCTCAAAGGGTCAACCTGGTAAATGTTTAGGATAGATTTGGACACCTCGGGCGACTGCTTCGATCATCTCAATACAGTCGATTTCATCAGCTCGAATGGTCGATTCGATCATTTCAGCGGGTCGACATGATTATCCTGGAATATCAATATGAATATTTTAGGAGGAAATATTCGATTTTCGCACAGGGTCGATTCAAAAATCAGATATGGTTAAAATTAACATTTATGAAAGCCAAATATCCTTCATCAATTTATTTATAGTAAGCATTCTAATAATAATCTTTAATCAAAAATTACTAATTTGCAGTGAAATCGCAACAAATATAATTAATAAGAAAAAATTCTTTTTATGAATTGAATTTTGAACGTTTTTTTCTACGAATTAATAGTTTTTACAAAAGATTGGTATAGAAATACTTCTGACTATTTATCAATTGATAAAAGTCATCGCACTATGTAATTAGTATAATTTCATACTAATTCAGATGCAGAGTATAAAATATTCTATATCGTATCCAAAAACAGTATACGTATTGAAAAAATGAGAAACACTCACGTAACCCTTCTCATACACAGCCTTAAAATTAAACAAAATATTTCAATTAATGATGAATGGGTTAAAGTTCGTTAAAAATTGTGGTTATAAATGCATAGTTTTATTTTTAGAATAAAAAGCATAAATATATATATAGAACTTATATCAGAAAACAGTCTCTTCGTGGATCCGTACATAAATCACACTTCTGTAAAGCCTTCGCTAAAGATAAATTTGAAAACTAATACAATTATGGTCAAACATTGTATATAAAACGTGGAATACATTTTTTAATATTATTATTTAAGACTTCAACGCATTTAAACTGATAACGCTTACAACTGTCGCTTGCCTATAGATTTCTGAGTGTGTGATCCGTCCCATAAATATTCCCTAGAAAAAAGTAAATAATCAATAAGCATAATCAATAATAGATTTGATACTTTCACGATGATTCATTATAATAAATTTGAAATTTAGAATTTAAAATTTAAAGATTTTTCGGGTTTCAATCGTGTGCGAAACTATGAATGTTGCCGACGTTTCGTGAACATTGCAGTTCACTTCTTCAGGGCTGACCTGAAACTGAAGTTTCAGGTTATGTTGTTCTTATATATGTATTCTCTACGATGCCTGTGATTGGCCAG
>CAKNXH010000221.1:733605-755652 GCA_932178445.1 Andricus quercusramuli
CCCCCTCTTCAAACTTGCAACGTAGTTTATGGGAAGTACCACCAGGCCACTTTTTATTTCAGGACTATCAAATACAATAAAAGAACAGAACATGTGTAACAATTGTAACATCCTTAAAACTTACTTCAAAGTGAACTCTAGGACATACACAGATCGCCTGCAACTTCATCCTGTGAAGAGCTTTCCATGTCGGTACAGGTGAATCTTTAACCTGAAAGAGTAATTTCCAATCAATTTATTGAATTAAAAAAAAATAATTTTAACCAGTTGCATTTGCAAGCAAATAGCTGAAAACTTTCAAGCAAAAGAGATGAATTTTTAAAAATGTTATTGAAGTTTTCGCCAAATAGTTGAATTACAAACTGCAAAATGAATTTCCAACCAAATGGTCGAATATTCATACCAAAATGATTAAACCACAACCAAATAGTTGCATTTTCAAGCACACAAAAAACTAGAAATTCCAATAAAATGATCATTTTCAACAAAAAGGATTTTTTTTTCAACTAAATAATGGAATTTCATGAAAAATAATTTCCAATCAAACAGTTGAATTAACAACCATATACTTGAACTTGCAATCAAAAGAGATAAATTTTCAAGAAGTAAGGTAACTTTCAACTAGTTGGTCGAATTTTCGAATAAAACAGATTAAACCTCAACAAAAAATAATAATTTTAACGGAATAGTTTCTTTAACAAGTAAATAGTTTTACTTTCGAAAAAAAATCAAATTTTTTCAACAAAACTGATGAATTTTCAACGAAATAGTTGAATTTTCGAGTTTAAGAAATAATGTTGTACTCCAAAAAAGGGAAATTATAAAAAAGTTCATTTTTCAATTAAACATATAAATTATCGACTAAAATTATGAAAATAATTTACAAAAAAGTTGAATTTTCAAAACAAAAATCCCAGAAATAAATTTTTGACAAAATATACATATTTTTATCCAAATAGTTGACTCTTCAATTGAGATTAATTTTCTACAACAAAAAGACGAATTTTTAACAAACCACATTAATTTTCAACAAAATAGGTGAAGCTCTACAATATAAAAAAGAATATTTAAACATAAATGAAACAGGTAAATTTTCATTTGAAGAAATTGACTTTTCATTAAAAAAATAATTTTGTAGTAAGAAAGGACTAATCTTCTACAAAAAAGTTAAAATTTCTACCACATAGTAGACTTTCCAACCAAATTTTTGAACTTCAAATACAAGCAGACGATTTCCTAGATTAAATATAGAATTTTCAACCAAAAAATATGAAATTTCAACTAAACGTGATATAAATTTTCAACTAAAATTATGAACCTTCTACCAAAAAAATGAATTTGTAAGAAGCTCTACTTTCAACCAACGAGAATAAAAAATTATTTTTTTCATAAGAAATGTAATTAATGATAATTACCTCTGTATATTTGGATGATATTTTGCCCACAGTTCCAGCTCTCCATGAGCTTTACATACGACGACCTAGACCATCTATCCTTGCATGCATTCAAATGTGGAAGTATGTGACAACTGGAAGATAAAGTTTTATTTTTAAATTAATAATTACAAATCAAGTTTAAACTGCATTAATTAAAGCTAGAATTATCAGTGATTTCTTGAATAATCATAATTGACTTTAAACTTGTATAATAACCTAAAAAATATCAGTATTAACTGTCTCGAATAATGTCACATACTTATGTAAAGTAGATACTTACAGAATTCGATCGTTCAAATTCAGAACACTAGGGAATGACACTAGCAACATCGACAAGCACAACACTAGAACTACTAGGAATACTATAAAAACTGCTTATCTGATAGATCAGCACCGCACGGTCCACGCGTCCGTTATGCAAATTGGCACCAAACACCAATTACCGATACCCGGTAACCTACAAATTTTCACGCGCATGATTGACGCGCAAACGTCGAGCAATCGAGCATATGCGATGGTTTATCTATTCCTTCGTGGATGGTCGAAATGAGTGGAAAAAAGATGCGCGTATGGACCATCCCGAAAGGGATACCTTAGTTATCCCCGACACTGAATCTGATGTTCTTATAACCATCAGACTGGCCATAAAATAAGAGTCCTTCTAACTATGTCGAAAAAATTTTGGAAGGACCGTGCGACCATATAGAAGGACTGACTGGCTCTCTAAATTTTGACTTTCTAACTTTGACCATCCATTTTTCTCCGTGTAGGTATATATTGTTTCTATTGCTTTTAGGACCCATCCATTTACTCCGTACTCTTTAAGGACTTCCCAAAATTTACTTCTATTTAGCTTGGCAAATGCTTTTTCTAGGTCAACAAATGTACAGAAAACTTTCTTTCCTCAAGTTTTTTTCGGTGATCTGTCCTAAGCTAAATATTTGATCAGGACATGATCTTCCTGACACAAATCCACTTTGGTCTTCCCATATATTTTCTCCTGTAATTTTCGTTACCCTACGAATAAGCTGATACCTCTGTAATTATTGCAGTTGCTTTTATCTCCCTTTCTTTTGTATATTAGTACGATAATCGCTTTTCTCTAATCGTCTGGGACTTCTCCCGTCTCTGTACATAAATTTATCAATTCGCACAACCTGTGAGGTATGTACTCGCCACCGTATTTAAGCATTTCAGCGCTAATACTGTCTACACCAGCAGCCTTACCGTTTTTAAGTTCCTAATTATATCTCTAACCTCAGTGACACAGACTTTTTCAATTGGATTTTCTAATTCATTATCCCGTGCAGAAATTGCCCTATTTATCCCCAATTAAAGTAGGGTTTAGACAAGGCCCTCTTCAGGTTTTCTATTTTTAATAACAAAATTTTAATCAAGTGTGGCGATAATCAGGCCACCATATACAAGTATTCTGTCATTACTTATAAATATTTTCTCGCTGTTCTGGTTAAAAATTAATAAAATAATATTGAGATACAGATGGTATGTTAAGTTTTCATTTAGTGGAATTGGAGGGGTTTTCTTTTAAAAAAACCCTAAGTCGGGAAGTCTCCAGGAATACTTGGCAACGCCGAATGCGTCATTTTGACTTAGAGCGTATTTCAGAGATTGTATAATCTAAACATTTATTGAATTAGTGAATATCTAAGAGACTATCGCAAAAACAACTTTCTTCCTATTTTTTTTTTTTTTTTTTAGAAAAAATTATAAATTCCATTATTATTATTATTATTATTATACCATTAAGCCATTTCCCTTTCGGGGTAGGCGTCTTTATGTGATATTGTAAATGTTCAGAAAGAAATTACATTTTATGTCAATCTTAAACATTGTAAAATGGTCTAAAACACCTAACAACCAAACCTTACACGAAAGTTTAAAAAAATTTGTTATTGAAAAATTGTCAAAGTTCACGATCAAATTTCGAAGTTCCGTCGTTAAAAATTTTAAATGTTCATAAAAAATTACATTTTCTGTCATTGTAGAAAGTTGTAAAGTAGTCTAAATTTCCAAAAAACGAAATATTACACGAAGAAAAATTGTAATCGATTTAAATTATTTTATTGATTTTTCTGTTAACAGTTCATATATTTGACATTCACATATCGTTGTATAATAACAAATATTTGATTAGAAAACAAGAGTTTAAAATTTGGTGTTTTAACATTTTGAGCTGTAGCTTATGAGGATGGCTTTTTATAGAATTTCAACCTGTAAGTTTAGCGCAATGGTTAAGACTCCCGACTGCTAGGCGATAGATTTAGGTATAGATAGATGTAGGTTCGATACCCCGTAGCGTTAGAAATTTTATTTGTAATATAATATTTAAAATTATTCTAATATATGTATTCACTCTACACAGGGACCATTCATATTCAAAGTCGAAATACTCGCAATCAATTAATATTTATTTTTTAAATACCTTTTTGTCATATCGTTAGAGTATAGCAGTAGTGGGTGCTACTAATCTGCAGTACTGGCCCAGTAATGAACTTGTTCCATTATTGGTTCAGCCAGTACTAGGTCTGTACTAACAGAGTACTTTTCAAAAATAAAGATTTAATTTCGATTCGAGATTGGGGGAAAGAAAAATTAACCTAGGGTAAATCTAAGAAAACCAACCAAGGGCCGGACCAGTTTGCCCTACATGGGGCGTTTGCAAGTGCAAGCGTGATGTTCCTTGTAGGGTCCTTGTCAGCTTTCCAGACCAGGACCACACTAGAACTAGGGCAAACTGGCGAGAACCCCACCAGGACCCCATCAAAATTTCTGCACGGTATGTTCTATGTCGCAGTTCTGTTGCCCTATATCTTCACCTCCTAATAATTCTTGCTGTTTCTCATACTGACAAACTCTGTACTTTCACTTTCCGTCATCTCTTTAAATAATAGTTTCATGGTTCCCTCAATCTCTTTTTGTATTTTCTTCTCTTCTTCTGTACTGATTTTATCCTTACTTTCCTTGACTAGTCGTTTAACTTTCCTCTTTTTGTGTCTGTAATCATTTTCAAGTCGATTTCTCTCCTCATCGCTAAGACCTGTGATGATCAACGTTCACTTATACTGTCTCAATTTCATCATTCCAACATGCATCACCAGATTTTCTTCCTACAACCACCGTACCACATACTTCGAGCGCAGTTTCAACAATGATATCCCGTAACATAGTCCAAGCGCTATCTATATGTTTATTGCTTTAAGAGCCTCCTAAGTTGCCTTATCTATGCGTTCGTTTATCTTATTCTGAAAAACTGTTCGCATCCCGGTGTCTGTAAGTTTTCAACTTTGATTCGCATTTGTTTCGTTTCTTTTGTCCTCTTTATTTTCCATCCCCGCCCTAAGTTTATTTTAGAGACTAGAAGGTAAGTTAATAATTGTTGTTATTGTGTCGACCTGGGTAATTAAATAATACATTTCTGCTGTTGGATATTGTTGATTACTGGTCAAATACTTCTCTGGCGTGTTTTTTCTGGTGTTATTGTGTCTGCTACAGCCTCGGTGGCATAATTGGTTAACGCTCCACTCATGGATAGTGGCATTCCCGGTTCAAATCCGGGCTGAGACAGTCTTTTTCTCGTTTCTCCAGAAAATTATTTGACCAGTAATCAACAATATCTAACATCAGAAATTAATTATTGAATTACCGTGGTCGACACAATAACATGAATTATTAAATTACAGAATATGACTCGGTGAATTTATTCAGACTAGAATTAGTCAATAGCATTTCACAGGTGACTTATTGTTAGATGCAAAACCGCGTCATCCTGTGATATAGGAGAAATAAGAAAATATCTGCTACAGCCTCGGTGTCGTAATTGGTTAACGCTCCACTCATGGATAGTCGCATTCCCGGTTCAAATCCAGGCTGAGGCAGATTTTTTCTTGTTTCTCCAGAAAATTATTTGACCAGTAAGGTAAACGTCCCAGTAATCGTGACCTTAGTCCCAGTAATCGTGATGCCAATTTTCTTGCTTTTTATTTCATCTGAATGAATGTAATTTCTATTTGCCATTATAAAATGGTAAAAATAAGTGAGTTTTATCATTGAATGTTACTTTTAATACATTTTTGTAACAATATATTCAAACTATAATCAAGTTTCACGATTACTGGGACCATCACGATTACTGGGACATTTACCTTAATCAAAAATATCTAACAAAAGAAATTAATAACTAGAAGGTAATGATCAGTATTGCATTTGGAATCCCTCATGACTCTTGTATCTTCTACTAGTTCTCTTAGTCTTTCATCCGCAGTAACGAAGTCAATTATACTAGACGAGGACGTAGATAACATTGAGCATGCATAAATAGTGTAACGCAGTTTCTCTTCGGATTCATGTTCAGGTGGTTCCAGATAATGAAAAAATGCAGGGTGCCAGCTTCTAATAGTGTGCGTTTGCTCGGGGGGTGGGGGTAGGGGGTGAGCGCACGGAACGGCGATATCTCTTACGAAATAATCAGTTAATTTTCTACTAAAATTAAATGTATTTTTCTTTATTTATGTTTAATTGAACATATTTTAACCAATCTTATTGAAAAGCTCCGTAAAAATCTCATATCATCCCTTTACAATAACCCTGAAGCTTTAATTATTCCCAGGGCGGCACGTGTACAATGCGCATTTTGTGAAGATGTGGACTCACGATTAGAATTTCAAAAGCGCAGCAGTGGAGAATGGGAAAGAAACGTATGTCTCTTAGAAAATGAGATTGAAAGAAATTAAAATATTAGAAATGACGTTAAACGAATACTTTCTCGTTTTTTGAAAATATATAAAATAGAACCTGCCTGATTTGAAACATTTTTCGGTCCCATATATAAAATGTACAATTTAAAATATCTTTAATCAGTACGCAAATATACATAAATACACGTATTTACATATATATATATATATATATATAAATTCAAATTAAAACCGTAAATTAGGTTAGTAGTCACATGTAAACTCAGGTAGGATGATTCATTTTGCACGAAGTATCGAAATCTAAATATGCTAACCCGATAATCAGTGATATAATCGGAATCTAACGCTGATGTACAGGCAGAAGCCCTCTTCGCACACTGAAGAAAGTGAGCATGTGCAAAATTGATAATTCAAAAGAAATAAATTAGTGTACGTATTTCGGCATCATAATTTTGGACATTCACTTGTGGTCTGCTAATTTTATAAACTCGATGTATACATTTTTTTTTCTTTTTCAAGTTAAGCGATATCAATTCTTAATAAAATAAATACAGGATTTAAGTCATTTCGTCAATTTTTTGAGAAGCTCTTACATTAATAGTGGGAATTTCCAAGTTTTCTTAAATTTTAAATAAAATTTTAAAATAATAAGCTCCTTACAATGATCTTATAATAATCTCTAAGTTTAACTGATATATAATCGTATTAACTTATCAGCATAATTGTGTAATTGTTTTGTTTGCACGGTGCGATTGTTTATAGCTGGAAGAAAAAAGAACGTCAAATTCACTTGAAAATTCCAGAGGATATTTCATCTGTAGGAAAATCATGATACTAAAAACAAAGTAAGTGTATTATACTTTTTATACGATTTTAAGTAGAGTGTTATTTCTCACTACCTACCTCCTATAATTATCATTTTTTTCGAAATTATTTAAAAAAGTCACGTTATTACGGAATTATTTTCTGAATGTACATGACAAGAACGCCATTTATTTGGAAAATAGCCCTATTCGGGCGCCAAAGATGGCCCCTGATGTTGATTAGTATTGAAAAAGGATCTTTGTTAGGGGCCTCATCAAACTTTCTTTGAGGTCCCCCACCAATCTTGCGTAACCATGTGCCTGAAGTTCCGAATGTTCAAATGAACGAAATGCAAAAAAATAAAAAAATTATTTTCTCTATTTTGCCTAGCCGAGTTAGTTTAGGAAGGCATAAAGGTGAGTATTATACAAAAAAATCTAACGGTAGAATTTTTTAAAGGGTAAAACATCCTCAAATGTTAATGCAGATAGGGCCAGCACACAATATGTAGAACGACCGCCTTTAAACACTTTTTTCTCGAATTAAACATAGTGTTAAATTACTTTGTCATAAAACAAGTTTCTTCAGTGGGATAAGTATCACCGGAAAAGATATTTACAACCATGCTTAGTTTTTTTAAATCACAAACTCTTCAAAATGTCCGCCGTTACACACTTTTTTTCGAATTAAAAATAGTGTTGAAATACCTTGTCATAAAACAAGTTTTTTCAGTGGGAAAAGTATCACCGGAAAAAATATTTAAAACCACCCTTGGTTTTTCAAAATTACAAAATCATCTTTTCAATATCTTTTCCGGTGATACTTTTCCCACTGAAAAAACTTGGTTTATGAAAAGGTAATTAAACACTATTTTCAATTCGAAAAAAGTGTATGAGGGCGGCCATTCTGTACATTTTGTGTTGGCCCTATCACCATTGACACTTGAGGGGGTTTCACCCTCCAAAAATTAATTATCGTTGTATTTTTTCTTTATAATAGTTACTTTTATGCCTTCCTAAAATAATCCCGCTAGGCTAATTGCAGAAAAAAAATTATTTTGTTTTCATTTAGTTCATCTGAACGTTTGGATCTTCAGGTGCATTGCGTAACCAAACTGTGTACATATTTCACTGTTTCACTCTATTTCACCACATTCATTCAGCACGCCAAGGATCCTATAGCATCTGCAAGGAGTCAGCAATATTTATACATCTAATATTTCAAGAAATATCTGTTTCTTTCCCATTTTCCACTGCTGCGTTTTTGAAATTCTAATCGTGAGTCCAAATCTTCACAAAATGCGCATTGTACACGTGCCGCTCTGGGAATAATTAGTACTTTAGGGTTATTGTAAGGGGACGATATGAGTTTTTTACGGAGTTTTTCACTAAGATTGGTTGAAATATGTTTTATTAAACATAAATAAAGAAAAACACATTTAATTTCAGCAGAAAGTTGTAAATTAACTGATTAATTCGTAAGAGATACCACCGTTCCATGCGCTAACCCCCTACCCCCACCCCCGGGTAAACGCACACTATCAGAAGCCGGCACCCTGCATTTTTTTATCATCGAGGACCCCCTGAACATGAATCCGAAGAGAAACTTCGTTACACTATTTATGCATGCTCAATGTTACCTACGTACTGCACTATACTGCGGTTTTTTTCCTTTACACCAGGTGTGCATGTGGATCATTTATGTCGAAACCAAGTATTTGTAATAAATAGGCCCTTTCCTAAGCATAAGTTAACTAATTTTTCCCCGTTATAATTTTTTCTTGGATCCCCAAATTTACCTAGTACCCTTTCTGTATCTGTATCCTGACGTTGGAATCCGACCCATCCGTTCATATCTCCTAGCAAAATTATTCTTTCAGCACCTTGATCGCAAGTACTTATTGTGTCATTTAAAGAGTCCCAAAAGGCGTCTTTGTCTTCTCTCGGATCGCTATCAACTGGGTCGTAGCACGCTATGATAAATAATCTTCTGATTTCTACCTTCATTCTAGCCCACAACAATCTGTGAGATACAAAATCGTGATCTTTGAGACACTGTCTTGCTTTTTCTTCATAATTTAACCGACCCCTTGACTACCATGTGATTCACTACCTACTCCTGACCATATCTCAAACCCGCTTTCCAACGCCCCGTTTTCTATGTTTCTACTTTCGCAGCCCCTTTTTTCGTCTCAAGTACATATAAAATATCTAGTTTCCTTACGTGCATAGTTTTTCGTAGTTGCGTCTTACCTTAAGGTAACTCACTCCTCTAGCATTCCAAACACCCAGTCACCATTCATCGCCTGAAACTCGACCTTTACGTTTACCGTGTGTATGCATTTCGTCAAGCAAAGTTTCAGTCCATTCCGAGGCTATTTTATTGGCTGCATTATTCATTGTTTAGATTGTACACCCACACTGTTAAAAATGTTTGGAATTCTCCAACACTTCTACAATACAAGCGTAAGGCAAATTGCAAACACGGTATTGGAATGCCGAAATTGCAATACATGTATTGTAAGTGTCGTAGATCGTGAAGTCACCGTCGAGAATTTCAATACATGTATTGTAGCGTTTATAAGCCGAAATTGTGCGCATGCGCCTCATCCGACCCATGTATCGTTGCATGATCCGTTGTATTTGAAAACTGCAGCATTATGTATTGTAGCGTTACCCTACATTTCGGAAATAAACTTCCAATATATTTAGTGGAAGTTTTAAGCTGAAATTTTTAACAGTGCAACTACCACCTTTATGGGGAAAATTTGTTTTGTGAGTCGAAATCATGTCCAAGTTAAGTATTGATTCGTCGTATGGTGGAGAGTCTAGTTGTAACGTCAGTTCCACCAAAACTTCTGTTACTGTGGAGGTGGGGCGGGCGGGCGCGAGGACCGTGACTGGAAACCGAGAGTTTCAATCGGTTGGTGTTTTATGCTGAGAAGGTCACCAGCCATCAGCAGCGTTTTTTTTGATAGAGTTCATATGTTCTCATCTGCCAATGCCCGGTCTACCTTTAGGCACGGAACCAAATTTATATTTCGTCTATTTGAAGCATAATTCTTGGAATATAAATGTCATAGTCGATTTTTTTAGAAGTATTATTTTAGTAAGCAAAGATCAAAATGCATTCTGCAACAAAAGCCAGATTTTTCAATTTCAATTTTGAATTTTCAACTACACTACGATCGGAAATGGTGCGCACGACTCTTGTGAGCGCTATTAAAAATCACTGCTTACTTCGAACCACGATATTTCAGCGAAAAAAAGAGATAGGGAATTTTTTTTAAAACGGTTCGAAAGCTTATGAAATTTCACGTCTAGTGGTACCCAACAAATATGCAGGAGTTATGTACCCCTCGGTGTGTACGTATTTTATAGAGGAACCGAACGCCTCGTACGATTCTTATAGGACTCGGACCACAGTTAGGTGCAGTTTTCCCTCACGAGTTCACTGCGATAAGAAAACTCATTTTTGACCAAAATGTCACTTACGTAAGTTTTTCCTTAGTACGGCTGCATAGGCTTTCTATGAAAAAAAAATTTTTTTAACACTAACCGCTCTTGCCAGAGCTTCTCCGTGTAGTTCGCGATCTGAAAAGTTCAATTTAGAAATTCGAACTGTGACCGATTCAAAAATGAACTCCGAAATTCGAATAGATTACAGATGAATGATGTGCAAATAAAACCAAACCCGTATGGAAATTGCCAAATGTTTGCCCAATTACAAGTTTGGCCCCAACTTGGAGAATTATTTCATGGCTACAACAGGGTTAATAGGGGAAAGTTGCCTAAGACGAGCCCCCTCCTAAGACGGGACACCATAAATATTTTTGTACAAAAGCAACATAGTCATCACTCACGCATGCGAATACGTGTTCAGCAAAATTCTGGTTATTTTGAAGGTGTTTTTTCCTGCACTGGAAGTAAATTAACAAAAACAGAAAGGACAAATTATTTTCGTACGTGAGAGAACGAACTTTCACCTGTTTTAGAAGTTGTGATTTAATAACTTCTAATGATTTGAAGGAGTAAGTTATGTTTTTGTTTGATAGATAATTTTGTAAACTTTGCAACTGATACTTACGTTTTATTAATTCTTATGCTATTTGATTAAAAAATTTTTAAAATTGTGATCATGCGAAATTCCTAAAACGAGCCCCGGTTAGGCTAGAGAACTGTAGGTAAAAGGGAAATCTGCTTTCCTTGTGAGTTCCGATGGTCTCAATGGTAATGACCTAACCTCTTTCTTGCTTTTACATCATGAATAAGAAATTTTTTAAACTATGTCGCTTTTTCGATTTATATCAGTAAATTCTGGATCTGAGATGAATTATATTCGAAATTTTATAACTTTTTATAAATATTTAGTCCTTGAACTTCTTTTACACTTATTTTCTATTAGACCTTATTTGACGCTTATTTTACGCTTTATAAGGTATTTTACGTAACTAATATGTCATAAACGTAAACATTATGTTTAAACAATACGCTGCGAATAAAATTCATCAATATCTAATGTTTAATTACATAGCTTTTTTTATTTTAAAAAGGGGCCCGTCTTAGGATACCGGGTTGCCTAAGACGAGACAAATACATATTTTTTTCAACATCGAAGTTCATTGCCTTTTAAACATTTTTTGAACTTTTAAGTGTGTGAACTTTGTTCATAAAACATCAAACTATGATGCCAATAATCGCTTTTGCTTCTAAAGTTCCCTAAAATCTAAAATTTTTGGAAAATATGGAAGGGGGCTCGTCTTAGGCAACTTTCCCCTATCTTGAATCTAGTTTAAACCAACACTGTTTCACTGCTCTTGATTGCAGCGCCATGAACTTGCCTGTGCATCTGTTTTCAGTACGGCTCCATATTTAACCCCTTAAACACAAGCAGATGACAAGTAGGTTGGTTTGAGGTTATATTGGCGTGAGCGTTTTTGTGATTTCATCTGTATCAATTATTAAAGTGTGATTCAAATAATCAAAAATGACGAAGGTGAAAAGCACTCCTCACGTTCGGAAACATCGAGCATTTTCTAACATTCGAAGATTCCAGAACGAAAACGAAAGTAAGAAAATAAAATGCTCTTGCATTCTCGGTAACAAAATTATTGTTACAGTGATTAATGATAATATATTGTTATGGTGCAACTTGAACTTCAATTCAAAATTTCCAATTTTTTCATTTTACAGGGTGTGTCGTGGGTGTGGTGAGCCCACACTTTTAGTTATTTACTAAAAGAAACTATCCACCTAGAAACACTACCCGAATCGGGTAGTGTCACGCCTACCCCGAAAGGGAAATGGCTTAATGGTATACATATGGTATACAGGAGTTGTTCGTGAAAAATATAAGTCCACTGAGGATGAAGTCTTTCCTCATTTCGGAACGGTCTTCAGTAATTCCAAAGATTGGGATGGCAATCGAAAGATAAGGCGGGCGACGAATAATCCGGTTCAGGAATAAGATTTTTCTTGAAATGTTCAGCTACTTTAAATGTTTCTTTTCAATAAAAAATTTTACCTTTATAAATTTTTTACTCATTTTTTTATTTCTGAAAACTATTTTTTATTTTTATGTCGCTGAGACTAGAAAAATTAATGAAGCCAAGTTGGCGCCAAGTCGGTCGGTAAGTTAGGCTCTGGCCGGGTTAGGCATTACATTTGTGGCTTGGTCCTGTCTAAATCCCCAATTTGGGGCCAAGTTTTTCCTATTTTGGGCCCAACTAGCGCCATGCCAATTTTTCCACGCGGGAATATATTTTTTATTTGAAAAATTCGTGCAATTCGGCAACCGAATTGAAACAACGCACAGACCTGATCACATACTGATATTATAGAATATCAATTTGGATCAAATGGTCCTTTTATGTAAGGTATTCATAAAGAAAAGTATAACGTCTTTTCTAATAAAAAGACGGAAATTGATATTATGTTCTTATTTATTATTTTAATATTTTTCTATGAGTATTTCAAAAAAGTACTAAATGCTAACGTCACGCCGCCGAAAAGCATAGACGGATACGCTCCAGAGCGCCGCCCACCGCCGATAAAAAATACACTGAGAAAAAATGCTGTCGAATCAAAAGTACGCACTTGCGCGCTCGGTCAAAAGCAGATACTATTGATTCAAATGAATATATTCAATTAAACAATAATGATTTATTTTGGCTTGACAATGATGCTGTGAATGCAGTAGTATGGGGACGGCGATTTGTAAAAATCAGCTTAGAGAGCAGCACCGTGAGTTGAGATATACCTTGTACGCAGGCACAAGGCATTATCTGCAGTTTCTGTACCTTTTTGTTTTTTGGAAAGCGATTTGCTTCTTTATTTTAACACCCAAATGCCACATGCACACCTGGCATTTCGAAAATAGTGCTTTAAGCTAACACCTCAACGTTGCGTTAGGAAGGACTAATGTAATTCAAATAGCATACGTCACCACGGTTGGAACCAGCATCTCGTGTATCTCCACGCGCACTAGCGATCCTAGCGGCCACAAGTGTCAGTCGCCGTCCCCATATCGATTTGAATCAATGAGATATGCTTTTGATTGAGTGCGAAAGTGCGTACTTTTGATTCAACAGCATTTTTTTCTCAGTGTACTCAAAATCGCCGCCGCCGGTCGAAAGTCTGTCGGCGCAACCCTCTATCCCCTATTCGTACCCCAAAAAGCCAGCTATTCGTACCGAGATTTCGGTACATGTAGCCACCGATTCTAGTTCAGGAGATATGCGTGTTTTTCTAACTCAGCGTCAACATTGTTATTTTCAGGTTTACTAGAACATGTAATAAATCTATTGGCACTATACTCATGTATAACACGAGCGCTTATGCCATTCGCCATTTTTAGAAATTGTATCTTGAAACCTGTATGTATTATCGAAGTTCCACAGTATTAACATTTTTAAAATTTTAAATCCACCGAATATAGTACTATATGCAATTGTTCACGTGAAACTATGGTACAATTTTTTTGTGGAAGCCACTAAAATTGAACAATTTTTTCATTTAGACATAGACTTAAATAATTTCAGTACTATACATACGTTTTTAAATGTTTAACTTTTTCATTTGAACGACGAAAAATTAACAAATGTACGTCTTAAAAATTGACATGCAAAGTTGAATTATTTTTTAATTGAAAATCTACCAAATTGAACATTTCAAACACATCATCCATCCCAATTTTTAAAATGTTATTTAAAGGGCCTCAAATTGTGTAATTTCAAATTGGAATCATAGCAATCTTTTTTTTCAAATTTGTATTATTAATTATAAATGCAATGTTTCTCGCGTGTGTACACATAATTATTTTAGGAATATAAAACATAAAAGGTTTTTCAAGATTTATTTTAATATTTTAACAATTTTTTAATAATTATTGTACATTATCAAGTCCATTAAGATGTCTCACGTCTCCTGAATTCGTCGGAGAACATATTTTACACTTGAGTTAGATAAACGAGTAGATATGAATCAGCATAAGAATGACATAATTTACATGAAGATAAAAGCTTTTGAAATTATGTACCGATAAAAAAGAAGAAAGCACTTAAAATAAACTTGTGCGAGAATATTTTTATTATTAAATTGGATATGGTCATTGTCAGAAAATTGATACATCTTTTTCATATTCATCTTGATTAGTAACATTGTTTTAAAAAAAGCAGATAATATACCTGCTTATTCTTATATCATAGTAGAAATCCAAAATAATAATAATTTTCATTAGAAATGAAAAATTGTAACATTTATTCATAATGTTGATTGTTAATGTTATTAAAAATATTTTTAATATGACCTTTCTATATACTTTTGACCAATAAGAAATCTAGATTTTTAGAATTTAATTTCTTCTATTCTAGTGTATAAGCTAGGTATAATAATTTTCCGTTTTAAAAATTACACAATATAAAAATTGAATGTTAATATGCTGATTGTTAAGAAAAAAATGGACTTTGGCCGAACTTATAGTATTTTGACTGAAATGAGTCGCAAAAAAACCAATCTCCAGTGTAAAGTAAATTACATTTTTGGGATAAATCTATTCTACATTGATATTAATTATTAAGATGTTATCCTTATATCTGAAAAAATCTTGAAGAGGACATAATATGTAAAAGAAAGTGAAGTTTTTAATGTGTATTTATAAGGATTATGAACATTGAGTACAGAAAAAGTAAAGTTTTAATTTTTTATGCTTGTAAATTACTTACGGCTTACGCA
This sequence comes from Andricus quercusramuli, assembly GCA_932178445.1. Taxonomy (NCBI): domain Eukaryota; kingdom Metazoa; phylum Arthropoda; class Insecta; order Hymenoptera; family Cynipidae; genus Andricus; species Andricus quercusramuli. Next base: position 748,792 of record CAKNXH010000221.1, read on the forward strand.
ATAATTAAAAAAAACAATCTAGTCGATGTTTTTTTATGGCCGTTTATACATAAATTTTCTGGAATTTGAGTTCATGTTATATGTAGGCATGGATTATGTCTTTTTTTGTATCCTTTCTTTGCAAGCTAAGTGAAAACAAAGCAGGATGGATAAAAGTATATGCATAAAGTCTACAATATGATACTTCGTCACACATATATTCAGAACCTGTTTGAAAATCAGGTTATGATAATCGCACACTTTTATTAAGAAAAACACGTTATTTATAATAATTATAACTTTTTTTATAATGAATAGTTACTTAAATTTGACCACACTCAAATCCGTTACTTAGTGTGAGTGAATATAAATTATACTCATTCTGATTTTTTCAGTTATATTCTTGTTAACAAATTATTCAATTAAATTTGAGGGCACTTAAGCTTATAGCTTATTTACATTATTGTGAGTAAATCACATCAAATAGAGATAATTTTTTTTGGAGCCGATAATGAATAGAAAATTGCTCAATTCGTGGTATTTTTATACGCTAACCATCTAAAATGATACGTGAAGTTGTAGAAAGTCAATGTTTGTGTCGATTTTTGTACTGAAGTAACTGTAAGCTTATATTTATTTGTTTCCAATATATGAAACAGGCACTTCACCTACAAATTTTGTCAAAGAAGAAACTATCGGAGGTTTGCTGTAAAATTATCTCAGCCATCCTAGCTTCATGTTCAATAATTTGAAAGTTATCAGAAAATTATCAAGCTTTAATGAAAATTGAGTAAATTGAATTATTTTTGAGTTAGGCATCAAATATTGTAGCAAATAGACTAAAATTTCAATTTCAAGTGTTGATATATCATTTATTTTTATTCTTTCCTCATTTAACGAATAACATTATACAATATATAAATTTTCTGGAACTACGATTTTCGGGCAGCAGTCTCCGTTGCACACTCGAGCCTGACATTGTTCTTCAAGACTTCGAGAAACGAACTATATTCGTAATCGAATTCTCGGCTCCGTCCGAATACAACATCACTGCAAAGGAGAAAGAAAAGGAGGAGAGGTATCAAGACCTTAAGAGAGAGCTGCAGCGAATGTACCCAAAGTATTCGGTACGAGTAATTGTCCTTGTGATTGGTGCTCTTGGAGGTGCGAAACTATCACTGCTTCGTGACCTTAAAGCCATACCCGCGTGCCAAAAATATGCCAAGGCACTAGCGAGATGGATGCAGAAAGCTGTCATCCTTGGGTCGCTTCGTGTCCTCAAGACACACGAGGGTTTTGCCGGCCTGTCGTTGTGATTTCGTCGTGCCCTGTGACCACCCATCTCACGGTTGTGAGACGTGGCCATAGGTGTGATTTACCGCGGTTCTACTGGGGGCTATTGACATTTTTTAGATGGCGATTGCTCTTAGTAGGACCCTGCGATGGTTGATTAACTCTTTTTTTAAATTATATATATATAGCAAATATGTTTTAACTTATTTTATTTAAAATCATATCTTTTATTGCCTTTTATAGATAACTTTATATACAATAAGAAATTTAGGAATTTCTCTAAATGAATACGATTATATCTATCAGTAATCGTGATTTCCTTTCTTGGTATTAAGCTTCTCAACTATTTTAATGATATTTTTTTACAATTTTATCTAAAAATCACACATGTTTCCCCTAGCCACATCATTCACTCGATTTCATCGAAATCGTTCATTTCCAGTCATGCTGTTCAGATTATGCCGCGTTGATGGACTTTCAAGTACAAAGAAGTCAAATACAGAGAAGTCATTGAAGGCGATCACCGCACGATTTTCCAGCTCGTTTCTTTTTTTGTATCCTTATTCCATCCATCTTGGCATCTCGTAAATTCGTTTTCGAGCGAAGTGACTTGCAAAAATTTTGAAAAACTTCCACGTGAAGTTCATAATGGTTGAGAAATAAAATAAAATTTCATGATAAGTTGACTAGATAAAGGTTTAGGATTTTTTAGAAATGTCTATTCATTAATAGCCTACAGCCTACAATTTTGAACCGATTCATCTAAGAATTTCAAGATAAATTGAATAGATGAAGCTCCAGGAGAACCTTTCAGCAAATTTTTATTAATTAATTAGTTCTATAGATATTTCAGTTTTTATGCCCAAAGTTCAATTTTTGATCAATTTAGTCGACTAAACGTTTTAGTCGTCTAAACACTTCAGAATAAATTGACTAGAGGAAGGTCCAGGGGTATTTTTTTAGACTATCACTATTTTCAAATTTTACAGTCGGAAAACTGGCTGATCTCGAGAAGATTGTTTCCTGCAGCCTTTCTCTCCCGTGGCCAAACGTCTAGTCAAACGCAAGTACTATCTTATGGGCATGTGATACTTAGAAAATGATCGATTTTAGCAGTGTTAGGTTCCCCCGGCTTTTTTCCTACAATAATAAAGATTTTGCCTTAAAAATTTGGGAAATGATAGCGAACATGCTAACGGACGTCCCCGAACTCTTCTTTTATAGAATAATTTGAAAAAATTTAATTTTGCTAAATTTTATTCATGTGTGTGTATTTTGAGGTTATGTGTACTAACAGCATCGTGCACAAACAAAAAATTTGTATTTAGCAAAATAATTTTTTTTTGTTGTAATCCCTCAAAAAAGATTTCGGGGACGTCCGTTATACTATTCTATAGCATCTCCAAATTCAGTTTTGAAATTTTTTAATTTTTGTGGACAAAAACCCGGGGGAACTGAACCTGATTTACCACAGGCCGGAGTATCACATGCCCTTATCAAGTCGTATGCTGCCGCGGGCTATCACCGAATGTGATTAACCTCATAAAGTTATGTTGAACCCACCTTAGTTAAGAAAAATTTTCACAGGTACATACCCAATGAAGTTTTTGGTGTGATTCAGCTTTTAAGCTGCCGTCACTCTCGAACTGATAACTGCCTATATTATTTTGGGTATTAATTGGTGCTTCACAGGATTAGGCGAACAAAACATAATAAATCCACTTTTTGCAAAAATTGAGATCATGAATATTTCTATAACAAATTTAATTTATCTACAAACGTAGATAGAGAAAAGTTGCTGAACATGTAAACTTTTCCAAATTTATAAAATTTCCCCTATAATAAATTTATTTTTCAAACTTAATTTGGTATGTTCATTGTCAGAAAGCTAATACATTTTTTACATTCATCTTGATTAGTCACATTGTTTAAAAAATATTTGGGTAATATACCTGATACTTATTCTTATATCGTAGTAAAAATCTGAAATAATAGCCATTTTTATTAGAAATGAAAAAATGTAACCCTTATCCATAATGTTAACTGTTAATGTTATGAAAACTATCTTTAAGATGTCCTTTATATATTTGAAAAAATTAGAATGAGTATAATTTATTTTCACTCGCACATCATGAATCCACTTTTTGCAAAAATTGAGATAATGAATATTTTGCGTGGATAGAAAAAACTTGTTAAACATTTAAACTTTTTTAATTTTATAAATACGTATTTTTTCGTATTTCGCCTATAATTAATTTTTTATAATGCTACATTTTTTAATTACGTGTAAAATTATTTTCTGATTTCATATGCGAAAAAAAAGTTGTCAATTTGTATGGTTAGAACATGAATAATAATCAGTGAAATTTGTTTCACTGAATCAAGAGTGCATATCGATTTCGATTCACTTAACTAAATGTATTAATTATTATATTTTAAACCTTTTACACACTCACTTTATTTGACAGCTCGAAACAATTTTCCTGGTTGCAAAAGAAAACAAATTTCCATAAACTGATAAACATACTATAAATTTCACAAACTGCTCACTCGCACTTTTTTGTGCGTGAGAGGACACGTGGCGTAGATCAGCCATTGGCTGTGTTCTTAAAGAAGAAGAAGACTACTTACAGGCCTGGCACTTACGGCGCCGTTGCTCCTGTCAGGATAGAAAAAGTTTTCCATGGCAGTTCGGTCTCTTTATTACCTTTATTATTCCTTCGTGGTTCAACATTACATAGAAAACGGAAGTCGTCATAAAATTTGAACATATGCTAGACAACGCATGCGTACGGACTAACCTCAACTCAAAGTTATTGTTTCCTGTCAATCGTGAACTGGTCAAACAAAGGAGAGATTACGATATCCGTGGCGACAAAGTTTTAATGTGGATTCCTATAGGATTTTTTTCCAGCACCTCATGGGGGCGGGAAGGCACCCCTGTAATTGGTCACGGAATTGAAAAAAGTAAAAAAATCGATATCTTGAAAACTATTCGAGATATCGATTCCAAACTTTCAGATTCGTGTTTCTCGGAAAATATCTTATAGAAATCCGCATTAAAACTTTGTTGCCACGGATATCGTAATCTTGCTCAAACAAATTTTCTTTGACAATTAAATTTGATAAATACTCTAACCTTTAAATTCAATTTTTCCATTTTACTCATCAAATATTCATAGATTTTCATACTTTTTGCTCTTTAATGATACGTATTTTTTGATAGATGTATTATAAAGCTAAAAGATATTTAATTATAATATATAATATATTTGTAAAATAATAAATATGTATAAGATGATAATAAATAGTACAAAATAATAAATAAACTTACACTTTGTGTCCGATTGAAAGAAAAAATTATTTGGCGCCGGTAAAAGGCATAAAAAGTACGATTTCTTATTATAAAGAGATAAATGTAAGGGCATAATTGTGGCTCTAAACACTTTTTGTAAGGATTGCCAACATTCTGAGATGTTCTCCACACAATAGGAAAAAAATATATAATAGATATGAGATGAAAAACTTAAAACCGGGGCACCAGAAAAATGAAATATATATATATATATATAAAATATTTAACAAGGCTTTTAATGAGTTTTTCATCAATTAAATTCTATAAAATAGGAACATTCATCAATAGGAGGAAGAGAGGATAACAGATTACTTATTTTATATGAAATCGACGCCTGAAACAAAGACGTTGAATACTAATGAGCCCAAGCGGGGAACCACAAATAACAATTTTGTGATGCTCTTCACTTGGGGTGATCGCTAGAGGGATTGATCAGCAACCTGGGTCGGAGCAGTGTTGCGGAACGAACGTGTCATTTAAATAAATAACACGAGAAATCTAGATCAATTAAAAATATCTATACCTTACACCTACATACCTATCTACCTTATACCTATATACCCATCTACCCACTACTATTTTTCAACCAAACAAGTCACGCCTACCCCGAAAGGTAAATGGTTTAATGGTATAATAAAAAAATAATAATATTTTTAATATTTTCTTATATACGCAACAAATATACAGTTCAACAATGTAAACATTTTTTGTAAGGATAAATGTTTCATTTTCTTCTACAATCGAAAAAATCGTTAATGCACTTGTGCTTCGCAACAACACAAATGCGTAAATAACTTTACGCTAAGTTCTTTCATTATCGTAGACTGTATTACATATATGTATTGAGTACAATGTACAAATTGAATTTTAGAATTTGAATCCAACATTCTTAGCATTTTAAAATTTCTCACAGTAACATCTTTTTCATTTGAACAGAAATGTTGCAGAATGCCGTAAGTTCAATTTTTAGAACTTTAAAACAGTTGCACAACAATTTATTATTGAATATTTGTTTTAAAAGAAAATAGAAAATTAATTTAAATTTAAAAGTACGCGCTAAAAAAGACATCCGTATTCCGGTTGGCCCTATCAATCATAAACGACGCCTACGTGTTCCAACTTTCCTTTGAGAATCTCTAGGCCTGTAGGCTCTAGGGTAAATGAATATTAGGTTAAATGGCTATTCAGAAAAATAAATATCATGGCAAATGACAGTTCGGTAGAATAGAATGTCGGTTTAATGGAAATTAGGGAAAATAAAATTTATGGTAAATGGCAATTTGGATTAATAGAAATTAATTTAAATGAGAATAATTGCAAATATCATTTATATCAATTAACGCAATTAGAAAAAAATAAAAATAAGGTAAAATTGTATTTCGGGAAAATACGAATTATGGTGAGTGACCCATAGTTGTATATCTAATTTAGTTATTGAAAACTCATCACAAGTTTATTGTTAGTGCTTTCTCATGTTGACGCACATAATTTTAGAAGGTTATATCTTCATATAAATTATGTAATTATTATTCTGATACATATCTATCTATATTATATCTTAACTGAAAAATATGTTTCCCAACGAATTCAGAGAAGTTAAATAATAGACACCTTAACGGGTTCGAGAATGCATACATTTTACAATCATTATACAAAAATGAAAGTTTTTTTATCTGTTCAAAGATTGCGGTGACAGTCCATCTGCACCCGGAAGTAGAAGGCCTAGAAGAAGTAGAACAACATTTTCTGCACAACAATTGGCTGCTTTGGAAAGAGTTTTTGAAAGAACCCACTATCCAGATGCCTTCGTTCGAGAAGAATTAGCGACAAGGGTGTCACTTTCAGAAGCTAGAGTTCAGGTATGTAGTTCTTATTATGTACCGTATTTGATTCAAACCCTAATAATAATATTAACTTACTACATAATGCATAGTGTTTTATTTTGTTAGAATATTAAATTTATTAGTAAGTAGTCTGAATGTGAAAGCATTTATTCGCATAACTTGTATATTCTTACTAAAACTAATATATATGTGTTTGGAATACTCGGCTTCGACTTGTTATTGCAAACTCACGCTCGGATAAAAAGATTGTTTCCCTCTCAGATACACAATATACTATTTAGGGTTTTTCTGTGTTCATGAAATGGAGTTTTTTATTTCCTAAGTAGAAGAATAGACAATTATCATTTTTCTTCTGTGAGCGTATATATATATATATATATATATATATAT
>CAKNXH010000221.1:755752-769592 GCA_932178445.1 Andricus quercusramuli
ATATTTTTTTAAATTATATATATATATATATATAATTATATATATTATATTATATAATGGTTTAGTAACCCACACACACAAAAGTACCAGGTATCAAATTTATGCGGCAAATGGATCAAAAGGATGCAACGTTTTGATACCTACATTCATGATCAACTTGATTTAAATTTCGAGATCAATTATCTGACATAAAATTTCAACTACTCAACACATTATAAAATTATTTGAACCTCTTACCTGAATGATGATCAATCATTGATGCTCGTTTAAAATTAAATTGTTAATCAAATTTTGAGAAAAAATAATTCACTTAGCTCCGTTTATTTAATTTTATGATTACTGGGGTTATGGATGTTTGTTTACAAATGTCAGCAAATCTCGATCAAGGATCGATTATTGATTTGCAGAACTTGTATTTGGCAGATAGGAATGTTTTTCGAAAATCGTCAACTGTCATTCTGTTTTGTATACTGACGCTAATACGCCTTGAAGTTGTTCTCCTTAATTTTCATTGATTCTCTAAAGCGAATCATATTTAGTTAAAATTCGAGATCAAAATAGCTGCAACAATTTGATACCCTAAGTTTTAGTGTGCAACTAATAAAGCAGTTGAATTACGCTTAATTACGACTTTGAAACTTACCCGAACCACGGATAGTCAGTAGCCATGACTCTCTCCTGAACAATTTTATTGAAACTTTATGAATGTTGTATTACCCATATCAACAAAGTTTTTATCACAGAAACAAAATAAATAACTATTTTCAAGATTTATAAATTGGTATTGGTAAGTCATAGAAAATTTTATGTGAAAGGTTAGTCAATACTCTAAGTTTTAATCAATGATGTTTCACTTTTCATGCGAATGTTCACTGATATTCAAGGAAATTAGAATTAATTCAAGTAAATTGAAGTGTATAGGTTTCAAGGAATTCAAGAAAATTCATGTAAATTTTCGCATATTTCAAAAAATTCAAGAGAATTCGTGTAATTTTCAGTGAATTCAACTGCTGTAATGCTAGAAAAGGACCTTCTTTTCTCCGAAGATCAAAGAAGTTAAGCAGCGCTTTGCTCGGTTATACTCGGATAGAGGCTTTCGTATTTACCAGCTGTCAAGCTGTCGAACTGATACTATCTAACTAATACTAAAAATTTATTTTACAATTAAAAATGTCTAATTAATACTTCGAAACATTTAATGGGCATTTAATAATACTCCAGCAATTCTCTTTGTAGAGGGAACAAGGAAGTAAATAAAATTCTGTAGCCAAAATTTCTGATAATTTCATGCCCTGGCCGCAGTAATTAATCATTCGTGAAGAAACAATTCTCAGAAGAACAAGAAAAATTATCTCTGCCATGTGACGAGCTCAAATGCTATTTCTCTTGTCTTAACACGTTCGAGTTGAATTGGGTTGACAGCGAAATCTTCTCTGTGGCTGAGGGATTAGAAGTCGAGGCGAGGGTGCAAAGTCGTAAATATCCTGCAGGATCAGCTCCCGGGCGATTACATATAGGTAGTTTACTCTTCGACATGGTGGTCCAAAAACTCTGAACTAACGTTTGGTGGTGAAGAAGAAAACGCGTGGACCGGAGACGGGACGGCGTGACGGCTCCTGGCAGGCGCACAAGCTACAGAGCCAGAGGTACCGACATCGACCGACAGACAGACAGCCAGATAGACAGAAGGGTATACGCTGTATGCAATATGCACGCACACGTGCTGGATGAGCGTTATGCTATGCCAACCACATATAACCGCATATGCTGGAGACATATAAGCAAGCCCGGCAGGCTAATCATAGCCCCTTGCCTGACAACCTGTCTCCTCTGATTTTCTGCCTAGCTGTCCGCAACGTCCTCCGAATTCACTCTTTTATGCAAGTTGCACGCTACTTATGTACGTACACTGTGTACAGCTACTGACATAACAGCTTATAACTCTACCAATATTTATTTTTAAAACTTTTTATTCTCAGGTCATGTGGGAAAGCACGAGCGAATTTTCACCACTTAAAATTACTCCCGTGTAGAAAATTATCAGGGAATCATTCGAGGCCAGGATGGACCGTCCTGACCACAAATTTGGCGCTACCATGACGGTCTATTATGGCACTGATGAGTAGAGTGAAACGTTTTTGGTGTGGTCAAACGCTACTATGGACAAGCTAATCTGGCGCAAGTCTGGACGAGTTAATCTACTGCTAGTCAGTCAGTCTTGTGAAAATTTATTTTAGATGGTGTATGTTAAAAATTATTTCAAATAAGACTGCCAGCATCCGATTAGGGCTAGCCAGCACTTGAGTGGGGCCCCAAAAGACTGACTACCCAGGAAAAAAGAATCGATTGCATGGGAATTATTTGAATCAGAGAATTTAAGAATGCCGATTCAAGTGAATTTTAATTATTTCAATCGCCCACCATATAGGCGCCACAAATTCAGGCAAATCTTGCCTGTATCGGTGGTAGTTATATGGTGACCGATTGAAATGATTAAAGTTATGAGACCGATTAAAAATTTCACAACCCGATAGACCGCAATCCACGTGAATCGGCATTCTTAAATTCTTCTGACTTCTCTGCATATTTACATTTTGATAAAAATGAACGAAGATCTGGATGTCGTGAATTCCGAAAATAATAATCAATAAAAATACGTAGGTCTTTTTATTTTAATATAAGCATATGGATTTGTAACTGTTGATACTAATTTTCGGCGGATCCGCCCCCTTATGTAGGGAAACCTCTCGCCCCCAGGGATTCATCTCGGTTCCCACCGGGGCTACGCCCCTGGATCCCGTTGCAAATTTGGACCACTATTATCCAACATTAAATTTGGATGGGATTCAGTTGAGTTTCCATGCATTTTTCATGAAAAATAGTATGTGATACGCGTGGGGACAAGGGACTTTGCTTTCGTGAAATGTTTTCAGCACAATTGCAAAGATCCTGTTTCTCCACTTGTATCGCAATGTACTATTGTTTAATATTCATTTTTCATTTTTGGTACTTTTAAACATCCTGGCTTTTTTTGACAGTTGGAAAAAACAGGGCCGGCGGAAGCCCTATGTACGTTGGGTAGTACTACCCACTCGAAATTTCGGAAATACCTTCCCTCTCCTCCTGCTCACTCTTGCAGCCAGCAAAAAACCCCACCTGGGCTCAACACGTTTCGCCGACCCTGGCCCAAAAAGACTGACTACATGATGAGGAAAAAAATTATTTTTTGTTAATGTTAATTTTTCGCCTTCGTTACTTTTAAACATCCTGGTTATTTTTATAGAAATGTGCGAAAAGATAGTTGGATTTCATACTTATAAAATTTGTTGGTCAGGACGGGCTAGCAAGCACCCGATTAGGGCCCGAAATGACCGTCTATATGAGACGGTTTAGACAATTCTCTAATTGGACGAAACTCTGCCCCGATAATTTTCTACGCGGGAAAATGATGATATCTCGGGAAACAGAAGAGTCTTCAGGAATTTGTTTTTTCAATGAAAGGTAATTTCATATGGAATCTCTTCATCCATATTCAAGTTAAACGTTGGATATTTCATAGGAAATTGAATCAAAAATTTGTTCAGAATTTTTTCAGGCAAAATTTCGAAATTTTTTATCAACAGTTTTCTATTTATAAAATTTATAATTATTTTAATCTCCAATCCCTTATTCAAGTTTCATGAAAATCCAAACATCCGTTCCAGAAATATGAATGATTCAAAAAAATCCAACCCAAAAATTAAATACAGCGCAACACCCATAATTTAAAAAATTTTCGAAAATTCTTGAAGCATATAAACTGTACAGTTGTACTACAGTACTATAGTTGCATCAATTTTCATTAAAATCAAACGCCACTTGCAAATTCTGTTAATCTTGACTTGCACTTGCCCATTGACATTAATACACACACAGACACATTTCACACCAACACACACACATACACATTTCACACACACACACTCATATATATATATATATATATATATATATATATATATATAGAAATCGGTACTAATTGGCCATGCGAAGTTAGTAAATATGGGTTCTTTTCGTATCCCAGTGAAAAGCACTAAGGGAATATCAAACCAATGTTTAGTAAAAGATTAAAAGGCATGTGCGTCGGAAAAATACGCCATTTGTACCAAACTTTCGGTACAAATAGTCCCTCTCCCAGGTCCTGCTATTCGTACCGAAATTTCAGTACAGTTCGTAGCCACGGCCTTAGTAAAAAATAATTTATTTCTATTAGCAACGAAAAGAAACGAAAGTTTCGTTCCCGATCCCTGCAAAGATTTTCTCCATTAATATTGTAAATCTTTATAAAATACACCATTTTTACATTTTCATCTCAATAAGAAGGTGTTGGTTTTATGTGAAAAATGACTATCACGGACCTACTCGAACGGACAATTTATTCTTACGACTTTTTTCGATAACAAAAAGTTATCAGAATCATAGCATTGCAATATTAAAAAAAAACGAAAATGACCATTTTAAGCCAAACAACGCACGACATAAAAAAAAATTCAAGAGAAGAAAAGCCTTGCTTTTTGAAAACCCTACAAGATTATCATAACAACCTTTTTAATTTTCTTAAAAAGTCAAAAATTCGAATTGAAAAAAAACAAGAAAAATGTATAAACATTTCAATAACATCATATTACGTACTTAGGAATAAATATATATGTCATATTAATTATTGCATTAAATACTTATATTATTCTTATATTCTTTTATAAACGTTGTTTAATTCAACATAATTATTTGGTTAACTAAACTTGGTTAATTTAAAGAAAACACAGGTTAAATAAACAAAATTTGTGTGAAGTAGACCTACCTTATCTCCTCTAATCAACTAAAAAATTTAATAGATACTTTTTATTATTTAACCCAATATTTGTTTGATTTCGCCAAATATTTCGTCGCATTAACCAAGTCTTCTGGTTGAATACACCAAATCATTTATATTTGGTTAAATCAACCAAAACTCTACAGGAAATCAACCAAACTTTATATTATTCATAATTTTTCTTGGTTCAACAAAATATGTTATTGTCCATAGAATAACCATATATGCTGTAACGGATGAACGTTGAACCAATTACAAATTTCTTGATACAACTAAACATTTTTCCGAATGTGTAGTATTTTGGCAGTAATGTATAGCTAATGCATTATCTGTATTTTATTATGTCAATTAAGCTAAAAAAATAAAAAGTAATAATAAATCATTCAACGTACTTTATCATTTTTGGTGAGTTCTATGTAGATGGAATAGATTATGACCAATATAGAGCTCTCTTAAATTAACATCAAAACTTACGGAAGTTTCACTTTCTGGCGCGTGTCGCCCTCATTTAAGAGGTCTAATTATATTCATATAATTGATATGCTAAAGTGCTAAACAGATGTACCATTTTTCTTCACTTTCTTTCACTTGCATATATCATCCTTTCCGTTTCCCTTTCCCTCGTCAATTCCCCTTCTAATAATTGGCAGCACCTGGAACTTGCTTGCAAGGGCTAAGACCACAAGAGGTAGGGCAAGACCACGTTCATTTCTTAATACACTAATGTCTTGAATTATATTATCAAATAGCGTGTAGCAGCGTGACAAGGTACAAATGAGTTCACGGTTGCATTACACTGCCCTCCAACGACCACCACGTCGCGTCACGTCGAATCGCTTTACGTAACGGATTTAACAAGAAAACCACACCCCCATGATGACTACTCACTAGCTGACTAGCACCCCCTTATGCTATATACAAGCTGCGGCTTCTCAAACCAACTACTTAGCGAATTTAACAGTCTAACGCTTCAAAAAGCGTGTCATTTGTTCAATGACTTCATTTCAATTTTGGGCCCATTTTTAAAGCAGCTGAATTAAAGAATTAGGATTTTTTCACAGATCCGATATATTATTTTTTTTTTCTTCAATTTTTAAATTGCATTGTAGATTCAAAAGAGGATACTTTGATGAGAACCGAGGGAGTCAAATATATCAGTAGATGAGCAGGGGCGCTTTTGGACCTAGATTCCTGTTACCAACGTGTTACCGACATTGTTCTGTTCCATGCTAAAAAAAACATGGTTCATGTTAAATTGCGAAGGTTCGAGATTAATATTGTTTATAGAATATTTTTTGATGGCGTCATCAAATGATACTGCTTAATTGTGAGAAATTAATTTTACGGGTGTCTATAGACACGTCCATTATAATGTAGAACCTTCTAAAACTTAAAGATAATGAAGATGATATTATTAAAATAAAAAAAAAGAAATATTCAAAATTTAATTGAATAGTATAGGTATCTGAAAGGCACCTAAATAAATAAACCATTTCTTATGGTAGGTCATATACTTATGATCTTAAATTCTGTATCCCCGTGTCGAGTTTCAAGCGCGAACGTAAGAAAAGAGGTTTGATTGAGAGATCTTTTATTTAATGCTAAAGCATTATTAGAGTTTGTGTTCTAAAAATCTACGTAACTATATATCTAGAATATAATAATATGTAGACTTGTTTAGCCGTATTGATTTTAGAGATCTTGATGCATTGGTTATTCACTAAAATCAGATATAATGAACCAATGTTGCGTTTTCAGCGGCGTATGAAATAACTTTATATTGAATGCTTCTTGCAATGGTGTCATATTAAATTAGAAAAAAATGGTTTCTCATTCCGTCTGATTGACTCATGACCCCTTTGTTGCGCGCCGACATCATATGCCAGAGGTGTCATACTCCATATAATAATGAAAAACTCCTGATAAACAAAATTCTATTCTGATAACGTCATCATAATTACAATACAAAATTTCCGTGAAATTAATGTTCAATATTTAAGTAACTTAAAGTGTTTGCCATGCATTTGTAAATAAAAGTTTATTTATGAAAATCCACTGTATTCTATTTTAAGTTTTATTTAAATTTAAATTTTAGGTAGTTTTAACCATATTATAATTTACAGATATTTCAAATGATGAATTCTACAGAATAATATAGATAGAATTCAAAATCTCGACCTAATAACCTATAAGTTACTTCATATGTATTTAATTTTGGACCTTTAAAAGGATTCCAGGATAAATATTTCACCTGCAAAATGAAAAAACTGGATCAAAGGGAAATCCACGGTGAATTATACCATTCTTACAACTGAAATTAATTATTAGTGTGGAAGCTAAAACGAGCATACTTTAAAATTATCGTCTTTGAATTTCAATGCACACTGTACATGAAATTTAATATACGTGAGTACTGAGCAATAATATTTCAATAATTGAATTATAATCCAGCAACATTTTAAAAATAGAATTTTTAATGCCTGGAAGATAACCATTTTGAACTTATTATTCTTGGTAGTTATTTAAAGTGCTTCTTTTATAAATTCTCTGTTTCTCCCTGATTTCCAGATTTTTCCTGAACCGCGGACCAAGGGCCATTTCGCTGGCCCCACCACCAACGCAAATGAAACTTTTTTTGGCCAAATATTTAGTGCAGAATTTGTTCAAATTTGTTCAACTAAAATAAGAATTTGTGCAACGCCGGAAGTACCTGATAACTCAAAAAAACACTGGCGGAGCCAGCGAAATGTTTCGCTGGACCCGACATTATCCAAATTCAAGTTTATATGAGCGTATTATTTTCGTTTCAATTTGTTCAAATCTGTGCAACGAACGTCAACCCCTAAAAACTACCCCCTATGCAATAAACACTATGACGGGGCCAGCGAAGCGTTTCACTGGCCCCGACATTATCCAAAATCGATTTTATATTAGCGTATTAGTTTTGTCTTCAATTGTTCAAATTTGTGCAACCAACTCCGGCCCCTAAAAACTAACCCTTAAGCGGAAAATACTACGGCGGGGCCAGCGAAACGTTTCGCTGGCAGGATATTATCCAAAATCAACTTCATATGAGCGTATTATTTTCGTCTTATTTTGTTCAAATTTGGGCAGCCAACTTCAACTCTCAAAAACTAGCCCCTATGCAGCAAACATCATGGCAGAGCCAGCAAAATATCCCTCCTGCCACGACACTGTCAAAAATCAACTTTGTATGAGCGTCTTATTTTCGTCTTAATTTGTTCAAATTTGTGCAACCAACTTCCAACCCCTGAAAACTGGTCCCATGGGGAAAACACTATGGCGGGGCCAGAGAAACGTTTCGCTGGCCCCGACATTATCCCGACATTATCTGCCGTAGTGTTTTTCCGCATAGAGAGTAGTTTTTTAGGGTTGGAGTTGGTTGCACAAATATGAACAAAATGAGACGAAAATAATACGTTTATATAAAGTTGATTTTGGATAATGTCGGGGCAAGCCAAACGTTTCGCTGGCCCCGCCATAGTGTTTTCCGCTTGTGGGGTAGTTTTTAGGGGTTGAAGTTGGTTGCACAAATTTGAACAAATTAAGAGGAAAATAATACGCTCATATAAAGTTGATTTTGGATAATTTCGGGGCCAGCGAAACGTTTCGCTGGTCCCGCCAGGGTTTTTTTAAGTTATCAGGTACTTCCGGTGTTGCACAAATTCTAATTTTGGTTGAACAAATTTGAACAAATTCTGCACTAAATATTTGGCCCAAAAAAAGTTTAATTTGCATGGGTGGTGGGGCCAGCGAAATGGTCCTAGTTTATGGTGCTGCGAGAACTTTGGCTGATTCAAATCGAAGGCTTAAACCGACGGTGGATCAAAAGACCAAAAGACGCTTGCATCAACTGAACAAGAAAATTGGATGGGCAAGATAGAATGCGTCCCGTATTCAATGTGTGATTGACTACATAACATCTGGTAGACCCTTTACGGAAAGGGTTCGAAAGTTCGCCCAATAACTAAGGATCTTGAATCACACACTAAACAAGTCAAAGCTGCTGACAATCAAGCAGCATATTGTTGAAAAAATACGGCTGTTATCTGACGCAAGGAGGAGAATACAAAAGAGGGAGAGATGTATCAGGGAGAATCAAAAGTTTCTCGATGACCCATCGCGCCTCTTCAGCGATCTCCCTGTTTCTGTAAAAAATTCAGCCAAGCCCAAGGAAGTAGAGACTTTTTGGAGAGAGGTAAAACATTAAAAACACTGGAGTTGAAAGAAGATACTGACAATATCATCCGCTTCAAGGAGTTTTGCGACAACCTTATAAAATCTGAGGAGGAATGACCATCAGTCACTGCCGAAGAGGTGAAAAAAGCACTTAGAGGCACGAAGAACTTTTTCGCTGCTGGACCAGATTGTATCAAGAACTTTTGGTGAAAGAAGTTTACTTTTATACACCAACATTTGGCCCGCATATTCACCTCATATTTAAAGTCAAGACGCCCATTCCGCAGTGGCTGGTGTTAGGACGCACTATACTCCTACCGAAAAAAGGCAACTTGTTCAAACCAGAGAATTACAGGCCAATAACTTGTTTGAA
The DNA here is from genome assembly GCA_932178445.1 of Andricus quercusramuli. Taxonomy (NCBI): domain Eukaryota; kingdom Metazoa; phylum Arthropoda; class Insecta; order Hymenoptera; family Cynipidae; genus Andricus; species Andricus quercusramuli. Next base: position 765,178 of record CAKNXH010000221.1, read on the forward strand.
CGCACTGTATAAGATCTTTACAGTTGTCCTAAACAATAGGATTGTTCGACGAATCGAGCCTGTATGGCGAGAGATGTACGAACAACATGGCTCGAAAAAAGGTGTAGCAGACAGTCGAGAGAACCTGCTAATTGACAGGTGTGTCTATAAAGACGCTGCAGCCGATCAGCGTGTCCTGTCAATGGCCTGGATTGACTACGGTAAGTTTTCGATTCAACCTCTCATAGACTTATCATCTGCCTGTTGGAAAGCTTGAAGGTACATCCACACATAGTGAGATGCACAGAGAAATTGATGCCACTTTGGGAAACTATATTTACCATCTCATCCAGGAATTATCGTCTTACAACGAACGACGTCACCTTCCAGAGGGGCGTCTTTCAAGGTGATACCATGAGCCCTTTACTTTTGCCTCTATCCCTTGCACTACGAAATTCTCCTGGATACCTCTGTGGCGACACTAATCAGCGCGAGCATAAGGTGACTCATGCATTTTATATGGATGACCTGAAGATCTATGCCTCTGGTAAAAGCAAACTTCAATCTGCTATAAATATCGTCAAGAACTATAAAGGAGAGATTGGAATGGACTTTGGTTTGGACCAGCGTTGCCAGACACAAGGGGCGAAATTATGGAATCAGCATCTTGAAATTATGGTACACTATGGTACATGTTTACAAGACGCATGCGCGGCGCGAAACTTAAATTAACATATCCTCAAATACTTCAAACTGTAATATTTTTCATAATTAAAATGTTAATAACAATTTATTAATAAATATAAATAATATTGCTTTAATAAAACTATTTTAGTAATAATTACAACACAGTTTCTACTTTTTCAAATCTTTGTATTTTGTAACATTTACTTAGAGTAACTCTTATTAAAAGCATTTCTTTTTTTTATAAAACAGCTTATAATCTATAAAACGCAAGTATAATATGTAATTGTCTTTGGAATGTCTTTACGTAAATCACATGAAAATTAACTTTACTCAGCCTTCATTTCAAACACTAGTCTTTTTTAACTTAAAAATAGGTTAAAAGCTGGAAAATCTAAAAATTAAGACTCAAATACTGATTCTTAATCAAATACTATTTCGCACTCCTGATTTTCTATGTCCTCATATTCAGATTGAGGAGAGTTAGATAAATTGTTTTCAATATTATTTTCTCGTTTTTCGTTTAACTTTTTGGTTTCCGGATTTTTTGGACCGTAAATGTTGCTACTTGTCATGCAGTTTAGCATTTTTTCGGTCGGTTGGAACTTTTCACAGCCGCTTTGCGAAACACATTCCGATGCGCTTAATACACCCTGCAAAGTCGAGGTAAGAAATTTGTTTCTTGCTGGATTTTTGACACGATTTACTTTGGAAAAAACTCTTTCACAAGTGGCACTTGAATGTGGCAGTGCTAACACATCTAAAGCAAACTGACCAATTTCTTTATAATCTTGCATCCCTTCTAAAGTTTTTGTTTCTCTTACTTTGTACCAGAACGAATCGACTGTGACTGTGACTGCTTCAGATTCAGAACTTGAGACCCAGTCTTTGAAAGTGACTTCCTGAGGTAACTTCCTCCACTGATCATCGATGGCCTGTATTAAATTTATATTATCAGGAGAAACAATACGCGTCACTTCTTTGATAAGTAATTCAATACTGGTTGGCCGTTTTGGATTACTGGAAATAGCTACCTCAGGATTTAGCCATGCCACCTTCGAAAAAAGATTATTTTCTCTGAGGTCATATCGCTTCTTTATTTCATCACATACAGTGATTAAAAACTGACGACATCGATACAGGAAATCGGATACTTCGTCTTTTTTGTTAGCGATTGTGGCAGTTTGAAGTTCACGCATAACTTTAACCCCGAGGTACATTTGGTTTAGTGGTACAAACATCGAATCATCCGCAGGATTGATGAATTCGGGTTTGATTTTGTTGACTCGATCACGATGCATATATCCCAGTAATAATTCGGTATACATCGTTTTCATCTTTCCATCGACGTGAGTGATGACAACTTTGTCACTTTGGAAATATTCATTCACTCCAACGATCTTTGGCAAAGCCCATTCTAGGAAGAAGTAGAACATCTTAACAAATGGATCGTTTAAATCCTTGTAGATGCATTCTGTGGCAACCAATCTTTCTTCATGCCACTTCAAGGTGAAGAAAGTTTGAAGAGGTAGCCATTGTTCTAAAATTCGTATCACAACCTGAAAATAATTATTAAAAACTATAATGAATGGAATTACCGGGATAAAAATTTACCATTTTATCAGAGTTTGTTTTAAAGAGATTATAAGTTCTATTATCAAATACCTGTAAAAGCGACAGCCATCTAGTCTGTGAAAGTGCTAAGATTTTGTGTGGTTCAACTTCAAAGAAGACTTGAAACTCTGCAAATTGAGCTTGCCTCTTGCTGCTTTGTTTAAAAAAATGATAAATATTTCTTGCCAAGTCTTCACAGCGCCGCGGTAATTTTTCACAGCCTCTGGATGCACATATGTCCAAAGAATGGCATATACATTTTATTAATATGAGACCAGGCAATAATCGCTGCATTCTGATAGCTACACCGTTTTCCCTTCCAAACATAGTGTTACAGCCGTCACTGGCAAAACCGATGAGTTGAGTTAGAGGTACATTATCTGACTCAAAACATTGTTTTAAACACTCACATAAACGACTGGCAGTGGCTCCCTCATTAGCTGCATCAAAGTCGTTCCCATCGAAGATATTCACTAGCTTCCAAAATTCAGTTTTTGTAGACCTAGATTTTTCATCAAAAAAGCGGACACAAACAGCCATATTTTTAATAGTGCCAATATCAGTCGATTCATCTATTATGGTGCTGAATTTGGAGGTTTTCAAAATACAAGCTAAGTCTTCAGTATGACATTTTCCGATCACATTTTTTATAATTCCAGTCGCTTTAGTTCTTCCAAGTGTAATTGATTTTGCAATCTTCGAATCATGGAAAGCAGACTTTAAAGCACCAGGAAGATGATCAAATGATTTAAATGTTAAGTTGTGTTCAACAAAGTAACCGCACAACTTTATCTCGGCCTTTTTAACATCTTCGATATGCTTTTTCCTTTCGTTACTCTCTTTCGTACAAGTAGTCAACGCTTGTTGAATTGAAGTATTCGGGACTTCTGTGAAAATTAGATAATTTTGGTATTATGATTAATTTTTTTACCTTTTAAGGAAAGTTTAAGTGCGCTTTCAAATAAACAGAAAAAATATAACATATAACTACAAGAAATCTGTTACTCTATTTTTTTTACAAAATTTGTTCTATATTTTCTTATATTTTTTAAATAGCAGCTTGAAACAGATATAGATAAATAGTAGATTTAAAATTTTGAAAAATTCAATCTTTATAATTTCAATATCTTTCTGGACACAATTAAGTTCCACATCGAATTAATATTCTTTTTTTACTGTAAACCGCATATCTACATCTATCTATAAGTCATAAAAATCAGAGAATTTATTATTTATAGAACTTTTTTGTGGAAAGAATGATAACAAATTATATGAAATATTAAAAACAAGACTAAGGAATAAAATTAATAAAAATTAAAATGAAACAGTAAAGTATACGTAAATATAAAAGAATAGAAAATTTAATATGTACCTTTCACAATTTTTGAATGTTTTATTCCCTCTGCATGCTTATTTATTACAGAAATATCTGCCGTAAAATCTGTTTTACATAAAATGCACTGTGCACGTGTTGATTCTCCTACAACCGGCCTTAACCAACAAGATCTTGTGCGATCATTTTGCCATTCTACCCTGTACTTTTGGGTCGTTTTTTGAGTTTTCGTCGAACTATCTCCTCGAATCTTTTTTATTCGTTCAGGAGTTTCAGAGCGATCTCTTTTTCGAGTCTCCCGGGATATTTCGCGTTTTTTTGAATTTATTTCGCTTTCCATTTTGCAGATAGATTACAGAACTTACAGGAAGTACAAATTCTGATTTGTAAACAACAAATGTTCCAAAAACAAAAGCGGATGTTGATAGGGCGTGCAAATGCGGGAAATTTAAAATCCATATTGAATTAATGAACCGAGCCATTTCATTCGTCGCCTCACTTCTATATGAAATGAACGCTTTAATATAAACGATGATTGATTGGTCAAGCATGCTTTTATAGGACAGAAGACAATTCTCATTGGATAATGGCTATTCTGCTATTGCCTTCATTTCTTTTCGATTAAATAAAAAATAAGAAACAGAAATATTTGTAAATTATGGTATATTTATGAGGTATGGTACGCGAGGGATGGTACATGGTACAAGAGTCAATATTATGGTACGATTACATAATTATGGTACGGTCTGGTAACGCTGCTCCGTACCGTTATCCGTAATAATTGACCTAGGGGTTCCCCAATGAT
>CAKNXH010000222.1:9103-22119 GCA_932178445.1 Andricus quercusramuli
ATTGACGTAGTAAGATATTACGTAAGAATGGTTTACCCCCCCCCCCCACCCCGGTAAGATCATGCAGAGAATTCTGACCCCCCCCCCCCCCCCCCTAGTGACCCTGACGTAATTAATGAATGGCCCCTAACGTAACAAATCGTAACAAAATCTCTTGACCCCTCCCTCCCCCTTTGAGCTGTCACGTAATTTACGTGCGGTCCCTCAGCAAAAAAGTAACTAGTTAAAATAAACTAGTTATTTCTCACCACTCGCAATTTTACGTCACTTAGTCTAACGGGTCTGGCAAGTGAGTACCGACGTCCCTGAGTCAATGACGTAATGCTTGCGTACGAAGTCGCGAACGACGTTGAATCACGAGGCTCGGGCGAGGGTGGGAGGCAAGACAGGTCTATTGGGGTAAAATTAGGCGTTGCGGGAGGGTGGGAGGGGGTGGAAGACCCACAGTAGCGGGGGTTAGTAACATGGCTGCCAGTCAGTCGGTATCGAACCGCCTAGCCGTAAAGAACCGATATGACTCCCAATACGAGGGCAAAATCTGGGAAGTGAAAAAACGATCCACCTCGCCGATGGAACCGGACATCGATAGCCGTTCGTCTACGCCAGGTGAGACAAATCAACCCTTCGCTTTAAAAAAAATCATAAAATTTTCTCTCTTAGTTCTCTTAAATGTATTTCTAAACCTTTCTATCAAAAAATGACGCTTTTCGAGGGCTTGATGTGTTGTGACATTTCGAGGGTGGTCTTGCCCGTTCAGACCCAAATTTTGAAAGTAAGGGAAAATAAGGGTTTTGAAAAAAAATGTGGTTTCCGATCCGGGAATCTTCGCCTTCCCGGCCCTTTCCGGGATTTCGCGGCTCTGAACGACCCCGCTAAGTCAATAGTCGAGAGGCCGTCGTACGATGACGTCAGTAGTGAATTCGCGTCCTATCGTACTTGTTGCAGGGTGCTATTGGCCTCTATGCATTGACCTCTGAGAAAAAGAACCAAAGTCAGTTTCCGCCTCCCTGATTTGATGAAGTTTGCGAGGTGACTTTTAGAAAGAAGAGACAACATTTTTCGAGCGTGGGGCAGATTGGGGGTTGATGGGGGTTGGAATTGAAGGATGACGTAGGCGAAGAGAGAAAGAGTGACTGAGTGAGAGAAATAATGTAGTGTCAAAGAACAATTTAAGTTTGAAATTTAATTGCATTTACTACGGACAAATTAAGTATCACATATCTTAGTACAAAATGAAAGCATCAGAAATATTCTCAATTTAAAGTATTCAAAATTAAAATTATAGAATTTTAAATTGATAAATTTATCAACCTTTTAACAATGAAAAATTGAAAATTAGAAACCCTTCAATTTATAGGGCATTATTTTTCAATTACCGTTCGTTTTGATGATTGATAACTCTGTTAATACCATAATTTTTTAAGTTTTAAGTGAAGAAATGTTTTGAATCACTTTAAACGTTACCCATTTAATATCACATTAAATTATTCAATTTTGAATTAATTTCATTAGAAATTCTTTCAAGTTTGAACAGTTTAATTTTTTGTTTCAATTTTTTTCTGGATTAGAAGAGGACATATTTGAACCCATTTTATTGAGTTGGAAGGCAGGAAATTTTGGTTTTTATTTTTTGTTGGAATTGGAAAAGGACGTTTTTTAATTTTTAATATTTTACCTGAATTGAAGCGGTGCAGATTCTTTATTTTCAATATTTTTCTGATGACAAAAGTGAAGAATTTTTTATTTTTAATATTTTTCTAATTCGGAAGAGGGCAATTTTTTATTTTCAACACTTTAAGGGCTATTTGGCCCTAGAGACTTTTCTTTAATAAGTACAAATACTGTTATGCAATTTTCTTATTTAACTTGTTTTTACATTCTAAAAGGAGATTTTTGTTTTGAAATTACTTTTCAAGTGGAATAGGGATATTTTGTATTTTTAACATTTTTATTGAAATTAAGGGGGTTAAATTTCGTATTTTTAAAATTTCGCCTGGGACTAAAAAGGGGGCATTTTTTGAAAGTTTTTACTTTGAAAGATTTAATTTTTACAATTTTTATGTTAAAAATTGTGCAGTTTTGAATACTTCATTTTAAAATAGTTTAATATCCAAGGCATTTTCTTCATTCTTCAGTTTTTAAAGCTTAAGCCTGGAAATGCTAGTTTTAAATTTTCAATTTTTCAATGTAAAACGTTTTAAAAAATGTATTTTACATCATCTTCAATTTGAAATTGATAAACTGAAAAATTTAACAGTTTTAAATCAAAATCCGCCAGAAATCTCTCAGAATGTCAGTGATCACAGTGGTTCAGCAGTTCAATATTAGGGAAAATAGGGAAATTTTTTTTCGAAAAAAGGAGAAATTTTTTTTTCTTTTCAAAATACCAGCCCCATGAACAGACATTAATAAATACAAAAGTCTTATCACAGGTTAGCCATTGGAGTGGGAACTTTTTGAAACCGGGAAATTACAGGGAGTTTTGTTAACCGCGAATTTTTCAAATTTTTAGCAGAAAAATCTATCCAGCCACTTGAAATGTCACCAATTTCATATCCCATAATATAATGAATATTCAAACAAATTTCGATTTCAATTTTTTTAAATGTTAATTTCAATTGTCAACATTTTGAATGGTCAAATCATTCAGTTTACAATGCGTAATAATAAAATCTTTTACTTAAAAATCTTTCCATTTCGTTCTTCATTTTTATGCGTAAATTTTCAATTTAAATAATTTTAGAATGCAGTTTTCAAGACTCAAACAATTAAAAATGAAACAATAATTGATTTCACAAAACGATTCTGAATCTGTTTAAAATTAAACAATTTGCAGATTTAAACATTAAAAATGGAACGGTTTCAATTCGAAAGCCTTAGTGATTACACAAATGTAATCGTCCGATTGAAACTTGATAAAATATTTTCAATTTCAAAATAATTTCAAATTAATAGATTCATAACTAAAGGCGTTTGTTCAATTTCAAATCTTATTCAAATATTTTTGCAGTCCAAAATATTCAATTTTTAACCCATTCAATTTAAAATTTCTTAACTGAAAAAAAAACAATTTAATATTTAGCTATGCTTAACTCTTCATTTAAAATGAGCAATTTTGAATAAAATATTCAAAATTAAACTTTGAACATTAAACTTTTAATTGTCCAATCAAACAGATTTTTAATTCGTGAGTCAAAATGTTGCACTTTGATGTATAAATAACAAATGACTAATTATTAATTTAAAACGACTTGAAATTAAAATAATTTAACTTCTAATTTAAAAAGTGTTTAGTCTAAACAACAAATTTTCGTGTTCAATTTTTTATGTTTCTGACTTAAAAATGCTTAAAAGTATATAATTTTGAAAATTTACAAATTTATCGATAAATTCTTCAATTTAAAGTATTTAAGCTGATAACGCATCGTAGATTTATATTCTTTAACTAGAAATCTTTGATGTGTTCAATTTATAAAATTTGTAAATTTATAAGTTGCAATTCGGTTTTTAATACTTCAAATGAAAAAATGTGTAGCCTTTAGCGCCCGAATTTTTTAATTTCAGTTATCGTGACAAATTTTTGTGAACCGGGAAAGAACCGAGAATTTTCTTCCTCGATTAAAACGGCTACGGTATAGAAACCACTTTAATTAAACTACAAGACAAACACGCGCGCTACGAGCTCGATAATTATTTTTGTCGTCTCACGCAATTTTTAATTAAAAATATAAAATCAATATTAAATACAACTTTTTTGTATTTCATAGTATCTTTTATCTAAAATACAAAAGAAAAGCTACGACAATATTTGTGAGGATTGTTTAATATTAATATCTTAACCTGAAAATATCACATATTTTGTGAATAAACCATCAGAATTAATATATATATGTATATATATATATATATATATATATATATATGTATAAAAAACCAAACCATATTTTTGTTAAAAAATACCAATTTCTTACGAAAAACACTGACATAACGTAAGGTCTTTCAAAATTATGTTTGTTTATAACAACCGACTTCCGCTGAAAGGTGTTAACATAACCTAAAATTGTTCAAATCTTTGTTAACCTCTTTGAATCATAATCTGAAGAATAATGATCATCTGAAAAATATTATGATTTTTAAAAATTAAAAATAACAATTTTCAACGAAAAACACTAAAATAGCAGAACCTTAAATTGTCCCGAATTGCAAATCTTCCTTGAAATTGAATTATTGTTGTTAAAAAAAAAACGATTTCCGGTGAAAAACGCTAACATTCCCTATTATTGTTAAAATATTGTAAATATTCTTTGAAATCTAAAGATTTGTATAACCAATAGCAATTTTGTCAGACGAAAAACACTTAAGATATTATAACACAAAAATTGTTTAAGACTGTAAATTCTCTTTTGAAACGCTAACATAACCTAAAATTGTTCAAAAAATTGTTGTCTTTGAAATCCAATAATTTATTTTATTTATTTTTTTATTGTTTTTATGGTTTTTTATTTATACTATACTACTAAATGTATATGTTTCCAGTATGAAAAACAGTAGCAAAATAAAAAATTATACAAAAGTGCAGAATTTAATTACTCTGAATGATAATTTGAAAAATCATATGGTTTTTCATTGAAAATACCAATTTTCAACTAAAAAAACTAATATAACATAACAAAAAATCGTTCCAAATCTTCTTTAAAATAAAATTATTTTTGTTTAAAATAATTGATTTCCGGTTATATAATTTTTTTTAATTAAAAATACTAATTTTCAATTAGAAATACTCTATTCCGTAATTGTTAAAGTTATTGAAAAATTGTAAATATTCTTTGAAATCGAATAATTTTTCATTAAAAATATCCATAATTACCGACGAAAAACCCTAACTCAACATAGAAGAAAATTGTTCAGGATTGTCTATCTTCTTCGAAATATAATGATTTTTGTTTAAAATAACCGATTTCCTATAGAAAATTAACATTAATATAACCTGAAACTATTCAAAAATTATAAATTTTGTTCGGACTATAATGATTTTTATTTTAAAATACCAGTTTTTGGTATAAAACTCTAACGTAAACTAAAATTGTTTAAAAATTGTGAAATTTTTAAATCCAATGATTTTTCTTTAAAAATGTCATTTTCCGGTAGAAAACGCTAAAAACCGAAAAAGGTAAATTTTGTTTAAAATGTTTTAATCTTTTAGGTTTAATAATTTTTTATTCAAAATATCCATTTCCGGTGTTGAAATTGTTGTAAATTGGGAATCAAAATTCTCAAATATAGTGAGTATAGGGGATTTGGATAAAAGTGCGGGAAAAAGGTGAATAGGGGAAAAAAAGTTTGTAGGGCAAAAAAAATTCAAATTTCAGAGAGTTTCACTGAATAGCCAGTGAAAGACACTGGAAAATCAGTGTAAAAGGGCCACTGATTGAAATTAAAACAGCAATTATAATTTTGTTTAAAAAACAACTGCTGTTTTTTCATTTTTGAAAATATTTAAGTGTCTTGCTGGATTTTCAAAAAACCGTTTGAAACCATCAGTCTTATGAAGAAATATGTTGTGAAACAAAAAAAAAAGAGCTAAATGTATTTTTATTTTGCTGATAGAAGTCATAGAATAACCTACTGTGAGATCAATCTATTTTGACGATCCAATTTTGCCCTTTCAAAAGTCGGGCCTAATTTGAAAATAAATTTAAATCTAAATTCAATCTTTTAAATACAAAATAACAATTAGAAAAAATTACAAATAGCTCTTCGTAGCTTCACAATAAAAAGCGCATTCATTTTTTTTCCATTTTGAACCCAGTTAAATATAACTGGTATTTCAGAGATTTTTTTTTATTCACATTTAGAATAAAGGTTTTTCCATGTTTGAAAAAATTACAGTCTTGGAAAAATGTAATTATTATTTTTATTTGTAGCTTTACATTATACTTATTTACAAAATAATAATTTTGTGTTTTTCAAAAATAGTTGAAAGCCCTCTATTTTGTTTTGTTTCGTCAGGTGTGTTTTATAAATTACCAGTATTACCTTTATTAATTATTTTCTCTGAGAATTAGAGAACTAGGTAATAAAAAATTACCTTTTGATCTTTTCAGACATATCAAATTTAATAATAATAATAATTTTTTCTCTAATTCAACCTGTATTTCGTACAAATAATAAATTTAGAGAAAAAATGAATTCTTTGTCTACTATTTTTTGGTAAAAAGCTAGTATATATATTAGCTTTACAATCTATATAAAAATCTGATATCTTTTAATAAAAAAATGTTTCATAAGATATCAACTCCCAGACATAAAAATATCTTTATCCTTCACGGTTCATCTAAATCCCTTTAATCTACTCAATAAATTTCATAGACAACAACTATAGATCTCCACGTTCTAAAATCGATAAATAATCCTTGAGTAAAATTAGATTTTTAATCGCCATCTCATATTTAATATCAATTCTGAAAGAAAAATAGAAAACTGCAGCTCTTTGAGATTCTTGTAATAAACCTTTAATTAATTATCCATAGTGCTATGCTTGAAATATCAAGATATTTCTAAGCCCTAGGGGTTCGAACAAATTCTGCTTTTAATTATAAAAGTCAATATACTATTTTCATTCAGAATGAGGAAATGCACTTCTAATTATTAATATTTATCTGCTTTCATAAATTAATATTAATCATCAATATGAATAATATTTTTTGAATAACATTTTTAATATTTCCTTCACTTTGAGAAATGCTGATAACTTGAAAACAAAAAATTGATGTTGCTTGTCAGAAAAACTGGTTTACAAAAACTTTTGGAAATGTTTAGTTCTAGAGTAAGTTTTGAACCAAAGTTTGAAATTTAGAACGTGCCTATGAATATCCATGGAATTACTCGAGGTCAGCCAAAATTATTAAGAATAAGAACAGGAAAAAAAGCAGCTGAATTTATCTTTTGTGCATAAATGGGGTTTAATTAACACGATAAAGTTTCTGTTTTATTTAATTACAGTAATACAGGGCTACTACAGGTCAGGGAATTCCAGAAAATCAGGGAATGTCAGAGAATTTTCAATAAACTGAAATTAAAGTTTTTTTTTGTTTGAAAATTTAAAATTTTTGTTAAAAATACATTCTTTTTGGTTAAAAATTTATCTTTTGCGATTGAATTCAATAGTTTTTGGTTAAAAATAAAAATATTATTCAGTTTAAATATCATCTATTACATTTTTCTTTGAGAGTGAAAAGTGTGGAATTATACTTTATTAAAAATTCAGTTTTGTTTGGTTGATGATTCATCATTAAAGTTTAAAAAACCTTTGATTGAAAATTCATTTTATTTGGTTAAAAATCAATTTTTTTCCTGAAAATGTAACTATTGTGTTTTATGTTAAAAATGTATCTGATTTAGGTAAAAATTCAACTATTTTGTTTGAAATTCGTCTTTTTGGTAGAAAAGTTATCTCATTAGTAGAAATATAAACTTTTTAATTCAAAAATAGTTTCTTTGGTTGAAAATTGAACTGTTTCTTTGAAAATTCATTTTTTTTGTCGGAAATTTAACTGTTATATTTTTGGTAGTTCTTTTATCTTTTTGAATAAAAATTCATATATTTTGTTGAGAACTTTTCTTTTTTTTCATAGAAAATTAATCTTTTCGTTTGAAAATTCAACTATTTTGTTAAAAATTCATTTTTTTTGTTAATGGCTTATCATTTTAGTCCAAAATTCATTCATTTAACTGAAAAATTAACTATTCCATTTTCATTTTTTGAAAAATTGATCTTTTTTGATGATAGAAATTTAATCTCCCTGGTTGCAAATTCATCTGCTTGGTTGAAAGTTTATTTGATTTAATTGAAAAATCATTTTTTCAGTGAAAATTTAACTGTTCTATTTTTGGTTAGTAATTAAGTTCTTCGGTCGAATATTTGTTTGCTTCTTGTGGAAAATTTATTTTTCTAGCTAAAAATATCACTATTCTAATTTGGTTGGAAATTTGTCTTTTTTGATGAAAAAAAGATCATTTTTTTTGGTTGAAAATCTAACTATTTGGTTAAAAATTGATTATTTTGTTCGAATATTCATACTTTTGTCTAAAAATTTATTTCCTTTGTTGAAAATTGAACTATTTTGTTGAAAATTCATTTTTTTTAGTAGAAAACTAATTTTTGAAACTGAGAATGTAACTATTCTATTTTTTGTTGAAATATTATTTTATTTGGATGAAAATTAATTTTTTAATGAAAATTGAACTGTTCTAGTTTTGGTTAAAAATTCTTTTCTTTAGTTAAATATTCATTTTTTTCTTTGACCATTTATTTTTCTAACTAAAAATTTAATTATTCAATTTTTGGTTGAAAATATATATATCTTTTGGGTTGAAAATTCAACTATATGGTTGAACATTCTTTTCTTTGGCTGGAAATACAACTATTTTGTCGAAAATTCCTTTTTTTTAATTAATTTTTTTAACTGAAAATTTGACTGTTTTACTGATTTTTGTTTGTTAATTAATTATTTTTACTGCGAGATTGACTGTAAATTTAAATAATCCTAAATGTTGAATACTTCATAATTTTACTTGACAATTTATTTGCGATGTTGAAAATTAATTTTTTTAACTGAAAACTTAACTCCTCATTTGTTTCAAAATTCATCTTTTTTAATTGAAAGTTCATAACTTTGGTTAAAAAATGAAGTATTGTGTTGAAAATTCGCTTTTGGTGTAGTTGAAAATTAATGTTTTGAACTGAAAATTGAACTATTTTATTGAATATTCTTTTTTTTTTTTGTTAAAAATAATTTTTTCAACCAGAAATTTAACTATGTATTCCATTTTTTGTCGAAAATTTACCTTTTTTGATAGAAATTTAATCTTCTTGGTTTTAAATCCATCTATTCGGTTGACAATGGAACTATTTCGTTGAAAATTATAATTATTTATTTGAAATTTTTTTACTGAAAATTCAACTATTTTATTGTTATTAAATAATGTATCTATTGTAGGTAAAAAGTAAACTATTTTGTTGAAAATTCGTCTTTTTTTGGTAGACAAGTAATCTAATTAGCTGAAACATCATCTTTTTGGTTAGAATTAAGTTTCTTTCAGGTTGAAAATCCAACTTCTTTGTTGAAAATTCTTTTTTTTATTAATTTATTTTCTCAACTGAAAATTGATCTGTTCTATTTTTGGTTGAAAATTTATCTTTTTTATTTGACAATTCGTATACTTTATCAAAAAATTGTCTTTCGGTAGAAAATTCATCTTTTGTCTTGAAAATTCAACTATTTGGTAAAAAATTCATTTATTGTTGTTGAATATCCACCGTTGTAGTCAAAAACTAATTTTTTGTTGTTGAAAATTGAACTATTCTGTTAAAAATTATTTTTTTTTTATTTGAGAACTAATTTTTGAACCTAAAAATCTAACTATTCCATTTTGTCTTGAAATTTTATCGCTTTTGGTTGAAAATTCTTTCATTTTCTTGAAAGTTCTTATTGTTCGGTTTAATTCAACTGTTTTTGATTGAAAATTAAAATATTTTTGGTGGCAATATCAACTATTACACTTTTCATTGAGAATCCATTTTTTTATCGAAGATTCATTAGTTGGATTTAAAATTTAAATTATTTAATGAAAATTAATGTATTTTATGTATGTCTTACATAATTTGTGGATGACCCCTTATAAAATGTATATGACTGCTGTCCCGAAAAGTTTTGAAAATAAATTTAGAAACAATTCCTTTTTTTGCATTAACGTTATTGATCTTCTACGTAAAATGTTATTTTTATTCCTACACAAAAATTTAGAACCGTCAAGGAAAATGAAAAATTGTTCAGGGAAAGTCAGTGAATTTCGAAATTGGCATTTTGTAGCAACTCTGTAACAGTATGACTAGAAAATGTTCCTGTTTATTGAGGAAAATTGAATTATCCTTCTATTCAATGTTTAAAATTGCAAGTATCAAAATAATAAACAAATTATTTTCTCCATTTTTTCAGAGAAAGGAAGATAGAGTCTATGATTATTTTAGACCGGAGAATTAAAATCTCGCTAGAAAAATGGACGCAGGAGGAGGAACAAACAAGAAACAAATCCGCGTCGGATTTTACGACATCGACGGTACCATCGGCAAAGGGAATTTTGCCGTGGTCAAATTGGCAAGACATCGAATTGCCAAGACAGAGGTAACTAACATAGACAATACCTCCTTCAAATATATATATATTTTTTTTAAATAATATGACAATGCAATCAAATTTGTAAGTAATAAATTAAAATAAGAACGAAATGAATTAAAACTATTAAAAATGTATTCTTAATTAACACAAATTTCAATGTTAAATCGATTACTTTGGAGAAATATTTTTTGAAGCACAATAAAAAATCCGGGTGACGACAGATTGTTTCTTGTTCTTAAAAAATTATTTTTCCGAAGTAATCGTTTTAACATTGAAAGTATTAATTTAAAAATTATAATTCGGACAACTCATCAATTAATTTTCTTTTAAAAATGTATTTTCGCCTTGCTAACAAAAATTCTCCTCACAGGTAGCTATCAAAATCATCGATAAGACTCAATTAGATCCTACGAATCTCGAGAAGGTTTACAGGGAAGTGGAAATAATGAAGCAATTAGAGCATCCACACATCGTTAAGTTGTATCAAGTAATGGAAACCAAAAATATGATATACATGGTAAGAATTTAATACCACAAAATAATCCAATTTATACCCGGAAACAGAAAGTTATAAGTAAACTCTAAATAATTTTTTTTTAACTGAAAACAAATTATTCTAAATTGTACCGTCTTTAAAAACGAAATCATTTGAGAATTAGATATTCAGAACTACTTGATTGTAAATTTGGAAAATTTCTGAATATTTTGTCTAAGAATTAATAAGATTTCGGATTAGAAAAAAAATTGTCTTCCTTTTTCATTATTCAAATTAAAGAATTTTAAATTGTTAACCTAAAAAATGTGAATATTCTAAAAAAACGGGCAAATTAAACAATTTGATATTCACAATTAAAAGGTTTGAATTATAAAGCGTACAAAAGTTAATAATTGTGAAATTATGCATTAAACTTTTCGAAACTCAATCATTGGAATTTAATTAAAAAATGTAAGACTTCAAATTAAATTTTAATTTAAAAAAAGTTAATGTTCAATTTTTTATTTTTATAACCATGTAAAAACGATTTTTTTAGAGATCTGATTTTTGGCACAAGTCGAAAACTACTTTAAATCTAAGTTCTTTATAATTAAAGACTCTTTCAAAACAAAATATTCAAAATTGTGCAGTCGTTAAATTAACTGTTTATAAACTTGAAGTGTTAAAAAATTAATCATTTCTTATTTGGTGCCGACAAAATTGAACAATTTCGAAAAAGCATAAAAACTGTACATTCTTTCATTTTCTACGTTTTTGATTAAAGACTTGAAAATTGAGAGGTTTAAAAAAGAGTTAAATTCAAGCCTACAAAACTGAAAAATTTCAAAGAGACTTTAAAAATGAGACAATGTTAGAATTATACATTGAGACTTACATAATTCTAAATTTGAACATTTTTCAAATTCAACATTTCAAACTCAAAATCTTCAAAATTCGAAATTTTTAAATGGAAATCGTTAAGACTTGGTATATTTATCAAGAAACATTTTAAGTGATTGAACTGATATTTCGTCTACAAATTAATAAGATTTAGGATTCAAAATAATAAAGTCACTCATTTTCATATTCAAGAATTATAAATTGTTAATTTTAACAATGTCATTATTGTAAAAAACTTTACAAATGAAATAATTTGAAATATTTAAAATTAAAATTTATGAATGATTAAGCATCAAAAATTAATAATTCCACATTTCTATTTAAATTAAAAAATGTAAACCTTCAATTATAATTTGCTTAATTAGAAATAATTCATATTGACACTTGGTAAATTTGAAATAAAATTTAAATGATCGAAAGTAACATTGTCCAATTATGAATGCTTTAATATAAAATTATTTGACAATTTCTAATTTATAAACTTTTAATCTAACATTTATCAATTTTCAAACTTGTGATTTATTTTTTCGATGTCCTGATTTTGTTGTCATACTGTTCGTAAATTTAAAAATTGTATTTTTGAAACATCAGTGAATGGAACCAACTAAGGTTTTATATGTCTATTTAAAAATATAGTACAATTGTTTTGACCAATTCAGTTAGAAAATTCTCGAATTATTCCTTAAATTGTTTTAAAATCTTCCGAATTCATTTTTGAATTCCTAATTCCTAAAATAATTCCAACTTCCTAAAATTTTGAAAAAATTCTGCAAAATCGAAAAAACTGCCCTCAAATCTTCTAGATTCTTTTTTGATAATTTTGAAAATCTTTCAGAGTGTTTCGAAATTTCTTAAATATTCTCTTAAAATAAATGTTGTAAAATAAAAAATCATCAAATATTTTCCGAGTAATCTTAAGTAATTTTGTTTGGTAGGAATTAATTTTTGTATCAAAAATTTGAACCAAAACATTGAAAAACCATCGATTATAACTTGTATTTTTTGTCTGCTGTCTAGGTTTGTGAATACGCGAGCAGAGGTGAAATATTCGATTATATAGCGAGATATGGAAGAATGGGAGAGCCACGAGCGCGATCCACTTTTGCTCAAATTTTATCTGCTGTTGAGTATTGCCATTCGACAGGTGTAGCTCACCGAGATTTGAAAGCTGAAAATTTGCTCCTCGATGCTCAGATGAACGTAAAAATCGCTGATTTTGGATTTAGTAACAGGTTTACACCAGGAGAACGTTTGAGCACCTGGTGTGGCAGCCCACCGTATGCTGCACCTGAGGTTTTTCGAGGAAAACATTACGCTGGACCCGAAATCGATGTTTGGGTACGAATTTCAATTTTATCAAAAAATTGACTGCAAAAACTCTCTTAAAAGTCCTTTCAAACTTCCAAGACAAAATAATATGCGGTTTTGGAGACATTAAATATTTCAATTTAGGCCTATTATAA
>CAKNXH010000222.1:34127-46409 GCA_932178445.1 Andricus quercusramuli
TTTTTATTTTAAAAAGTGAATATAGTAGCTATCTCAAAAAAGTGATTAATTAATAACTTAATCTTCATTGAATACTTTTTAAATAAAGTTGAAGAATTCTTCTTTCTCGTGTTATATAAAAATTTATTTATTTTACAGTCATTAAGAAACAATAGCTATGACCATCACGCCGCAATTTACTTTTTACTACTAGAAAGAGTAAAACAACATCGAACGAACAGTTCTCCAAACAATAGTTGTTGGTCTTCAGTGACCAGGCAAAAAGAAGATAAATATAAGTCAAGGTAGGTACTTCTTTTTCTAACGCACCTTCTGCTTCGACCCTTTTGCACATCAATTATAATTTCATGAATGAATTTTCAACATCACATCCCAAATTTTAGGAATGGGAAACCGGAACTTTTGAAACCAGGAAAAAGCGGGAAACGAAAGCTAATTTATTTTTCACTCTGTTTTTAAATTCTAAGTAGAAAATCTCATCTCAATTACTTTAAGGTAGTTGTCAGGCCAAAAATATGGTCCCTTAGGCCTCGGACTCACAATACTATTGTCACTATTTGACACTTTTTTTGAGCGATTACACTATTTGACTACTATTTTGGAAAAAAACGACACTAAAGACACATTTTTTTCTCGCAGTTGTCTGCTAATGCCACTATTTCTTTACTTTTCCCATTAACCAAGAAAATCTTTTCATTTTAAGAAAAAAAGAGTTGAATTGAATCAAAATGGACAAATTTCCAACAAAATCGTCGTATCCTCGAACAGAACAGATTTATTTTCAACCAATCAGTTGCATTTTTAACCAAAAAATATCAACTTTCTACCAAGAGAAATGAAATTTCAATTAAACAGATGATATTTTACCAAAAACATAAATTTTCAACCAAGAAGGTACATATTATACCAAAAAAGACCAATTATCAACAAAATGAATGAATTTTTAACCAAATAATTGAATTTTCCACGAAAAAAGATTAATTTTGAATCAAGAAGATTAATTTTCTATCGAAAAAGACGAACTCTTAACAAAGTACATGAATTTTCAGACAAATAGTTGAAATGTCTACAGAAAAGGCAAATTTTTAGTCGAAAATATATTAGTTAAATGTTTAGTTAAAATAATTACTTTTCAAAAAAAAATGTTTAACAAAATAAATCAATTTTCAACCAAATAGTTAAATTTTCTATCCAATTTTTTAATTTGCGAGCCCCGAAAATACGAATTTTCTACAAAGTAGTTGAATTTTCAACAAAAAAATTCATTTTTATCCAAGCACTTGCATTTTGAACCAAAGAAGGTGAAATTTCTACAGAAAGAGATACATTTTCAAACCAGAAATATGAATGTTTAACAAAATAGTTGAATTTTAAAAAACAAAAATTTTATACAATGAAAAAAATTTTCAATCGAATTGTTGAATTTTCAAGACAGAAAGACGAATATTCAACAAAATAGTTGAATTTTCAACAAAGAAATGTAACTTTTTAACACGATTGTTGAAATTTTAACTATATAATTCAATTTTGAACCAAATAATAAAATTTTTACGCGAAAAAGATGCATTCTTAATCAAATATTGAAGTTCATTTTTAATATTTTTGAAATATTAGATTAGAAATCTGGAAATTTTACTTAAAAAATAAAGTAAATTTTCTATTGCACACTTTTTGATTTCAGACTGCACATAAGTTTAATACTTGAAAAATTTTATGATACTATTTCGACACGATTTTTTCAATTTTTTGACATTATTTACACTATTTTTTATCTCTGAAGTGAGTCGGAGGTCTGGTCTCTGTAAAAAAAAAGTTTTCTATGATTTTAGGAGTCGGTCATGTCTTATGAAAGAAGAAAGATTCTTTTGTATAAAAAAGTTTAAAACTTATCGAAAAATAATTTCTTAACAATAGTTTTTGTAATTGAATCTTTTATTACTGTCGCTTCTTACCAATTTTTTGAAAATGGTTGAATCATAATAAATAATGGCAAAAAACATGATTAAAATAAACTTTTTTTTGTAAGTTTTAATATTTTTCCATTCAAAATATGTTTTTTATTTGAAATAAAGTCATCAGTAGTATTATTTTGATTCTTAAAATCATACAAAAACTTATATTTTTTAGGAACCTCATTTTTAGCAAGACAACTACCTTAAATAATAATAGCGCGTGAAATTATGCGAGATTGAAAGAATTTGTTTTGAAAATGTTCAATTTTGAAAGCGTGGATTTTGAAACTTTCATTTTTGTAAAAATTTCAAATATAAAATTAATCAATACAGAATATTTCGCGGGTTGAAAAATTGTGAATGTTAATTGAAAATCCTTCAGGATTAATCATTTTAATGCATTTAATAAAAGAAACCTAAAGGTATTGAATAAACAAATATTCAAGTTCATATAATTGTCTATTTCAATATAGTTATTTGCAGATTTGTGTTTTCCCTCCCATTTTAGATAAATTTCGTAATTTTCATTCAATTTTAATAAACAATAACACATTGTATTTCCTAAAATATTTGCTACAGTTCTATTCGTTCAGTTTTTACTGAATATTCATTTGTACATTATTTATTTCGCATAATGAATAACTAAGTATAAGTACTTATAGTAATTAAATACAAATTTGTCCATAAAAATGTGATGAATAGGAGTGTAGAGAATTTTTTAAGAAATAAAATTAACTCTTGCTCATTAAAATTGAATCAAAATTTAGCATGTGTCTAACGTGGATGGGAAAAGACAAACGTGCAAATAACTATATTTAAATTAATAATTATAACCGAACATATTTTTTATTATTTTCGTTTGGGTTTCTTTTCTAAAATTCGTGATAATAATCTATGAGCCTTTTTTATCAAATTTATAATTCAAGTCATTCTTGAAACTGCACAATTTTAAGTTTAACAAAATTGCACAATATTTCAAATTAGAAAAGCCAAGATTTTATAATTCCACATTGAAAATGATAAAAAGGATATTATTTGAATTAAAATAAAGATTCTGTAATTTCATATTAAATTGGAAGCCTTAGTAGGTGAATAACTTTTTAATGAAAACTGTCCCAACGCGAAAAATTTCAAATTTAAGGCAGTTGTGCCAAAAATCAGATCTCTGAAAAAATAGTTTTTCTATGATTTGAAGAATTAAAATAATATTACTGACGATATGATTTTAAATAAAACACATTATTTTTAATAACAAAAAGTTTAAACTTACAAAAAATAATTATTTTGCCAATTTGTAACTGAATTTTTTCTTTCTATCGCTTCTTACCTATTTTTGTAAGATTATTGACTTTTTATAAAGATTGTATTATAAAGATTAATTGCTTATTTTCAAAATTGGAAATAATAAAGTTAAATGGAATGTTTTCCTCCAAAAAATAAGTCATAATTTATTAAAATTCAACAATTTTTTCAAATTGCTAAGAAGTTACACTACGAAAAAATTCAATTACGAAAACCATTGTTGAAATAATTTTTTTCTTTTATAAGACATGACTGGTAATATCATTTCAAATCCTAAAATCATAGAAAACTTTTTTGTAGAGATCTTATTTTTGGCGCAACTACCTTAAATATCAATAATTGGACAATATCCATTTTTAATAGTTTAAAATTGTAGAAAATTTTACTTCAAATATAAAAATCATCAGTATCGAGCGCCTAATTTTCAGTTCTAAAAGCTTTTTAATTATTTTTAAAACTGTACAGTTTGGAAGGCTTGAATTTAAAAAATTGAGAATCGTAACTTTTTCTCATGTGTGAAAGGGTTGATCATCAGAAGACAGCTTCCAATCTCAGCTTCCAATCCTGCCTGCCAAGAACGATCGACCAACTCCTGATTTTTCCACATTTCTTTTATCTATTGATTTATTTATTTCCAGCGATAACTTAGTGGGACGTTGAACTTTAGTGATGGTGCAGAAATTGGAACATTTTTCAAGACAGGTTGGATTGGAAGAACGGTGGCTCTCTCTTTCTGTTTTGGTAATTTATTTTCCTTCCCTACAATATTCCTCCATCATTTTTCTTTTTTTCTCTTTTTCATTTTAATTTATCTATCATTTTTTCTACTTCGTTTTCTTTTCTTAACCAAATCTAGCATCCCAATTTAATTTAATTACATCCCATCGATAAGTGAATCCTTTTTTATCTGTTCTTCTCATCAGGCATTACTGTCACAACTTTGGGGAACTTTCAACCTGAATTCACAACTCTGAATTCTCATGGGAGAGACTTTTCGTTTTAATAAATTGTTTCTCGCTTTTGCTTCAGAAGGGAAGAAATGGGTAGAGCAGGAAAGAGATTCAGTTCAACGAGTTCTTCTACCGACGAAGGTTGTTGCAGTGCAGAAGGCGATTTGGAAGAAGGTCCAAGTGTAGATGAGTTAAGAGAAGCCCAAATAAAACTAGAGGAACACAGACTGGGCCTAGATCGGGACATAAGTCAACGAATCGATAGTCAAATAGTCAACAAAAGACTGAGTGATTATAAGCAACACCACTTTGATGGTGCCATTTTGGATCCAGTGGAACTGCCGAGTAGAGCTGCTCTTTTTGCGACTGGTTGCAGTCATGGTAGTTCATCATCAGAACTGTTCGAGTCAAGTTTTGATTCTGGTTGTCCACCTGATTATTCAGCAATGAGTACATGTTTTACGAGTAGTTTGCCTTCCTGCACACCTCCGATACCACAAAGTCCATCTCCTGTAGCGAGAATATCGAGGGCCTCTCAAGGAAGACGAGCTTCTGATGGAGGTCCTCGATTATTATTCAGCCAGCAGGGTGGTGGAGACAGGCCCGTCAAGCAGCGAAGCATTCAAGGTAAAATGGAAGAGAAAAGTTAAATCACGTCTTTGCTGATTTTTCGGAAAATATCGGTTTTTAAATTGACTCAAGTATCATAATTGAAGGGTAGAAATGCAAAAGGAGTCAAGCGCCAAATTTTCGAAATCGGGTTTATTAGCTCAAAAAATCAGATAAATTCTATTACAAATGCCTGCCAAAGGATTTTTTTGGGGCATCATTTTTCAAAATTTGTGTTCTTGTGTTCACAGTCCGAGAAGCTTTTCTAACCACAAAGTAAAAAATCAAATTTCATTTTTCTCGACACTGGCTAATTATTTTTAATTTCTATTGGGTCCCTTCCGTTCAGCACAGAATAACCTAAAACCCGATTCCTCATTTTTTGGAAATATGCAAAATTATTACTGCTATCGTCATTATTTTGAAGTTGAAATGTCAGTTTTACACCATTTCGAAGTCACAATTGGATTTTCAAATTTCGCGAAACTGCATGATTTAAAAAAAAACTTTTTGGAAATCAATTCGTCCATTCAATAGCTAGAATTCAAATTTTTAGTTTTTTCTTAAACTGCAAATTGACTCCACAATTAATGTTGAAAGATGTTAAAAGTCGATACAGACCCAAAATCTAACCTCGAAACGTGACCTGTTTCATTCAATTTCTCGAAACCGGATAGATTTTTGTGAGCAAACTTTTTTTAAAACGATAGAGCATGAAAGTATCTCGAAAGTACTTTCTTATTTTTTTCTTAAATGTTCCCGCTGAATTTACAACATGTTTTTAGTCTCTCCTGAAAAAAGTGAAAAATGGCGCTTGACTCCTTTTGCATTTCTACCCTTCAATTGTAAAGATTTTTTTAATTGGCATTAGGGAGCGTTCAAAAAGACGAATCTTTTAGAAGTCTGTTGAATTTTTAAGCCGAAAAATTAAATTTTCAACAAAAAAGTTCATTTTCAACCAAAAACAGACGATCTTTCAACAAAACAGTTGATTTTTGACCAAAACAGATAAATTTAACAAAATAGTGGCATTTTCAACAGAATAATTAAACTTTCAACAAAATAGTTGGATTTTCAAATAAAAAACTAAGTTTCCAGTTACTTGTAAACAAAAATAAAACGAATTTTTGAAAAACTAGTTGAATCCTTAACCAAATAGATCCGTTCTTACAGAAGAAGATTAATTGTCTATTCAAGAAGACGAATTTTCAACAAAATATTTAAGTCTACAAACTAAAAAGTCGAATGCTCTAGAAAACAGTTGACTTTTTAACCGGAAAATAAGAATTTTCAACAAGAAACTTAATTTACAATAAAAAAATACTAATTTCAACAAAATTGTTGAATTTTCAACAACAAAAAACTCCGTTTAAATAAAATGGAATCGTTAGATTTTCAGTTTGAAAAACTAATTTTTAACAACAAAAAAAAGAACTTTCAACCAGGTGAATTTAATTTAAAAAAGAGTGATTTGTAACAAAATAGTTGAATCCGCAACAAAAAAATGATATTTCAACAAATAAGATTAATTTTCTACCCAAATATACGAATTTTCAACTGACAAAGAATAAAACTTTAAAAATAGAATAGTTAAATTTTCAGATCAAAAATTAATTTTTCGCAAAAAACGAATTTAAAACAAATTAGTTAAATTTTCAAATAAATAGTTTAATTTTTAACCAAATAGTTTAATTTTTAAACAATTAGTTTAATTTTCTAAGCAAAATGGTGAACTTTTATCCAAAATATGAATTTTCAACAAAAAAAATCACTACCAACTAAATAGTTTAATTTTCTACCAAATTGTTGAATTTTCAAGTCAAAATTAAAAACTTTCTACCAAGTAGTTGATTTTTCAATAAAAAAAGAAGGATTTTCAACGAAACATGTAATATTTAATATTTCAACCAAAAAAATTTTTTAATTTGAAATAAAAACAGTTAAATTCAACCAAGGAAAACGAATTCTCAACAAAATAGTTGAATCCTCAACCAAAAGAAATTAATGTTCAACCAAGAGGATTAATTTTCTACCAAAAGACGAATTTTCAACAAAATAGTTTAATTTCCAACCAAATAATTAAATCTTTAAATAAAATGAGAAATTTTCAACCAAAAATGGAATGGTTGCATTTTCAGTTAAAAAATCGTTCTTTTTGATAGAAAATTCAATTGTTTGCTTAAAAATGCGTCCTTTTGGATTAAAAATTAATTATTTTATTGACAATTTATATTTTCGAGTTAAAAATTCAACTTTTTTGTATAAAATTCGTCCTTTTGGCTTGAAAATTTACCATTTTGGATTTTTTTTCTTCATCGACAGTAAAATCTTTCTTGGTTGAAAATTCAAGACATTTGTCAAAAATTCGTCCTTTTAGTTTGAAAATTCGTCTCTGCTGGTAGTTTAATCTTTCTTGGTTAATGATTGGAACTTTTTAGTTGAAAATTGAAATCTATTTTAGGTTGAAAATTTAACTAATACATCATTGAAAGTGGAATAACTTTGTTAAAAAATTTGTTTGTTTGTTAAAGATTCATCATTCTAGTTGAAAAGTCATTTATTTGGTTGAAAATTCCTTGTTTTATTACAATTAGTTTTTTAATTTCAAATTCAACTATTCCATTTTTGGTGGAAATTTCATCTTCTTTATTTGAAAATTCAACAATTTAGTTGAAAATTTGACTATGTTGTAGAAAATTATTTTTTTTTTGCTTGAAAATTGATTTTTTTGGTCGAAAATTAAACTATGTGTTTCAATAAAAAATGTTGTTGGTTGAAGATTGATCATTTTAGTTAAGTATTCATTTCTTTTGTTAAAAATTGAATTATTTTGTTGAAAATTAATTTTTTTAATATTAACTTTCATTACTAAAAATGTAACTATTCTATTTTTGGTCGAAAATGTATCTTTTTATTGAAAATTCAAATAATGGTTGATAATTCGTGTATTTTGTTCAAAATTCAACTTATTTGGTAGAAAATTATTCTTGGTTTAAAATTTATATTTTGGTTGAAAATTAATCTTCTCAGGTAAAAAATGCATATTTTAAGTTAAAAATTCAACTATTTGGTTAAAAATTCATTTTTTGATTTTGAAGATTCATGATTTTTATTTAAAAGTTATGTCTTTGGTTGAAAATTGAACTATTTTGTTGAATTTTTTTTCAAATTAATTTTTTGTCTGTAAATGTAAGTATTCAATTTTTGGTTGACAATTTATCTTTTTTAGTTGAAAATTCGTCTTTTATGCGTGGAAAATTTATATTTTTTGGGTTGAAAAATCACTGAATAGCTTTAGAAATAAACACATTTTTTGGAAGTTATCTTTTTTGTTAAAAAGTCAAACTTTTGGGTGGAAAACTCAACTTTTTTGTTGAATATTCTTCTTTTTGGTTTGAAATTTAATGTTACTCTTTTGTTGAAAATTCGTGTTTTTAAATTAATTTTTCTAACAGAGAATTTAATTATTCTACTTTTGGGAGAAAAATTATATGTTTTTAGTTGGAAATTTATCTATTTGGTTGAAAAATCATGTATTTTGTTGAAAATTCGTTTTTGTTCTGGTTGAAAATTGATTTTTTCACCTGAAAATGTTATTATTCCTCGCTTGTTTCCAAAATTATTCTTTTTTATTTAAAAACTCAACTGTTGGGCTGAAAATTCATAAATTTTTTTGGTTGAAAATTGTAATATTATGTTAAGGATACCATACGTTTTTTTTCAAAACTAATTGTTTGTAACTTAAAATTTAACATGTTTAAATAATGTTTCATTTGTTGAATCTTGATGTATTTTTGCTGGAAATCCCTCTAAGTTTAATATAATATAATATTTGGATTTTTTTTTTTTTATTAAAAACTTTCCTTATATAAGTTCTTCTAACTCCATCCCCTCCAACACCTCATAAGAAACAGTAAGATTTTACCAAACACGTCAGCCCCATTGAAAATTCCTTGTAACAATTGGAGGCATTTTAAATTGCAAGTATATCCTCTAATTGTGGAAATGTTAATTTCTTTTCAGATTCGGGGAAGGCCAGAGGTCACTTGGATTTGGTTCACTTGAGGTCTCCTTCAACACCTCCTCAAAATCAGTCTCAATTCAAGACTCGTGCCGAATCAGGGACCCAATTGCAACTACTGGTTCAGCAACGAGTGCTCCAGCAGAAGAGGAATCTGTACCACAGACACCGAGGTGGAGGCAGTCCGACTCCAATTCCCGTGCCTTCGAGTGGAATTTCGAGACTTGGGGAACATGTGCAACGTCAGGACAGCTACAAATTTGCTCAAAGAATGCAAATCTTGCCCACTTTGTCCCAGGAACATGGGGACGAAGATTTTGCTAGAAAGAGGGAACGCGAGGAAGAAAGGTGGAAGAGTTTGCCGTCTCGATTGGCGGCAGATTGTCAATTAGCAGAGAGAACACTCCTATGGAGTCATCAGGTAATCTCATAGTGAGCTTAAAGTTACCCCTAGATTAATACAGAGGTTAAAACACTCAGGGAAAAATAATTTATAGGAGAAAGACAAATATTTTCGTCCTATCTTAATATGATTTATTTAAAGGTGTTGCAGGGGACAACTTCTAAAGATATTTCTGAAGATTTTCCCAAAAAATTGTTTAACAACAATTGAGTTTAAATTGAAATAATTCGACATTGTTAACAACGGAGAGGATCGCGAGTAGGATTTATTTAAAACGGCTCTTATTTCATCTTCGATCCTACGGAGAGGATCGCGAGTGGGATTTTTATTTAATCGAATTGGGTCTTTTCTCCGATCCTACGAAAAGGATCATGAAAAAAGGTTCGATTAAGGGAAAAAATGTATTGAAAATCCGATCCTACGGAGAGGATTACACGTGGTATTTGGTTTAAACAAATTTAATCCCTCCTTCGATCCTACGGAGAGGATCGTAAGGAAGGTCCGATTTAAGAAGAAACTTTTATTTAAACTCCGAACCTGCGGGGAACGAAACACTTGGAGTTTATTGGTTTTTATTTTTTTACTATAATACACTTCATTTAAAAATTCGGAATGTGTGTGAGAGCGTTCAAATATTACAAAATGTATAATCTCAAGTTCAAAATCCTCAAAGTTTTTAATATAAAAATCTAGAAAGTTTCAAGTTGGTTAATTTGGAATTCGAGTCTTTGAAAATAAAAAATTTTAATTCTAAGAGCGTAAAAGTGAACAAATTATAATTTTTAAGCTTTTTCTGCCTAAAAATAATATAAAAATCGTTTTTTTGATTGGATTTTTTCTTACTTTCGTTTCTTACTAATTTGAAAAAGTGACCGAATTTTGATCAATTATGGCTTATTTTTTTAAAGAAAATATTTCCTCTAACCCCACCGTTTTCAATTTTGAAAACAAGTATGTAATCTTCAAATATAATTGTTTGTTTAAAAAATGTTTTGTTTTAAAAAAATTGTTTGAACGATTTCAGCCATTGAGGAAATTTCTTTCAACATTGGAAAAAGCGGAGTTATAGGAAATGTTTTCCTCAACAAAAAATTCAACTGAAAAAAAACATTGTTGAAATAAATTTGTTTAAGTTTTAACGTTTCTTCATTCAAAGTAATGTTTTTTTTTCGAGATGGCATCATCATCAATAATATTATTTTGATTCTTGAAATCATAGAAAAACTTTCTTTTTCAGGGATCTGATTTTTGGCACGAGAAATACCTTAAGAATTCAAAAAATTCATAACTTCAAATTGAAGTGCTAAAAATTATAAATGTCAAATTATAGTATAAAATAGTTCAATATTTTAAACTCGAAGATAAAAAATTAATTGAACAATTTGAAACTATAGCGGCAGCGTATTACAAATCGAAAATGGAAGCATTATTAAAAATGAAAGTACATTGAATAATATCTTTTCGGAGCTTTCAAAATGTAATTTAACCATTTTAATAATTATAAATTCAAGACTTTCAAGATTGGACAATTGAAAAATGAATCCCAAATCTACAACTATCAAATTTAAGCATTTAAAATAGAATAATATTTTTGCTTTGAACTCTTTAAGAAATAATCATTTTTATCTGGTAGTATTCACAGAATTAAGCAATTTAAATTTCAAAGAAATAGAAATGAGACAATCTAAATTTTTTAATTTAAATATCTAAGCTGGAAGCCTTTTAATATTATAAATCCAAAGCTTTCAAAATTAAACATCAAATTAGAGTGCTTAAATTTAAATAATTGAAAATTGAAGTTGTCGAAATTCTGTTGCAAAATTTGTGGATGCAAAAATGAAATTTCCATATTAGGCAATTATATCTCTAGGATTGAAACTTTTCAAATTGAACACAAATCAAAAACCTTGAAATTTCTAATTTGAGAATAGAAAAATTATACAATTCGAAAAAAAGTTTTCTAACTCAAGGATTTTATTGGGGGGATACTCACTGCAACATCCTTAATAACAAATATTCAAATTTTAATAACAAATCAAAAAAAGAATCACTGGGTTTTTTATCCTCTCTTTTAGCCTCAAGCAAAGCATTCGATTACTGAACTCGAGAAAAAATTGGTTGTATGATATTCGTATTAAGTTATAAATTTAGAGAGATTGTTAGTCAACGAAATATTCGTTCGATACCATTAGATTTAGAAAATTTGAGTGGATCATAGAGTACTCAAATTCTACACGATTCACGAGTAGTTTGTGGCATGCGTAAAATTTCTTCACCAGAAACCTCATTAGCTCACAAGTTACTTACATTACCGTCACATGCGCATTTTTTTATTTGCCTTCGTATTAGTTTTAAGTTTTTTAAGCACGTCAAGGTGGAGAGTGAGAGTTATGACTTTTCGAACCTTGCCATTGTATGAATAAACGAGTATTTTATATTATTTGTAAAAATCACGACCTAGCTAGTACCTGCATTCTGTTCCTAAAGCGATTCGTTTGTTTTGAATAAATGATTATTTTTCTTTAGGCGTTGCAAATTATTCTTTTTTGCCTCATTCCTTTAGCCCAATCCGCTCTTCTTAAGGATACTCAAAATTCCTGAGTATTTCAGGATTTCCTAGGATTTTTATCATTTTTTCCAGAACTATTTTTGAAACCACTATTCCCATCCATTAAAAAAATTAAATTATATCCGCGATGCACAAAATTAAATACATATTATCATATATTTCTCTCTCAACGTAAATTAAAATTGGTTAAAGTAGGCGCCCTGCGCCTAAGAAAAAGGATTTCCTAGCCTATTAACACGTTAATTAAGTTGTGCAAACCTTCCCCTCTAATACGTTTCCTCCTCTATTTCCCCTACTTACCCTCCCCACATTTCAGCCTTCGCTTCCCCTCACTTCCCCAGCTTCTTCTTCATCTAGTTTCCCAGCCACATTTCCCCTCACATCCCAACTTTCCCTACTTCTCAACTCATTCCTCCCATCATTTTCCTAAACTTCCCCTACTTCTCATCTCCTTATTTCCACTCAGTTACCCTCCC
>CAKNXH010000222.1:63182-92892 GCA_932178445.1 Andricus quercusramuli
AGCGTGAGTCCGAGGCCTGAGAATGATTTATAAATTAGGCAGAATACTCATTATATTTCATACTAGTTTGTTTATTTGAACGAAGACAGTCGCCCTTTTATTGCTTATTTCACTGTAATATTGTTAATTACTAAACTAATTTTCGTATTGTATTCGTGTTTTCGCGATTTCTTTTGCCTTGAGTCTACTTTCCAGTATCATTTTTTTGTAAGCCTGAATGATTTCTTCTTTATCGGCGTCAAACATATCCGCACCGATTTTAGCCGCTCGAAGTTTGGCTTCATCTGGTGTAAGTTTTTCGTCCTCGCTGGGATTTAGCGGTTGACCATCGGAAGTCAATTTGCCTTTGTCGAAGTCGTCTGCGATTTTTGTGGCATAAACTGCATTAAACAAGTCTTCAGCAGTAAACTCCTCCTGAGTCACATTTTCAGATTGATACGTCACGTACGGTTTTAATTTGAAGCCTTCCAGAGAAGGAACAATGAGTTCCGGTATCATCTCTGGTACAATTTTGTATACATTTCCTTCAGTGTATCCGATATCCCTGACGCCTCGTTCTACAAATGCGACGCTAATTAGGTTGTGAAATATTTAATATCTAATTAACTTATTGTACTATGAATGGGCCATTATTAGGATGGTACAAAAATGCATTGGATTTTTTTTTCTCAAATTTGTATGCATATCGCCTGGAAAATTGTATGAATCCACACAAAACTTGATCCACTTTTTTTTGTTTTTGAAAAAAAAAATGATATTTAGATGTGGCGCAAGCACCATGAAGTTTGACACGTATTTCCCATAAGAAAAAAGACGTTTTTGTAAATTTTATTCAGAATCGTCAATATCAACTGAATCGAGTTAAAACTCAAAACCTATTTTCACAAGAAGCCACCTAATACTAATAAAATATCATTTTCCAAATATCTCCCTCATAAGTCTGTTGCACAGGGTCTCGAAAAAACCCCATAAATCAAAAAATAGGTTTTGCGAGTTTTTGGCGCTAATTATGATTTTTTGCGGTTTTCTTAATGCAAATTGTTTCTGATACATAAAATGCTATTTTATACTGATAGATGTTTACATACATTGTTTTCAAAAAATTTCCACTTTTTGTCCAATTTTCAATTAGAGTGAGGTAACAGTTAATTAATGTTGACAAAAACAATTCCAACAATTTATTATTATTGTAAATAATATTTTCGTTGAATAATGCTAGGAGTTGCGTTTTTTTTCAGAAATTTCCAACTTTTTGTCCACTTTTCACTTGGAGTGACTTAATAATTAATTAAAATTAGCAAAAAGAATTATTTAAATAAATTATTATTGTTTATATTTATCTTCATCTTTATTAATGCAACATAGTGCGGTTTCTTTCTGAAATCTTCAACTTTTTGTCCACTTTTCAATTAGAGCGAAGTAATAATTAATTCAAATTGAATTAAAAGAATTTTTCAAACAATTTATTATTGTTATTATTAATGTTCTCATTGCATAATGGTAGAAACTTGCGGTTTTTCCTACATTTTTTAACATTTGTCTACTTTTCACTGAGCGAGGTAATGCTGAATGCAAATTAACAAGAATGGTAGTTTACACAATGCATTATTGTTTATAACTATCTTCTCTTACATAAGTGCTAGAAAGTTAAGGTTTTTTCTAAAAATGTTGAGCTTTTCTTCAACTTTTTAGTAAGGGACACATAATAAATATTAATACTAATTTCAGCAAGGCTTTGCCTTTTAATTTATGAACAAATAATAAATAAACATTAGAGATAATCATATTCTAAACAATCTCTTTATTTTTTGTGAATATATTTTTCTGAAATAAAGCAGATATTTGAAATATTTTTCAAATTTTCTATATGGAACATATTAAATCTAAATTTTCCTTGAAATAATTACAAAGAGCCTTTTTTCTGAAATTAATATTAATATTTATTATTTTTTCTTAACTAAAAAGTCAAAAAAAAGCTGATTCTAACTCAATTCTAAAATAAAAATTATATAGCAATAATAAATTGTTGACAAAATTTATTTAAACATCTAATTATCAATAGAAATTAATACTTCAGAGCGAATCCATTTTAAATCTCGCAGGTTCTACACTTAAAGTCGCAGAATCTCTCGAGAACAAAATATGCGGTTTTTAGAGGAAATGAGGCGACACATATTTTTGCGATTTGTGAAACTAAATTTTTTTACGGAGTTATGCGTATTTTTAAAGAAGATTGTTATAAACAATAATAATTTGTTTTGCTGAATTAAATTAATTATTAACTCACTCCAAGTGAAAAGTAGACAAATAGTTTAAAATTTCAGAAAAAAACCCGCAAATTTCTATCACTATTCTGATTGAATATTATTACCAATAATAATAAATTTTTTAAATAAACTATTTTGTTAAATTAAATTAATTATTGACCTTGCTCTAATTAAAAGTTGCACAAAAAGTGGAAAATCATTGAAAAAACTGCAACTTTCTAGCATTACTCTAAGAGAATATTATTAACAATAACAATTAATTATTTAAACCATGTATTTTAACATTACTTAATTATTACCTCATTCTAATTAATAATTGGACAAAAAGTGGAAAAATTCTGAAAAAAGCACGACTTTCTATTTCTATTCTAAGAGAAAATATCTAAAAACAATACTAAATTATTTAAACAATTTATATAAACACCTAATTATTAGCATAAAGTAGTATTTTATGTATTAGAAACAATTTGCATTTTAAAAAACACAACAAAATTAGATTACCGGAGATATGCATAATAGAGGAGTTAAGACGGATGCAGGGATCAGAGCGCTAATAATATCTCAAAAAAGGGGAAATAGGGTAATTTTTCATGAAAAAGGGAACAATAGGGAAAAGGTTTTTTTTTAATTCACATTTAGAACAGAAGAAACAATCTTTTTATAAATTAATTTTATAGTGAAAAATATCAGATGATTTTAAAGTTATTTCTGCCATTAAAGAATTTATTTGTTTAAATCGGATATACTTAGGTCTTTGAAAATCCATTCAGGGCGATATACAAGAAGCCCGAGAAAATTTGTTTTAAAAAAACATTTTTATATGTTTCAAATCTATTTCTGTCCAAGAGTTGTTATTTCATCCTTACTATAATTCATATTTTAAATTTAAATTGGTTCACGTCCTGCATTTTTATTTTGCAATATTAAAAACTAACTATTTAAGAATACATAATGACAAATTTGTAAATATTAAGAGATCTATAAATTTTTTACACGAAATCTGTTGAAGTTCTTCGAAATCTTTTCAAATAACTTAAAATCATTTAATTTTGACGAATTTCTTCATATCTCTTAAAACTCTTCACGTCCCTAGATTTTTATTTTCTAATATTAAAAACATTACCTATTTAAAAATCCATGTTATCAAATGTTTAAACATCAAGAGTTTTTATTATTGTTGAATTCTTAGAATATTGTTGAATTCGCTTAGAATTGTTGAAATCCATTAAAATATGTAGAAATCATTTGAAATTCTATGAATTTATTTTATTTTCTAATATTTAAAAATTAATAATAATTTTTGGACATTAAAATTAAATTCATTAAAATAACGGGAAATTATTTTTAATTCATTGGATATAATTTAAATTGAAATGATTCACCAAATTTATCTTTAAAAAACTCGTTGAAATAAAATGGACGCGTGCGTTTACGTCCCTAGATTTTTATTTTCTAATATTAAAAACATAAAGCATTTGAAAATGCATATCAACAATGTTATTAATATTAAGAGTTCTAAAATACTTTGAACGAAATGTCTTTTGTTTATTTTGTTGT
The DNA here is from genome assembly GCA_932178445.1 of Andricus quercusramuli. Taxonomy (NCBI): domain Eukaryota; kingdom Metazoa; phylum Arthropoda; class Insecta; order Hymenoptera; family Cynipidae; genus Andricus; species Andricus quercusramuli. Next base: position 67,007 of record CAKNXH010000222.1, read on the forward strand.
TTATTTTGGTCTTAAACAAAAACTCAAATTTCTTCATTTAAGAAAAAGTAAGAGCTTAATTTAAGCTTAATTTTTCCGAACTGTTCAAATCTCAATTTTGGTAGTTTTTAAAAATTGTTTAAATTCTAGAACGTATTAAATTTATTTTCAATTAAAAAATGTCATTAGGATCAATTGTAAATCTTGTTTTAATTTTAGTCTAATCAAGCAATAATTGTTATAATATTTGTAAGATAATGACAAACGTTATTCAAACTTAAAATGAAGAATCATCAATGTGAACAGACAGACAATCGTACTTCATTATAGTTAATTTCAAAAATACTTAATTTGTATAAATTCAACTACAAGATATTTTACCTTCGAAGTTTTATTTGAATCTCCAAGCAGTTTATTTTGTGATTAATAACATTTTAAGAAGTTTAATAATTATAAATAATGATGTAAGTTAAAAAAAGTTTTGACCAATCGCGGTAGCATAATTTGAATATAATAATTTTGTAGATGTAAAACGAACAATTGTATTTTAAAATATCGTATATTTAAAGAGAAAAGGGGGAAAAGGGAAAGGTTTTCCAGAATAGGAAGGGAAAGGGCACTCTGTGGATGAGAAAATAATTACAAGAGAAAGAGATGTGTATGAAATCGACAAACAAGGAATTACAAAAATGGAAGAGGACATTCAAAAAAATTGGAGATAACAGATGAGCCTGAATATTGCAGCGAGCTAGAATGTAGGTTTGAATTGAGGATTTCAACGAGAAATGCAGTGGAGAAAAATCTGATTCACATTTATGAATGACAGGATGCAATGCGACTTATTAGAAGTGAATTGGCCGTGAAACGACTAGATAGATGTAAACAATTCTTCTGAATTGCGACACATATTTTTTCGATTAAAAAAAAAATTAAAAAAGTTACGAGTATTTGAATTTTGACGGATATTACCAAAAAAAATCTTTCTTTAAAATTCTATAGTTTTTGATATAATTTAGATGTTCCCATTTTCTCTCTGGATTGTGGTAAGTTTTACCGTCCTCTTTTGAAATCCATAATAAATTAAATAAAAATTTAATTAACGAAGTGGCGACTATTTATTAGAAAATATAAAAAGTAGATTTTCACTAAAAACACATTTATATATTTTTTCAATTTTTTTTAAATTTTGGTCTTGTATAATGAGGATATCCTGTGAGTTTTATGCGGACTTAACCATTTTTGTGGTCAGGAGAACTTTTTTCCATAAAATTTTGAACTTCTAAGTTTTTTCGTAAATTCTAAACTTAAATTGTAAAATAAAAAAATTTGTTCAAAAACTTTTTTATTCCATTTCTTGTACCAACTGCTACACAATTTCGATTCTAAAATTCCAGGCCTTTTCTAGGGCAACTCCGTAACTTTCAGATTGATGTTTATTTCCAATTTTAAATCCGATTCAAGTTACAATAAACTAAAAATTTGAAATCGCCATTACTTGAAACTTCATTCCATTTCAAGGACAACAATTAAAATTCTAAAATTAAATTAAAATTGCTTTACATTCAAAAATTAATCAAATTAATGAATATCAGGATCTATATACTTCAAATTATTTGAAAATAAATTAGCTTTAAAATTCAGAATCGACATCCTAAGGATTTAAAAATTAAAGGATTTCGTCTTTTTAAAACACTTCTTTCTAAGTTTCGATTTATTTTAAACTTGAAATTTTGATCATTTAAAAGTTTTTCAAGTTGAAATACTTTTACAGGTTCTCATTGTTTGTAAGTTGAATTTGAAATGCTTGCAAATTTGAAACAATTTCAATTTTTTCCCTTCGAATCTTTTTAATTAAAATTTTTATTAATTGGGAAGGATGTCTAATTTTGAAATATTTAAAAAGAAAAATCTTTTCAACTCCATACTTTTTCTATTGTATATATTTTCTTTTGTGAAACTTAAATTAAAAATTTTTATTATTTCACAAGATACCAAAATGCTTTTACATATTTAGAATTACCTACTCTTAATGCTGTTCACATTCAAACAATTTTTACAATTTTTTTGAAAATATATAATTACAATTGCTATATTATACATTGTTCCATTCAATTTTATGAAAAAAATGCTCCAGGCTACAAAAATAGTTTAGCCCACATAAAACTCACAGGATGTCTCCGTACAAAAGGCCAAATTCAAAACAAAACAAAAATGACAAAGAATACAAGTATGGATTTTTTTTGTGAAAATCGACTTTTTATATTTTCAAAGAAATGGTCTCCACTTTGTTAATTTTGAACTTTGTTCAAATTTTCCTATGGATTTCGAAAGAGGACAAAAAAACTGACCATAATCCTAATAATATTCGAACATCTAAATTATAACAAAAACTATAGAATTTGAAAGGAATATAATATAAATAAGAAAAAATATTTCACCGCTGAGAGATTCTAAATGAATTCTATCAGTAAAATACAATTGAGACTTCTATTTTGTTTTATATAATAAACGTCTTGTAATTTTAGTAAGGCCATTATGATCCTTAATTAATTTACATTTTGTCTGAAAATTCATTAATCCTTGGCTAAGTCAGTTGAAACTAATTTTAATTATCGGTAAGTGCAAAAAATATTTGATCGCCAATTTAGTAAACGTGAATAAAGCAATTTGTTTAAAATTAAGTTAAAATAACTTACTATCGACTGGAAGCTCACGATTTGGACCCGCCTCTCTTTCTTTGTGCAACCTGGATCCTCGTTTACCATACAACATAAATTTTCGAAAATTGCGTTTTCCATAGCGAGCACACGTTGTTGAAATTCCTCGAGTTATAACCAAACACGCAGAAGCCATTTTTAAAACTGAAACCCAAAAAGCAATTTATTTTTTTAATTTAAAATGCTTTTCCACAATTTTGCTAATTGAAAACGAAATTTAACCCATTTTTAGGGTAATCCGAGCTGATTTTCGGAATGTAGGACAATCGGACTTCAAAAAGAGGAATAAGTAGGGAATAGAGCTTAAAAAAAAAAAGAGGAAAATGTAGGACTGAAATTTGAGTCCTATTTTGTCCTCCAACATTAATTATTATTTTAGAACATGATAAGAGAAAAACAAGGGTAAAAATAAATTGGATAAATAGGAACATAAGATTAAAAAAATATATATATAGACAATCTTTGAATATCCTAAAATTTAAAATGAATATTCTATTATTTGCTGCCACTTAAATTTTTGAAACTATAATGTGAAAGATGCAAAATTGAGGAGGAAGCGAACAAAACATGAAAATTTTCAACAAGATGATTAATATTCTGCCACAAAGGACGAGTTTCCAACTAAAAAAAAAATTAATTTTCAACAACAAAAAAAACGAATTTTCAACAAAAAAGTTAAATTTTTAACCCAATATATTAATTTTCAACAAAATACATAAATTTTTAACTAAAAAAAATCAATTTTCAAACAAAAATTGAATAGTTAAATTTTGAGTTCAAAAGTTAATTTTCAATCATTTAAAATAAATTTTCAACAAAACAGTTATATTTTAAACCATTTTTTTTGTTTAATTGAAATTATCATCAACAAAAATTAATTTTCAATGAAGGAGTTCCACTTTCAACTAACTAGTGGGATATTCAACGAAAAATGTAATTTAAAACCAAAAACAGTTGAATCCAACGAAAGAGGACGAATTGTCAACAAAATAGTTGAAAATCCTTGAACAAAAAATATTTGTTTTCAATCAAGCAGTTTTAGCACTTTTGGCCAAAAAAGACGACATTTCTACGACAAAAGATGAAATGTTCCATTTTCAAACCGAAAATATTAAAATTCAACAAAAAAGTTCATGTTTGAGCAAACAATTGAATTTTCAACAAAACAGTTGAATTTTTAACCAAAAAGATTCACTTTTTTGTTTTTAACCAAATTGTTAATTTTCAACAAAATAATAAAATTGTATCTTTATTCCCTAAGTTTATAACTTACACAAAAAACTTTTTCGAGGCCAAAATTTTTATTTAAATAATTTAGTACAATCTGTGAAATATGTCAATTATTTCAAATACTTTTCAGAATTCACAATTTTTTCAGGCAATTGGATGTTTTTCTTTCTTTTTAAATTTTGGTAAAATTCCACACAAGTCGAGTTTTTGAAATTTAATTGAACAATCACAATCATGAGACTGCGTTCCGTCCAATAAAAATCGTGAATTTTCGTTTTCGATCGTGAAAAATCAACACAAAGCACAAAAATTGTGAAAATCAGGACAGCGAAACCAAATCAGGACATGTCCTGATAAATTAGGACATCTGGTCAACCTATCTATTTTGAATGTTTCTATTTTTTAATTTAAAAAATCAAACGAGTATTGTTTTGGTTATTCGTCTAAAAAATATAAGGAATTCCGACTACAAAAATCGAGTTTGTTACAAAACTATTATTTAACTTGAAATTGTCAGAAAAAAATTTAATTACAACAAAATTATTAGTGCACGCAAAATTAGATGCATACATTCAAATGCTCTAGAATTATATAAAAACTAGAAAATAAGTTTAGAAAGTGCATTCAGGAATACTTTGAGGTTATGTTCCTAATTTCACCGCTGGAATCAGGTGGCAATATTTCACAAATAAAACTAATTAGAGAAATTTTCTATGGAAGATTTAATATCGTAGATTAAATACTTACACCCTTAAGTTGTTGTCGTAATTGAACACTCAAAATAACTCTAAAAACTAAATAAAGTACTTGTACTGCGGTCAAATCAACGATATAGGTTTCTTTGGTTTCTGTCAGTTCCTGACTTCCTGTGGTTTAATGAAGTAAGCCGCTGAACTTCACTAAAATTATCGATACATGTCGAATGGTATCGACTTTTCAAAATTTATAAAATACTGTAATTTGTTTTTACTCAAGTATCTATTCCCATCGTATTTAAATCACATAATAGTTTATATAATATTCAAAAATATTTACAGAGTCTACGCAACTTCAAATAATGTATAATTGTCAGAATATATACCTTTTTCAGGAAATTTAAAAAATAAGCAAAGAAAGAAATTCAAAGAAACTGGATCGAAGTGAAATTAAAGTCGAAAATGCTCGACTGAAAATGGAGAGAGGAGCCAGGGGAGGGAGAACTTGTGTACGAGAAAAGTGAGGTTAGGATTTGAAAAACAACACAACCGGAGCAACGGGACAACAACAGATAATAAGATAACAATTAAGAAACAGTTAACAACAAAAGAACCCAGCGCCGAAGAGAAAACACAGTCTTTTATATAAAAAAATCAGTAGAAATCCAAGTTTTTTTCAAAATGCCGAAGGAAGAACAAAAGAAAATGCGTTGGAAAGGACAATTTATAACAGAAAAAGTTTACAATAAGAAAATGAGAATGCTTAATTTTGGAAAGGAAATGAAGAGAGCAAAGGAAATAACAGAGTTTAAAGCCCAAGCAGAGGCAAAGAAAGCCTCGATTTTAGCAAAAAGAATTCGTGAAGCTGAAATTGTTATAAAAGAAAATAGCTCAAGTGCAGCAGATAACCAAAAACCTGAAATAGAAACAGTTTACTATGAAAATGATGAAATGGAGGATAATGATCTTGACATTCTTGAAGTAATTGAAGCACAAGAATCAATGGAAGAAAGTCATGTTGTGGAAGGACGTCGTATTGTCGACATTGCTGAGCTTGGAAAACAATTATGGTGTGGGACCTGCAAAGAAGCACTTTCTTTGAACAACGTAGAAAAGGAATGTCGACGAGGATTTGGTTCTTTGCTTTTAGTGAGATGTCACAAATGTCTTGTTGTTAAAGAAGTTCGTACAGGAAAAATGCATTATTTGACTCCAGATGCGCGTGCCCAGAGATTCGACATGAACACGGACTTGGCACTTGGTAAACTATATGCTCTTATTTCATTTTTGACACTGCTTTCAAGGATAGGAACAGTACTTAATTTTTGTACGTTTGCTAATGAAACAACTCGCAGTAACTTTTGAGGAATTCAATATTAATTAACCTGACAAGCCAAAGAAAAGTGGTAAAAATGGATTTTTTTGGTTACCGATTCATCTATTTGGTTGAAAATTCAACTATTTTGTTAAAAATTCGTTTTTTTTTTGTTTTTTTTGTAGAAAATTAATCTTTCTAGGTAAAAGTTCATCTCTGGTTTGAAATTTGTCTTTTTTGTAAAAAAAATAATCTTCATGGTTAAAAATGTATTTTTTGGTCTAAGATTCATCTATTTGGTTAAAAATTGAACTATTTGGTCTAAAATTCTTTTAATTGTTGGTTGAAAATTATTTTTTTTTATATAAAAATTTAACTGTTCCATTTTTGGTTAAAAATTTATCTTTTTTAGTTACAACTTTAACTATGTGGTTCAGAATTGATCTTTGTAAGTTCAAAATTCAACTAATTGGTAAAACATTCATTTATTTTATTGAACATTCGTCTTTTTTGGTAAAAAGCTAATCTTTATGGTTGAAAATGCATCTTTTTGGCTAAAAACTACTTTCTAAAAAAATAACATTTTTTGGTCAAAGATTGATCATTTTAGTTGAAAATATTTGGTTATAAATTAACATTTTTGTTGAAAATTCAACTATTTTGTAGAAAGTTCAACTTTTTTTCTTGAAAATTCAACAATTTGATTGAAAATTTAACTACTTTGGTAGAATATTACACTATTTGGTAAAAAATTAAACTGTTTAGATGAAAATGAACTTTTTTTATTGCAAATTCATATTTTTGGTTGAAAATTCAACTATTTTAGTAGAAAATTCAACTATTTGTAGAAAATTAATCTGTGCTTGCAAATTCATCGGTTTGGTTGAAAATTCTTTTTTTTTGTTTAGAAAATTATTCTTCTTGGTTAAAAATTTGTTTTATTTGGTCAAAAATTCAACTACTTGGATTAAAGATAAAGTACTTTGTTAAAAATGCATTTTATTGGTTGAAGATTCATCTATTTGGTTGAAAATTGAACTATTCGGTATGAAATGTTTTTAATTTTGGTTTGAAAATTATTGTTTTTTTAAATATAAATTCAACTATTCCATTGTTGGTTGAAAATTTATCTTTTTTAGTTGCAATTTTAACTATGTGATTGAAAATTGACCTTTGTAGTTTCAAAATTTAACTAATTAGTTCATAATTCATGTATTTTGTTGAAAATTCGTCTTTTTGGTAAAAATTCATCTTTATGGCTGACAATTCATTCTTTTTGGCTAAAAATCAACAACTTGGTTCAAAGTTGGCCTACTTTCTGAAAAATTCATATTTCTGGTTAAAGATTGATCATTTTAGTTGAAAATATTTTGTCTTAATTAACATTTTTGTAGAACATTCAACGGTTTTGTAGAAAGTTCATCCTTTTGTCTTTAAAATTCCACGATTTGACAGGAAATTAAACTTTTTGGTTGAAAATAAATTTTTTAATTGAAAATTCATATTGTTGGCTGAAAATTTAACTATTTTCGTAGAAAATTACACTATTTGGTAAAAAATTAAACTGCTTGGATGAAAATGAACTTTTTTTATTGCAAATTCATATTTTTGGTTGTAAATTGAACTATTTTGGTAGAAAATTCAACTATTTGTAGAAAATTAATCTTTGTGATTGCAAATTCATCTATTTGGTTGAAAATTCTTCTTTTTTTGTTTAAGAAAATGATTCTTCTTGGTTGAAAGTTTGTTTTATTTTGTTAAAGATTCATCATTTTACTTGCAAATTTAACTATTATGTTTTAATCAACTTTTTTGTTGAAAATGCAACTGTTTCGTAGAAAATTCGTCTCCTTGCCTTGAAAATTCAACAAATTTGGTTTAAAATCAAAGTATTCTGTTGAAATTGAACTCTTTCAATGAAATTTCACATTTTTTGGTTGAAAATTCAACTATTTTGGTAAAAATTCAACCATTTGTTAAAAAATGAAACTTTTTAATTGAAAATGAAGTTTTTCATAATTCGTCTTTTTGGCTTCAAAATTCAAAAGATTTGTTGCAAATTCACGTATTTTCTTGAAAATTCGTTTTTATTTTTATCCGAAAATTTATCTATTCCATTTTTGATTAAAAAATTTATCTTTTATAAGTTGAGAATTCAACATTTTGTTGAAAATACAATTCATTACGACTTGAAATCTTATAAATTGAAAGCGTTTCATGCCAAATTTAATATTGCGTCTACGTTAATCTTATGTGAAAGAATTTATTCCCGTATTACATGAAAAATCACCGTATTTTCCCTGTTTTGAGAGCATTTTGGGCAAAGGTATAAAGTCAAATTACGGTTGGCAAGGTGAGTAGGGGGTGGGGGTAAAAATAGCCCCAAATTGGTAACGTAGTTTATGGACGGACCCTAAGCGCTTGTTTTTCGCTATGCATTCCTTGAAATTTCATTTTATTTATTCACCAAAGTACGCTATAGAAATCCCTTTAAATCATTCTTAAGATCTTTGGAAATGCTACAAGATTATTGGCCATCACCTGAAATTTTGTGGACCACTTAACATTTTTAGTATCTTCCAAAATATATAAATATGTAATCGTAAAAGTCCGTTAAAATAAGTAGAAATTTTATTTATTCAAGTTTTCTCTAAAAAATGTCCAAATCCCTAGAAATCTTTTAAATTCTTGTAGACGTGATAACATTCTATAAAGCTTGTTAAATTCCTTGCAGTGCCTCAAAACCCTTTGAAATGTTCGGAATCGCTAGGCATTTCTTGTGGTTTAATTTATTCCGCAAAGTTCTCTAGAAATTTCTTAAAATTAAACTTAAAATCTTTGGAAACCCTACAAAATCCTTTGAAATAATTTGAGGTCCTATAAGGTACTTTTACATTTCTTGACATGATTCTTATTTTAACATTATTTATTTCTATACTAAATTTCTCACAATGATTTTTCTAAAATCGCGAAAAAATAATAAGCAATTCTTTAGAGGCATATACTGAATTTCCTATAATATTTTTTTCGTACAGATGTAATGATCATAACAGTGAGTTAGGAACCCGTTGAATAGTTTTTAAATTCTGGAGAAACTGTTCAATTGAAAAATTTACCGAAACAAAAAAATGTGATGCGTTCTACTTCTGTAAAATAAGTGGGGAAGCCGGGCCTCCATGCAATATCACGCCTTATAAAAGATTAACATTGAAATTCACTTCCTTTTATAGATTTGTTTTGAGTAATTTGCAATAATTTTACATCAGAGATAATTAATAACTTTTGTATTTAAATATGTTTTTTTGATTATAGGTATGTTAAATTCGGGAATGGCTGTAGCGAGTTTTAACAAGGTTCTCAGTTACCTCAAGATTCCACCGATTCTTTACAATACTTTAAAGAAATATGAAGAAGAACTTGGAGAGGAGGAAATAGCTGCTATTAAAGCTAGACGCAACTGTGCCCCAATGCTGGAAAAAGAGTCTTAAAAATATATTGTAAAAATTAATTAGCTGATAAGTAGGATAAACTTTTGGTTTTGTATTTAAAAGAAAGATTATGTTGAATTTATTGAATAATTTACAAATAAATTTGTTTTGTAGCAATATTAATTTCATTCTCAATTTTATAATTATAATAATCTTTTCATTAATTTTAACCACACTGAACCTCACTAACGCGGGCTTTTTGTTTCTTGTTTTTTTTTATTTCATGTTGCTGTGATTAAATGGGAATTCTTCAATTTGAATTGGAATATCAAATTCTCATCATGTTAGATCGACATATCAATAATTTTTATCAGACTGTAGGATTATTTATTCAAAAGTAGACCCAATGTTCGGGAAGTTCCTTATAAAAGAAACTAATTACAGTGACATATGTTACATATGTACAAAAATGTAGGAATTTGCAATTGCAAATCTATAAAATGAATACATTTAAATTTTAAATCTTCAAAATTTAGCTATTAATAAAAAGCATACAAACGTGCTTAATTTTCTCTTGTACGCATTAAATATTGAAGAGTCTTCAATGGTAAATCTGGAAAATGATAGAACTTTGAATTCAAGTTTTAAGTTTTGCATTTAAAAATTCTGTAATTTTGATGATTTACATCGGAAATTTCTTCAATTCTGAAGATTTATAATTGAAAACATGACTTCTGATTTCCAAAATCATCAAAATTCCAGAATTTTTATAAATCTATCAATTGTAACTCTTTAAAATTTTAAAACTTTAAATTGTAAATCTTTAAAATTGAAGAGTTTTTAATTTTAACAATTAACATTTTTTCAAGTTTTACGTTTTACAATTAAAAATTCTGTGATTTTGATGCTTTGCATTCGAAATTTCTTCAATTTGAAAAATTTAGAATTGGAATTTGACTTTTAATTTTTTAAATCATCAAAATCGTACAAATTTAAGAATTTTCAATTATAAACATTTGAAATTATAGTTTTTAATTGTGAATTGTAAATAATTGTTAATTCTATATCTTAAAAATTGTAGAATTTTCAATGTTAACTTTTCAAAATCACAGAACTTTGAATTGTATATCATTTTTAATTGAAGGGTTTTTAATTTTGAAAATGGCAATTAAAAATTCTTTAATATTGATTTACATTCGAAATTTTTTCAATTTGGAAGATTTAGAATCGAGAACTTGACTTTCGACCTTCAAAATCATCAAAATTTAAGAAGTTTTAATTATGAATCCTTAAAATTGAAGAGTTTTCAGTCGTAACTCTTCAAAATGTTACACTTAAACTTTTTTTAAACTTGAATAGTTTTTAATTGTGACAATTTTTAATACAAAATTATGCAAGTGTTAAGTTTTAGAATTAATATATCTGTAATTTTGATGATTTACTTTAAATTTACAATTAACTAACTATTAAACTATTAAAAAAGCATTCAAAATTACATCATTTTAAATCATAAACATTCAAAATCTAAGTATCTTCAATTTCAAATCTTCTAAGATAGACTAAGGCAAAAAGGTGTTCAAAATTTCATGATTTTAAACCATAAACATTAAAATCTAAACAAATTGGCGAATTCTGTATTTTAAATAAACATCTGCAAAATGGATTATTGTCGAAAATGGAATACATCAGTAAGATTTAGAATTAAAATTCTAATTTTTTTCTTTCCTTCTAATTCCTGCCGGGTAAAATATTATATTTAAAAGAAAGTTACAGATTACTATTTTAAAATTTATTTTAATTTTTGACTAATAATTATATTATGTAATACTCTAAATTGAAGCATATATTTTAATTTTGATAATTAACAATATTTTTTTTTGCAATTTAAAAATCTGTAATTTTGATGATTTGCATTCAGAATTACTTCACTTTGGAAGATTTAGAATTGAGAACTTGATTTTCGAGCTTCAAAATCATCCAAATATGGGTTTTATTTTATTTTACAATCTTAAATTCTGTAATTTTGATTCGAAATTTCGTCAATTTGGAAGATTTAGAAATGAAAACTTGACTTTTAACCTCCAAAATTATCCAAATTTAAGAATTTGTGTTTATATACCTCTATAATTAAAGGTTTAGAATTGTAAGTCTTTTAAAGTTGAAGAGTTTTTGATTTTGATAATATACTATACAAATTTTAAGTTTTACAATTGAGAATTCTGTAATTTTGATGCTTTTCATTCGAAATTTTCTCAATTTGGAAGCTTCAGCATTGAAAAATTGATTTTCAACTTCTAAAATCATCAAAATTTAAGAATTTTTATTCATACATCTCTAAAAGCAAAGAGTTTTCAATTGTAACTCTTGAAAATGGTAGTTTGACAATTAAAAATTTGATAATTTACATTAAAAATTCCTTCAGTTTGCAAGATTTAGAATTGAAACTTGACTTGATCTTCAAACTCACCAACATTTAAGAAATTCCCCAAAATTGAACAATTAAAAAAAAATTCAAATCTATATCATTTTTAATCAGACACATTTAAAACGGAAGGATCTTTCATTGCAAATTTCCAATTAAACAAAATTGCATCAACGTATTTTCTTTGCTTTTAATTCCTGCTGTGATAAAACCTGAACTATAATTCAATATAATTGGACCAAAAAGTTTAAATTAAAAAAAAACAATTAATAGATTAATATTTATTGTCATATCAACAATTTAAATTCTTTCAACGTACAAAAACGTTTACAATATCCAAGATTAAATGTAGACTGACTGGCCATCGTGGTTCGCCTCTGTTATTCTTCTCGGCTCAAAATTCGATTCATTCCGCAGATGTCTCGATTTTTTTTCAGGTACAGAAGAAAATTCTCGTCTTATCTAGAAAAAATAATCCTTTATTACACCTTGTATTCAAATAATAGAGCAATTTTGCTTGATTTCAAAACCCAGAATTTTTATTTTCCTAACCTAAAAGTTTAGAATTTGGTTTAATCCTTTTAATCGGTAAACATTTTGCTACTTACTTGTAATATTTTTTCTAGTTGCACGTGTCTCTCTTTCTCCTTTATTTTTTTTTTAACTCAAAAACAATATTTCATTCTAAATAGCTTAATATTAAGTATTTTCTCAGAATATATGCCAAAAAATCTAAACACGCAAATGCGTACCAGCGACAGCGTACTTAAAAATACCCGTAGTGCGCATGCGCAAAAAATGCGCGCTCAAGTCATTCGAAAATTTAAATTTAATAAATGAAAAATAGCTTTCTTTATACAAATTATTAATAAAAGTTTATAGTTCATTTGTAAATCAAAGTAAAAAATAACTCACTGAGTTTAAATAAAAAAAATGTAATATTAATATTACTGAAAAAGTTCAAAGTACGCGTTTTGATAACATTCTCTACTTTTTATAACAAATAGTAGATTTTTCAACTGATAAAGATAAACTTTGAACCAAAAATGAAATAGTCCAATTTTCAACTAAAAAGATGAGTTTTCAAACAAGAAGATTAAGTTTCTACTAGAAAGACAAATTTTCAACAAAATACATTAATTTCCAACTAAATATTTGAAGTTCTAAGTAAAAAAAGGTAAATTTTCTACTAATAGAAAACGAATTTTCAAAAAAATTGTTAGATATTCAACTAAAAAAAATTTCCAACCAATAATGGAATAATTAAATTTTCAGATGAAAAAATGTATTTCCAATAATATAATTCAATTTGCAACAAAATAAGGGAGTGCTGAACTAAACTAGCTGTGAATTCGATCTCGAGTGTTTCCACTTTGTTTGTATTTATAATTATATTGTGCTCATTTCACGAGCACTTTGCTTCCCGTTAGCAAATGTATTTGCTTCCTCATAGAGGAAGCATTAGATATTTTTTTCAATAATAGACAAACCGAAGTCTTCATTTTGCTCAATTTAAAAATAGAAATTTACCAAAAGTGAGAAATTACAGAATAATACAAAAATGTTTCAAATAAAAAGACAAATCAGACAAATCAAATCTTGGGTTCGAAATAATAATTTTTTGAGCTGGAAAAGGGAAAGGAAAAGTTCTGTCGCACCCTATCCCTTTCCCAGCTTTATGATTTCTTCACAAAAATTGTGATAATATTACTCTATTTGAAAATTTATGATCAAAAAGTCTTTTCTATTCAAGCATCAACTTTAAATTATGTCGATGAAAAAAGTTTTTTTGTTTGAAACTAATGATTCAGATATTATAAATGAGCAGAACTTCCCTAATCTTCAATAAAGTGTATTATTATTATTATTATTATTATTATTATTATTATTATTATTATTATTATTATTATTATAGATCAAGCAATTTTCCTTGAATCAAGAGATTTTTTCCGTTCTTGCATCAATTTTGAATTATGTTACTGAAAAGAAGTTTTACTATGAAAAACCGTGTTTTCAAATATTATGCAATTTCACAATTTCCATACTCTTCAATAAAATGTCTTAATATTATAGGTCAATCGATTCGTCTCGAATCAACACATCTTTTCTGTTCTTGCATCAACTCTGAATTATGCTAGTGAAGAAAGTTTTACTATAAAAAACCGATTTTAAAAATATATAAATTACCATAACTTCCCTACTCTTCAATAAAATGTAATAATATTATAGGTCAATAGAATCGTCCCGAACCAAGGAATCTTTTACATTCTTGCATCAACTTTGAATTATGCTGATGAAAAAAGTTTTACTATAAAAAACCGTATTTTCAAATATTATGCATTACCATAGCTTCCTTACTCTTCAATAAAATTTATTAATATTATAGGTCAATCGATTTGACTCGAATCAACACATCTTTTCTGTTTTTACATCAACATTAAATTATGTCAAAGAAAAAAGTTTTACTATAAGAAACCGATATTCAAAATATATAAATTACCATAACTTCCCTACTCTTTGATAAAATGCATGATTATTGTAGGTCAATCGATTCGTTTCGAAACAAGGAATCTTTTATATTCTTGCATCAACTCTGAATTATGCTAAAGAAAAAAGTTTTACTATAAAAAACCGATTTTCAAAATATATAAATTACCATAACTTCCCTACTCTTCAATAAAATGTATTAATATTATAGGTCAATCGATTCGCCCCGAACCAAGGCATCTTTTATGTTCTTGCATCAACTTTGAATTATGCGAATGAAAAAAGTTTTGCTATAAAAAACCGATTTTTAAAATATTATTGAGTGCTAGAAAAAAATGCAATACATATTTTTTGAAATCCTTCGGTCAGTTTCAAGATATTAGTGAGGAAAATTAGCTCTCCAAATTTCATCAATTTATCTGCAACGGTTTTCTAGTTATCGTGTTCACAAAGAAGCGTGACATCCACACATCCACCCACACACACATCCGGACAATTGCTTAGAACATTGTATAAGACATTTTTAAATTAGGGAGGGTTCAATTAAATGAATTTAAAAAATTTGAAAAATGTTACCATTACAAAGCTTCCTCTATGAGGAAGCAAAAAGAAAGCATTTTCAATCAAAAATGGAATAGTTAAATTTTCGGTGGAAAAAATTAATTTTAAAACAACAAAAAGGCGAATTTTTCAATAGAATAGTTGAATTTTCTTCCATAGAGATGAATTTTCAACTAAAGTAATGAATCTTTAACTAAAAAAATTACTCTTCAACAAAGTAGTATAACTTTGAACCAAAAAATATGAATTTTCAACGCAAAATTAAATAGTTGATATTCCAACAAGAAAAATGATTTTAGTAATAAATAAAAAAACAGTAGAATTAAAAAAGACGAATTTTAAACAAAATACTTTATTTTCAAGTTCAAAAATCAATTTTTAACATAAAAAACAAATTTTCAATGAAATAGTTGAATTTTCATCGAAAAAATGAATTTATAATTAAAATATAAACATTTGTAACCAAAAGTAATAGTTTAATTTTCAGTTAAAAATAATTTTGGATCATAAGAAAGGAGGTTTGAACAAAATACTTGAATTTCCATCCAAAACTAATGAATTTTCATCTAAAAAGATGATTCTTCAACTAAAAAATTAATTTTTAACAAAAAATATATATTTTCAACAAAGTAGTTGAATTTTTAACAAATGTAGTTAACCATTTAACCAAAATAAATGAATTTGCAAACAAGAAGAATAATTTTCTAAAAAAAGTCAATTTTCAAACACATAGTTGAATTTTCAACTAAAAAGATCAATTTTCAAGAAAAGAAAAACAAAGTTTCAAAAATTAGTTAAATTTTCAACCGCAAAATTATTTTTTAACCGAAAGGATTAATTGTTAAGCATAAAGATTAATTTCCAACAAAAGGAGACGAATTTTCAATTAAATACATGAATTTGCATCCAAATGGTCGATTTATAAACAAAAACAGGCGATTTTTAAACCAAAAATGGCAAGCAAAATTTTCAGTTAATCAATTTTTAACGAAAAAATTGATTTTCAACAAAATAGTTTATTTTAAATCAAAGAGATGAATCTTCAATGAATAACGTAAAATGTAATAGTTGATATTGCAACCAAAAAATATTAAAAATTAAAAGCCGTTGAATTCAACCAAAAAGGGCGAAGTTTCAAAAAAATAGTTAGGGCGCAGTCGTAGGTTTTTCGACCAATCAGATGATTGCAGGGAATTTTCTATAAAGTTTTCTGAAAGAGATAAGTTCAAGCCGTGCAGGGACTAGGGAATAGTGTAGCGCCTGCTTTCGTGATGTTTTCAAATATTTGAAAAGTGATAAGTGAAAATGGAATTTGGTGGTTAAAATATTGTTCAAAATGAGTAATAACGACGGAAATCAGTCTGGGGTAAGTACTGATGTAATAAATAAGAATATTAATATGTTTTTGTAAACAATTTGTGCAAAAAACCTAAATGTGAGGTGTTATAAAACGAATTTTAAAGCTGGATGGGTAAGCTAACCAACACACCAAAATTTGCAGTTTTTGCAAAACTATACAAAAATAAAATAATTTCGTGAACAATTCTAAATTTTATGTACTAAATTTATTGACGCAATGTTTTCTAAAAAAAAATGGCGAAGAAGTTCGGTTTACTTTTTCGATATGCAGGTTATAATCTATGTGGTCATCCCACAGTAATTGTTATTATCTTTTCAAATGAAAAATAATAATTTAGAAACTGTTGGCTTCTGTTGTCAATATAATTATTGATTTTGAACAGATATAATAACTAAACCGATATAATACATATTTTTTAGACTGTGTCTAGTCGTCCTGAAATATTGGGATAGTTGGAAAAGGGCATGGATTAGTCGTTCCGAAAATTCGGGATGACTAGCCAAGTTTATAAAAAATATTTTACTACTTATCCCGAATTTCGAGATGACGAAGGGACTTCGATTTTCCTAATATATACCAAAATTCATATAATCTCTTTTAGTTTATTGCAAAAAAATGAAAACGTGTGTGGCTGTATTTTATTATTTTTCTGAACGATTTAATAAAATCAAAATTCTGTATTTTATTTTGTATTTAAGTTAAATACTTAATATTATTTGAGTAGATTTTAAGAAAGATGCTTTTGTTTTATTATTCGTGCTTTTTTCTTATTGGTTCGTTTTATTATTTAAATTTTGAAAAAAGCACATAAATGTAAGAAGAAAATGATAATTTTTAATTGATAAAATATGAAATTGGTTGAGATAAATTTCAAATATTTGAAATTATATATTAAAAAAAATAAGTAATTAGAAACCAATAATGTTGTAATCAATGTTTAATTTAATAATGAAAAATACTTTAAACTTCTTGACTTCTGATAATAGTTTCAATGAAAATAATTAAATCAAATGTTAGAATCCATTACAATTACAATTTTTTAATTTCAAGGAAGAGTGGAATCTTTAACTTTCTTAGTTTATTATTTGAAACAGTACAAAATTGTATGTCTTTCTTTAAAGTAAAGAGTTTTATATTCAGTTTAGAGCAATGAAAATTTGACAGATTCCCTAAATTCCTAAAATTTTCTGGAATCTCTAAAATCCTTGAATATTTTCAATTTCCTGAATTGTTTTAATGTTCTGAATTCCCAAAATGTTTTTAATTCTTTGAATTTCTTTAATTACCTAAATGCTCTAAAATCTATGAAATCCTCTTAATTCCACGAAATCTTCGAATATCCTGAATTCCTTGAATATTCGGAATTCTGTGAATCCCTTGAATTCTACGAAATTTGTTTCATTCTCTGAATCTGCTGCATTCCTTGAATCTTCTAAATTCCGAGCTGAATTCCTTAAATTCTCTTAATGCTATACAATTTCTGAAATTATCTGAATTTCCTGCATGTTGTGAAATCCTGGCCATTCTCTGAATTCCCCGGAGCCTTTAATTCCGTAAATATTCTGGATTCCTTGAATTTTTGAAATTCTCTGCATTCCATGACTTCCCTGAAATTCAGCGTAGTTTTTCGCCATGACATTGTGTAACACTTGAAATTCCTAGAATTTTCAGTATAACCTGCATTCTGTGAACTCTGTTTCGAGTCCTTCAATTTCATGACTGTATTGAATTCCTTTAATGCTCTGGAATCCCTAAATTCTATAAGTTCCCTGAATTCCTTCAATATTCTGAATTTCGTGAATTCTCTACATTTTCTAAATGCTCTGAAATCGCTGAAAATCTTTGAATTTACACAAATTCTGTTTTTTTCTTGAATATTTTAAATTCCCTGAATTCCGTACATTCCTTGAATATTTTGAATTTCATAAATTCCTTGAATTCTCGAAATCTGTGAAAATCTAAATTTCTTGAATTTTCAAAAGCCCTTGATTTTTCTGAATTCCCTTAAATCCTTGCATATTCTGACTTTTTTGAATACTTTGCATGTTTTTAATTTCTAAAATTCTTTGAATTCTCTGCATTTCTTGAACTGCCCAAATGATCGAAAATACCTGACATTTTCTGAATTTCTCAATATCCTAAAATATTTAACTTTGCTGAATTCCTGGAATATTCAAAATTTCCTGAATTCTTGAAATATTATGAATTTCTGAAATTTCTCGAATATTTTGAATTCTTCTAATCTGCTAATCAGCACACTTTATTGTCTACCTGTCCCATGACCGTACATTTTACGGTTTACAGATTTGGACAAATAGGAGACTGCCAATAACGCACTGTTTTAAGAAAAAACAAAAAACAATTTATACAAGAGAAGACATTCGTATTGGCTTGTTTCTACTCCGCACTTCGCTAATATTCACCATGGGATAGATCGGTTTCGAAATATGCAGATTACAAATTAGCGGACTAGAAACATTTTTCTTGTGCTATTCATTAGGAAAAGGAATCAAGAAAAAAGAAAGAAAGAAAATTTTATGTCCCTAATTTAAAAGAAATTAGATCAACTATATCCAAGCTTTGGTATTAAAGATTGAAATAATTCTCTAAAATAATAAAAAAAAAGCATCTTTCTTCAAATCTACTCAAATAATATTAAGTATTTAACTTAAATATAAAATAAAATACAAAATTTTGATTTTATTAAATCGTTTAGAAAAAAATAATAAATTACAGCCCCACACGTTTTTATTTTTTTGCAATAAACTAAAAGAGATTATATGAATTTTGGTATATACATATTCCTGCTGAACACGAATACTAATTAAAACATTGTTTTTCACAAGTATCAGTTTTTAAAAAATTGAGCTGAAGGCAGTAATAAAATATCATATTTAGACAATATTAGGAAAATCGAAGTCCCGTCGTCATCTCGAAATTCGGGATAAGTAGTAAAATATTTTTTATAAACTTGGCTAGTCATCCCGAATTTTCGGAACGACTAATCCATGCCCTTTTCCCACTATCCCAATATTTCAGGACGACTAGACACAGTCTAAAAAAGATTTATTATATCGGTTTAGTTATTATATGTATCTGTTCAAAATCAATAATTATATTGACAACAGAAGCCAACAGTTTCTAAATTATTATTTTTCATTTGAAAAGATAATAACAATTATTGTGGGATGACCACATAGATTATAACCTGCATATCGAAAAAGTAAACCGAACTTCTTCGCCATTTTTTTTTAGAAAACATTGCGTCAATAAATTTAGTACATAAAATTTAGAATTGTTCACGAAATTATTTTATTTTTGTATAGTTTTGCAAAAACTGCAAATTTTGGTGTGTTGGTTAGCTTACCCATCCAGCTTTAAAATTCGTTTTATAACACCTCACATTTAGGTTTTTTGCACAAATTGTTTACAAAAACATATTAATATTCTTATTTATTACATCAGTACTTACCCCAGACTGATTTCCGTCGTTATTACTCATTTTGAACAATATTTTAACCACCAAATTCCATTTTCACTTATCACTTTTCAAATATTTGAAAACATCACGAAAGCAGGCGCTACACTATTCCCTAGTCCCTGCACGGCTTGAACTTATCTCTTTCAGAAAACTTTACAGAAAATTCCCTGCAATCATCTGATTGGTCGAAAAACCTACTCCGCAAATCTGCTACTCTGCTAATATGTATCCATGGGACTGCGCCCTTACATTTTCAACCAAAGAGAAGAAACTTCAACCGATAAAATTTTAATCAAAAACAGTTGAATTCAACTTAAAGACAGAAGACGATTTTTCTCCAAAACAGTTTGGTTTTTTAATTTGAAAGTATGTTTGTTTTTAGTTTTCACTCTCAAAAATAGAAAACTTTTGAAAACATGTGTTATGTTTGTGAAATTCAAAACTATGCAAGAAAAATTGACCGTACTTAAAATATTACATTGTTTCTTTTCAAACTGAATGACTGACCCTTTCACTCTATTTTACAAACGAATTATAAACATTTACTAATAATTTGTGTAAATAAAGCAATTTTTCATATATTAAATTTGAATTTTCGCAAAACTCGGACCCAAACAGATCGCACACTCTGGTGAGTGGTAAACTCCCCCCTTGAGAAAATTCCCCCCTCACTCTGTTACTATAAAATCAATATGACATTTTTTTAACAACTCAATTAAAAACAAAATTAAGCTTTTCGTAAT
This sequence comes from Andricus quercusramuli, assembly GCA_932178445.1. NCBI lineage: Eukaryota > Metazoa > Arthropoda > Insecta > Hymenoptera > Cynipidae > Andricus > Andricus quercusramuli. Next base: position 87,425 of record CAKNXH010000222.1, read on the forward strand.
AATTTCCCTTTCTTGTATTATTATAATATATTTAAAAATAAAAGTTACCTCAATAGAGGGCACGTGGGTCTTCGGTCTTAAAAAAACGAACAAGATACGAAATGAAAATATATTTCTAGTGCGATTGACACCTATCGTACTATATATTACCACTTGCGTTAAAAACTTTCATACATATATACACATAACATTATTTCATTGTTTTTTTTTAATTCTTAAAATATTTATAGTTCAATCCACAATATAAAAATGAACATATGCTTCGTTGAAATAAGAAAGTTGATTTTATCATTCATCAACTTAATTGGTCACGAAGTATTTGAAAAAATTCTCGAACGTCGATTTTTCTAAATTGGCCTCTTGCATAATTTGACTAAAACATTTAATACTTTTCTCCTAACAACTTTATTAAAAAGACATAACAGTCTGATGTCTTTAAACTGAGAAAAACGGAAGACAAAACTTCTGATGAGATTTTCTTAGGTTCTATGAATCTTCCCAGATCAGTGACTTGATATTATTTTCACGATCGCTCTTATAATTCGTTTTCCTTGTTGATGGTTGAGAAGATTCAAGAGTGGATCTTGCATCTTTAGTTCTAGTAATTTTACTAATTCGATTCTTGTGTACTGTAGTAATTGTGCTACCTGAAAATAAAAAGGCGCGCTTATTAATAAAAGTTAAATAATAAAATAGGGTTAAAAGCAGCCCAAGCAACATTCACAATTCAACAAACTTCTTATAATTTTTTATTCTTGAACATGTCTTTTAAACAAATATTTCACAAGATTTCACAACATTTTTAAATATTGAAATTCAAGCATTTTAAATCAGACTAAAATCAAATTCAAAATCCCATTTAACGTTCAACAATCAATTCAATATATAGAATTCCTGAAAAAAAAAACAAGAATTCAACGATCAAATTTGGACAAACACCACAAAATGCTCCTATTGTAATTCCTAAAAAACAAAATAAAAAATTTGTTTCTTTGGATAAAAATAAAAAAAATGAATAAAAAAGATAAAATTTTCATTTTTCTTTCCTCTTTTTTATTTTTATCCAAAGAAACAAATTTTTTATTTTGTTTTTTGGGAATTGCAATAGGAGCATTTTGTGGTGTTTGTCCAAATTTGATCGTTGAATTCTTGTTGTTTTTTTTCAGGAATTCTATATATTTTTACAGATTTCTAAAAATTTCAAAGATTTCGTTAAAATTTCAAAGAATTCACAAGGATTCCGAGAGATTTCAGAAGACTTGACAACAATTTAAAAATTTCACTGAAATTTAAAATCTGACAAATATTTAAATAAAGATTTCACAAATATTTCAGAAGATTCAAAGATTACGTTAAAATTTTTAATATCTTAAAAAGATTTCATCAATATTTCAACGGAATTCAAACAATTTCACAAAAATAAAAAATAAATCACAAAGATTTCAACGATATTCAAAAAATTGCACAAAAATTTCAAAGATTTCAAAAAAAGTTCAATGATTTGAAAATTTTCAGAAGATTTCAGAAGATTCAAAGATTTGGTTAAAAATTTCGAAGATTTCAAAATATTTCAGAAAGTGCTCAAACATTTTAAAATTTTCGAAGAATTTCACAAAGATTTTAATGATTTCACAAAAATTTCAAATATTACCGCCAATCGATTTCAAAGACTTCAAAGGATTTCAGAAGATTCGAAGATTTCGTTAAAATTTGAAAGATTTCACAGAGATTTTCAAGGACTTCAAACGATCCCACAAAAAATTCAAAGATTTTAAAAATTTCAAACATTTTACAAGAACATCAAAGTATTTCAGAAGATTCAAAGATTTTGTTGAAATGTCCAAGATTTCACAAAGATTTTAAAGGATTTCAAAAGATTTCAGAAACTTTTACAAAAATTTGAAAGGTTTTTAAAATATTTACAAATATTTCACAAAAAATTAAAAGATTTCAAAGACTTCATAAAAATTTTAAAAGATTCTATAACATTCAGAGATTTCTTTAAAATTTCAAAGAATTGAAGGTATTAGAAAAGATTTCAGAAAATTTTAAAGATTTCACTAAAATTGCAAAGATTTCAGAATTTTTCACAAATATTTCGCTAAAGTTTCAAAGATTTTAAAGATTTCACAAAGACTTTACATTCACAAAGATTTCAATGATTTTACACAGATTTCGAAGGATTTCAGAAGATTTCAAAAGATTCCACACAAATTTTAAAGATTTTAAACAGATTTCAAAGCATTTCAGATAATTTATAAAGATTTCACAGAAATTTTAAATATTTCAAAAAATATTTTTAAGATTTCACTAAAACTTCAAAGATTTCACCAAATATTTCAAAGGTTTTACAAAGATTTCAAAATATTTCAAAATTTCCGCTAATGCTTGAGAGATTTCACAAAGATATCAAATTTTTAACACAGATTTCAAATGTATTTAGAAGATCACAAAAGATTTCAGAAAAAGTTCAAAGATTTCAAAAATTTCGAAGGACTTGAAAAATTTCCGTTAATTTTTCAAAGATATCACAAGGATTTAAATGATTTTACAAAGAGTTTACAGAAGATTTGAAAAAATTTCACAGATATATAAGAAAGATTTAACAAAAGATTTGAAAGATTTTGCAGTTTTCGTTAAAATTTCAGAAGGATTTCAAGCATATCAAGTGATCTCTTTTAAATTTTAAAACTATGTTATATTTAAAACTGTATTGTATTTTTGAAAATAATTCGACTAGCAACCATATGTTTTGTTAAAATTTGGACAATCATACAACATTTTACAATTATAAATTTTTACAAAAAAAGACAAACATTTCTAAGATTCCAAAAATTACACTCTGAAACGAAATAATTTTCATTCTTAGATTCTAAAGTCAACTGAAATCTTGGTAGCTGTAAGTGATTAAGTTTAGTCGGTCGCTCGCCCTTATTTATTTATATTTTTATTTGTTTTCTCTTAATATTTATTTATGTTAAAACATGTTTTTTTTTACTTCTGCTGGATTTTTACTTTGACTTTCTCTTCGATTTTTAACTTGTACCAGGTATGTTTTTTTTATCCTTATTGACCTTTCATTTTCTTCGCTGTTCTCAATATTTATTGCTTGTGATAAAGATTTAAAATTGAGGGCCTCCTTTTATGAGACAACCCTTCTCTTTCTTTTACTCAAAAAATTAAAATTTGCATTCATCTTTATTCATTGAGTTTTATAAATATTTCTACATTATTTGTATATTTTTTAAAGACTTAATAAATGTTTATGGACTGATGAGGGTCAAAAACAGTGACCGAAACGTTTCAAAAAGAACTATCGAATATTATATTTCGACCTTCATTTCTATGACTTTCTTCGCTATTAATTACAAAAAAGGTCGAGACTAAACGTACAATCAAATTCATAAAAAGTGATTTTTAAATAGACTATCTTACCCTGTCAGAATCCACCCTAAACATGATCCATCCATCCTCCAACGATAAAACAAAAATCCCATCATGCTGTTCAACGTTGATTCCGTATCCCGAGAATAAAACCAACGGCAACATCGGAACCATCGAAACTTCTTTAATATAAACTTTGCTCGTCTTGATCTTCTCTTGATAGACAATATAAGGACTCGTATAGTGTCCAACCGAGAAATTGATAGACGACGGATGGATATTGACAAGGCCATCAGCCTTCGTCTGGAACTTCAATTCCTCCGGCTTCGGCTGCCTTGGAATTGCACCAGTCGACTGTATTTGAAACGACTTCTCAGGTGTGAAGACTTTAACAACATTGGGATAGAGAGCAGCACACAATAATCCTTGAAGGAGTTTGTAGTTTTCGTTGTTTGCGTTGAGCTCGGGGCCCGTTATGTCTAATATTCTGTCTACACCCTGCTGTCGTCTTCTTACCTCCACGGGTGCAAATCCAATGCCAACCAGGAGTTCCAAAAACTGGTATTTTATATCTGCAAGTGTCTGGAGAGTTCTCACCGAGAGGAAGTGCTCATTCGCGAAGTTGTAGCTGGCTTGTTGACTTCTGATGGAAACTTCTAACCACCTCTGAAATCAGATTTTAAAGAATTCATTTTTAAAAAGTTTATAAATTAATTTCTATTGATAAATTTATAAGCCTTTATAGTAGTCAAATGATCAGAATGAGCGCATAAACATAAAACACCCTAAACTTCTAACCACCTCTGGAATCAAATTTTAAAGGATTTATTTTAAACAAGTTTATACATTAATTTCTATTAATTAATTTGTAGGCCTTTAGAGTAGCCAAAGGATCATAATTAGCGAATAAGCCTAAAACACCCTAAATATCTAGTATGATGCTTTTTCTGGATTTTTATTGATCATCTTGTAGAACTTCAGAGTAGGTGAATGAACATAATTATCGGATATGTTTTAAATAATTAAATACCCTTAAATACTTGAATACTCTAAAATACGTGAATATCTCAAAATACTTCAAAATTCGGGGTGACCAACAAACTTCATTTTCAAAATTCCCTGACTTTTCTCTGACTAACTTTTCATTTTCCCTGACTATTAATATTTAACGACCAAAATTCTAATCTTATACGATTTTTAATATAGAATCTTTTAAATAAATGGAATAAAACCATCGTTATTTCAATAAATAAATTTTCAAATTATTATTCTCAGGGCTGCACAACCTAATTTACTTGAAAAAAGTGAAACAGGAACCTACTTAAACCGACAAAACTACAAAAAGTGACTAATTTCTAACACAAAAAGGGACTAATGTGCATTAATAATGGGACCAATTTTCTTCTGAATGAAAAATAATTCCAAAGAATTTTATTCATAAGACTTCAAAAGAATTCAAGTTAAATTAAAAAGAATTGAAATAAATTGGAAACAAATTCCATGAATTTTAATAAAACTGAAGTGAATTCAGAGGAATTTACGGAAAATGAGAAGAAATCGATGAAATTCATAAAAATTCAGGACAAATTAATAAGAATTTAGAGTGAATACCAAATGAATTGCAAAAAATATTTGAAAACCTCTTCAAATCTTTGAAACCATACAAAATCCCTTACTTCTATGAATTCTTTTGAATCTATTTAAATATTATAAAATTCCGTGAAATTCTATGAAATTTGATGATATATTCGTAAATCCTGCAAAAATTATGAAAATTCCTTGAGAGCTTTTAAAATTCCATAAAATCATTGAAATCTTCGGAAATTTGATCAAATCCCTTGGAATCTTTTCAAATCTTAAAAATTTATGGGTACTGTAAAGTCGTTCCATATATTTCGAAATTCTAAGAAATCTTTTAAAACCGAATGACAATTTTTTAAATGCCTTAAAATCCTTCGAAACCCCTTCAAATTTGTTTAATCTCTTAAAAATGCCTTGGAATCTTTGGAAATACCTTGAAACTTTTGAAAGCTCTTGAAATGCCTTGGAGTTTTTTTAAATATCCTAAAATATTTCAAATTCTT